>JAGSMR010000024.1:6975000-7160000 GCA_029286605.1 Sericinus montela
GTAAACGATGTGACAAAAGTCGCGAACATTTCGCAGACTATAGGAGGTTCATTGCAAATAAAACTTTAATCAATAACATATCTTTGGGTGTCGCTACCAATGCACTTCCATACTAACATTTTTTGATACTTTGGAATATTCATGTCTACATCTGAGAGACATCAACAATACGAGACCATAGAGTTATATAATATAGTTTAAACACATACATAAGACTACACATAACTAAGTCACATTGTCTAATTTAAGTTTTTTACTATACCTAAAAGGAATTTTAATTTATATTCTATTATATTATATAACATTATATATTATAAAGATTTTTATAGTAAAAACAAAAAACTTCAAAGATTCTGAAACTTCTAAGGCATTTTTAAATAAATGGAAAGAATGTAGAACTAAAAGAGAGAGACACTGAAACACTACTAATAACAATGACATATAGCAAAAATGAGAAAGAAAATATAAATTATTAATTAGCAACAATTATAAAGGTTCATGCAGATTTAAATTACAGAGAAACAAAACAATAGTTTCAACATCGCTTTCATTAACCCTAAAACTACATGAAAATTGTAAGAAAATTGCACAATATAAGGCACCAAATGTTGACTTTTGAGTTATTAAAATAATGACTTCTGAAGTTCTAATAGAATTAAACTGGGATGAATGAAGATCAGTAAAACTCCTATCACAAAGGTGTCCAAACATCATTTCTACTTCACTCTGACGTAAGCAACATACAATGGTAACTAACACTATAATATGTTACTAACATACAAATTTACATAACATACATAGAGATATATCTTTAATATTTATAGCATATAAACGATATAGGAATATAATTAAAATCAGACTAATATACGAAGCTTGGTGGGGTTAAGCTAGTTTATATTGAATAAAAACTTATTTCATAAGTAAAATCTATAAGTTGCTTTAAAGTGTATAAATTTAGAAAGTGTTGCAAACAATCAAAATGTCGTTAAATTAACAGCAACTATACCCGTGGTAGCGTGGGGTTATATGGAAGTGGTTGCGTTATTGGAATTTAAAACCTAGAGTTCCCCGAATAAGTTTTTTTTTACTTATAAACTATTTTCAGCGTTATGTCAGCCAGCCAGTCATCCAAAATAAGCTTTGATGAAATAAGGGACTCCTCCGTGTAGAACTCTAACCACTTGAGTATTAGAAATGAACAGTCATGAGCTGGTTTGACTTTGAATAATTTGCGCACATTTTCTTTGTCCTAGTTAAATCAAATCAAGTACAACAATTATTATAAATAATAAATAATAATAATTTATTTAATAGGTTTATTTTAACAGTATACTTGTAATTTTCACTGTTCAAGTAAGCAAGTCAATCACCAAGCCGGGAATATTTCCATATATATTAAAGAATTTATATCTTTTCTCAACATAACTAGATACCAAAGATTCAGTTTTCTAAAACATGCATTTTTATTATATAACATTATATATTATAAAGATTTATATAGTAAAAACAAAAAACTTCAAAGATTCTGAAACTTCTAAGGCATTTTTAAATAAATGGAAAGAATGTAGAACTAAAAGAGAGAGACACTGAAACACTACTAATAACAATGACATATAGCAAAAATGAGAAAGAAAATATAAATTATTAATTAGCAACAATTATAAAGGTTCATGCAGATTTAAATTACAGAGAAACAAAACAATAGTTTCAACATTGCTTTCATTAACCCTAAAACTACATGAAAATTGTAAGAAAATTGCACAATATAAGGCACCAAATGTTGACTTTTGAGTTATTAAAATAATGACTTCTGAAGTTCTAATAGAATTAAACTGGGATGAATGAAGATCAGTAAAACTCCTATCACAAAGGTGTCCAAACATCATTTCTACTTCACTCTGACGTAAGCAACATACAATGGTAACTAACACTATAATATGTTACTAACATACAAATTTACATAACATACATAGAGATATATCTTTAATATTTATAGCATATAAACGATATAGGAATATAATTAAAATTTAGATCGATAATCGTAAAACTAAAACACTTATCTTCAATAAACAAACAAACACAATTATAAAATACAGGAATGATGTAATTTAATGGTTATAAATAACGATTGAATAGTCTTTTGTCAGTAATAAAATTTAGATTAGATCCCACTTTATAGACCTTTTCCCGGTTGATTAAATGGTGAATGCTTGTAACTTTCACCAACATTACTAATTAAAAAACCCCATCATAAATAACTTTTAATTAATGAAAAAGGTTGACCACCAAGCCATATTTTCACCTTAAACAATCATCAACAGTAGCTTTCGTTGTGGTGGTGAATCTCGAAAAAGGATTCAGAGAAAAATATTTTATTTGGCAAAAAAAAACAGAACGGAAACGTCTACAAAGAGCGGGTATTCGAAAAAACTTAACGTAAAATTTTCTTTGGGTTTTCATCTCGAATCAAATTGGAAATGAACGAACACGCATCAACATCCGTACTCATGAAAAACAGGAAGGCACTTTTACAAGCTCTACAATTATATAACTATTACAAACCAATATTGCTTTTACAACTCTCGGTTTTGCGATATGTCGTCCAAATGATATGGCGATTTGTTACCCATTGAATGCATAGGTATAACTAAAATATAATATATGTAACATAGAACAACAACATAATTAATAAAAGAATTTTTAAGAAATCAGTAATCAGGATTTGTCTGCACATGTATCGCTTATTGTCTAATAGAGGATGACTTTTACATAGTTCTAGAAACGATATACAATACCAATACTACTTTATATATATATAACTACCATATGGTAGTCCATTTTTAAAAAAATATGTAACAAATTTAAGTTTCTAGTAAAAAAAATTACAGGACTTGTTACTATACATAATTATGATAAAATAGAAATAGTCCCAAGAAGCGCCAAAATACTTCTTCCCGCCAAAGCAATGGAACTTAATTTTTTATATCATGTATAAAATATTTTTTCTAATCTTTCCTTGTATTTATTTCAAATTGATTATCTGTTCGCTCTAGAACCGTGAAAAATCATACATAAAAGAATAAACAAGAAATAACTTTAAAAACAAATCATTATAAACATAATTTAATTCAGGTCCAGAAATAATTATATTATATATAATTATGGAAGCAAAGTTTTCTGACAAAATCTAGTAACATGTGACCTCTGCGTGCAGTATGGGGTAATTTGGCGATTCGTGACTAGAAAAGCTAAGATTATTATGTTTTTGGTTCTCTCAGTATGCACATTACAAAATAGTATAAAAACAAACACATCACATAAATTTATAAAATTTTAGAAACACTTTGTTCAAAAACAAATCTTATGTTCATATTGATATTATTAAAATCCAGTGTATTTTTATTGCATCTTTTTATAATAATTTTGCACATTATATAATTGAAGTAATTCCACAAAAGCTACAAAATTGTTTACACAACAGTACTACAGTTACTACAACAGTAAATATTATATATGAAAGTGTCATTTAAATGTAACAATTTCCTGATAAACATATTCAAAATTGAAGGCACCTCTCGACCGAAGGGAAGACGAACATATGCCTACATAGCAATGTACTTAAATATTACAACAGATAATTTGACAATCTAACATTTGGCATTATATCATTTTTTCCATCATGGCAACATTAAATTCACAATCTATAACATAAATTGTGTCTTAAAATTTTATATTTTTTAATCGTTTTAATTTAAAATTTTAATTTATATATTGACTTTAAATAATTTAGTATATTTGGCAATGTATAGGAATAAAATTTTTATAAAGACTTAAAAATGTATAAATAAAATGCCCCTCTAACGTGGTTCAAGATGCTTAAAAATAACAAACAATGAGATAAATAGTTCAATTAGAAATAACTATATTATAAATCTTTACAATACACTTAGACGAATCTGATACTTTTAGCAAATATAATGTCGTATGTTCTTTATTATGAAATAGAGAAATATTTTATTCAACGTAATGTATAGTTGCGCCACATTCAGGTTCCGTATGTATAAATCTACCACTATTTAATATATTTAATTATCGACATTATGACATATAATGGAATGTTTTTTTGAATGTAAGTATCTCACTTCATGCCATAGTCCCAGATTTTCAACGTTGCTATCAATATATTTCTTTAACCTTTTTCAAAAAGTAATAATATAGAAAGTAATAATATATGAAGTAGTAATAAAGAAAGATAAAGAAATTGATGATTGTTAGTTTTTTCCATGAAAATTATATCATAATAATTCAAATCCAGACAGATATAGTTTGCAATAGTTATCAGATCCAGTTAATAAATAAGCATGAATGGGACCCAATTGAAACTGACATTACTTTTATATCGTCAAAAGTATATTACTACAGGCGTCGTTTATAAATAAAAAAACCAATGTCAATAAACTTCATCAATTTGTAGATTGTTGTTTTTTCCGATTTTTTATGACTAAAATCATTCCAGACGTCTAAACTTCAATCAAATCAAAATGACTTACTATCGAGTCACAAAAGTCATTTCACAAGTAGAGATCATAGCAGCATGAAGTTCAACCATGCAACACCAAGCACACTTCTTTGGTAAAGAGCAATGTAACATCTATAACACGGTGTGATGCAACATTCACGTATTGTGACCATTGACGAAATCATAATACTCAATCACTCACTGAGTCTTTCTACAGGCGGATAAATGTACATAAGAGCTCCGAGGAATCGGGAGAATCGAGCATGAATATGAACAAACAAAAGTTTGTCGATTATTGTTCATGCTTCGTTTTCGTAGAAAATTCATCATTCGGATCGGTATGTATATACTTATTACATTTTGTAATACAATTCGTTGGTTTATTATATCTTGTATCCTTATAGAACAACTTTATATCTACCAAATATCGATAACGTAATGTCGACTATGCCACTGCACTAGGTTTTCTCGTCAACATTCGTTAATATTCCACGGAGCTCGCGCGTATTACATCTTTGGCGTGTAAATACATATACTTAAAACGCCCTGTTGTGTCAACGTTAATTATCAACCAATATTCTAATGAACTCTGCTGTATAAAGACTGACAACTTATGATTCTAGGCAAAAAGGTGTATAAGTAAGGTGTATTTATCTATATAAAATTAGACATATAACAAAGTTCTTTAAAATCGCAATAAATTTTAAAATTTTTGAATGACCAAAACGTTATGTTGTGTATCTTGGAATTTATGTATTATTCGAGTATAATTAAAATGTAAAGGCTGTAGCCAAATGCTATAGTTAAATATAAACCACCGAATCCGCCTGTATAAAAGCCGATGCCTAAGCGTTTGGTACATTTGTACCATTAACGACAAGCGCGTCACCTAATGTGCTCTCATACGCTGGACTCTGGCGGGATGAAGAAGGTGACGTCGGATACTCGCCATATTCGTGAATCTGTAGCAACTTGGTCTGATTTGCAAAAGTATCAAAGTCGTCTGCCGAATAAGACATCGAGCTTAGTATTTCCACCACTCCATTGAGCTTTATGTTGTCTCTCAGGTGTCTGTGGCGCTCGCAGATACGGTTGGCAATGTGAAAACAAGGCATAGGTTTTCTTGTGCAGTTCCGCGGCGGCCTGCCGCGTCTCTTACCTGATCTCCCGCAGTCGGAACAGCTGACCAGTTCCTCGGGCGTTCCCGTCTTTTTATTCTCGCGGTCGTCTCCGAGGCAGAAGTCGCAGTATGGCGACGGTGATGCCTGGAACAAAGTAAGAAAAAACAATTGAGACTCTGGAGACTTTGACTAGTTGGAAGTGGAATCAGATCAAATTTTGTGTGAAGAGGTCATACCTTTGTTTCAGGTTCCTTTAGCAGGGGCAAAGGCATCAGCGCGGCGGGAGCGGGCGCGGCGGCGGGCGGAGCTGATGACGTGGCGGCGGCGTCGGTAGAAGCGGAAGCGGTGGCGGCGGCGGGCGCGGCGGCGGGCGCGGCGGAGGCGGAGGCGGGGGCGGAGGAGGAAGCGGAGGCGGCGGCGGTGCCCGGCGGCACGAGCGGCGCGTGCGCTGAGTCCGACGACGAGGTGTCGGCCGAAGCGGGCCGCGGCGGGGGCGAAGGCTTGCGAGCGGGCGGAGTCGCGGTGCCCGCTGTAGAAAATAACAGTACACTAAGCGTTTGATTTTTGTTGTAATTTGAAAGCTCGATGAAACGAAAAGATCAAAAGGATGATGGTTATAAGATAGAAGAACTTTTGAAGAAATAAGTCACGATAGCCGAGTGGTTGGGTGATCGAGATTCTAGTCAAGAGACTCCAGTTAGAACCCCAGGTGGCAAGCTAGTACCGTCTATTGTTTGCTTGGACTTATGTCCAAGCAAACGATAGACGGCGACGGGCTTACCACCTGTCACGTGTTCCCAAATACTGTCTTCGATGGAAGGCGGGTCTTTACGACTTAATTTGTCTAGACGTACCTTACGGCATAGTCAACAATTCCATCACCACCATCTTGATGTTTGGCATTCCACCACAGTGCGTTTTTCGCGGAATTTTCTGCCACGCACTTGCACTTTACGGAATGTGCTGCCGTCAGCGGTTTTTCCGGACCAATACGTCTTAGGGACCTTCAAGAAAAGAGCCTATACCTGTCTCAAAGGCCGGCAACGCATCTGCTATGCCTCTGGTATTGCGGGTGTTCATGGGCGGCGGTAATCACTTACCATCACGTGAGCGACCTGCTCGTTTGCCTCCCTTTTCTATGAAAAAAACGTCTTTCTACCCTTGCATTGGTAATGACGTGAAGATATTTTTAGAACTTGAAAAAGATGAACGAAAAGACGACGAGGACGCTGCTGCCCGTCTCTTAGTTTTGAAATAAATATATTAGAGAAGTTAGGTCAATTTTTTGAAGATTTCTAAAATAACGAAGTTTAATTTTTTTACTGCTTAAACTTGCCTGTCATTGTCGGTATGTAGGTGGTTGCCGCGTTGTGCGAAGTGGAATAGTTCGAATAACTTAAACCTATTATACACGATTTTTACATAACGGGGATCCTTACACTTGGCAACATTGAGGCTATTTAGTTTTTTAAAAAACTTTCCGACATTCGGACCATAGGATCCGCGGTCGAGGGAACGAGTTCTTCAGCGTCTTGGCTTATATTTGTTTCCACTTGGGAACGAACAGTAAAAGGAGCATCAGAATTGGTGCAATACTTTAAATTTAACTACTGCATCAACTGAGATGATCGCTACCAAACTATTTAAGAAAAAATCGTATCATATTTTTGTATAATCTTAGAAAAAAGGAATGACCGACGAAAGGGGATTACCTACAGAATTTTTTCGCCTGTTTCTTCTCTGTCAGAGGAACCTAATTAGGAATCGGTGGTAGATTAAAAAATTTCTTAATTTTATTTTATTTTATTAGATTTGGCTTTGAATCACTCACACCTACGCGTCAAATGTTTAATTCGAAAAAATCGATTACAGTATGCCTAAAAAAAAAAAAAAAAAAAAAAAACAAATAACAGCATGACTGTACTCACGCGCTCCGACCGCCGGATTGTTGAGGAACGTGACGTAGCTGTCCTGGTACTCGGTGGCGGGCGGGGCGGGCGCGGCGGCGGAGGCGGAGGCGGAGGCGGAGGCAGACGCGGAGGCGGCGGCGGGCGGCGAGTGCGCGCCGGCGCGGCTGTCGCGCGAGTCGCCGTCGCTGCACGCGGCCGCGCCCGCGCCCGCGCCCGCGCCGCCCGCCTCCTTGTGCGTGTGCGTGTAGTGGTACGTCAGACCCGGGCGGGTTTTGTATTTCGCGCCGCACACTGGGAAACGGTAGACGTTTTTTTAATATCGCGTGCGGTTTCTGAACAGTGTTGAACGCCAGTGAAGATTAAAATAATGTTTAGATTTTACAGGTAATATTTTTATGTACGAAGCTTAAAGTTGCATAGTAAACATTTGAGTCTATAACGGAGTTATGGATGTGTATTAACTAAGTAGAATTCTTTTTAGTTACAAAGACACAAATAATTCTATTCATATATATCCTATTTTTATGTAGATTTACTAAGCTAAGACTAAATCTAGACTTTTACAAAACAGTTGCTCTGTATACACTGTATTTTTATTTAACATATACTAACATTCACTCCGAAAAATAATTTATAAAAAATAAGAATTTCATTAATTTCTTAACAAACTTCGGAAATTATCACGCGGCGAATTCCAAACATCTTCACTGGCGTAACAACGGTACCAAAAGTTACACTTGCAATTAAACTCAAAAAAAAAAAGGAACTCATTACTCACCATCAGTGGTGCCTCCGTCTTGCCTTTTTGCTCACTTGTTTATGCGAGAGAACTCAACCCGGGCCAGAGTTACGAATAAAATGTTTTTTTTTTAAAGTATGGTGAGAGGTCTACGTCATCAGAACAGAGCATAGAGGAGGCACCACACGACGGCAATAGTTGTATGGACAATGCGACGCAGTTCTCCATAGTTATCCGTCATCAATCAATACCTTACTTCAAGATTATACACAATTTTTTTACTGTTATAAAACACTACTAAATACCTAGATATCCGGACCCATCTTACTTTTATACAAATAGTCTATAAAGACTTTTTTTACAGTACCATTTTACTCGAAATGAGGAGAATACTATAAGTGAAATAGCGATTTATAACAGTAAACATTGCATTTATAGCCCGTCGTGATCGGTCTATGTTCGGTTCTAAAGACGCAGCCTCCCAGGGGATATGTTTGATTGATGACTTCAAATCAATGGATCTGGTCTGCAAGGAGAAGAAATAAAAAAAAGGGTATACACATTTGTAGCAAGTATGAAAGGTAAAGAAAGATCCAAACTTGATAGTCCAATCAAAACTTAAGCTTAATGATTGAAAATAGTTCTGTAATAATTGCTATAAGCGCACATATCGACTATCTGACATTCTAGATTATTCTAGATTTAATTCAATTACTATCCCAAATTCAATTCAACAACTTTCAACCATTGAGCGATTAAAATTTGTAACGAAATAACACGGACACATTGGATAGTTTTATTTCTTATTCAACATAAATATTTTTGTATAAATTCATAACAATCTTTGGGTGGTAATAATAGTTTGGATCTAAGAACAACATCGAGTCCTTAAAACTTCACCGCCTCCTCGCAAATACAATAAATTATCGATTAATTTTTAGCCAAACTTATCAACATTAAAAATGCAACAACTAAAATTTTACCTTCATACTTTGTTAGACGCTAATCATTATTTTTCATAACACAAAAGTCATGCCCAAATGTTACTGATAATGCGTTTTGTAAATAAAATTTAATGACCTCCATAAACCTTGAAAAACTACACCATATCCGACACATTTCGTCGATTATTTTATTACAAAATGGAAGACAAACATTTCCGAACACTCCAAATAATTTTAATTTCATCGAGACGTTGAAAAAAATAAATAAAATATCTTCACGCAATTCCCAATACAGGGGTAGACAGAGGTCAAGTCTAGACAATTAAGTCCCTTTGACCCACCTTCCACCGAAGATATTTTCGGGACAACGTGACAGGTGGTGAGCCCGTCGCCGCCTTTATGTCCAAGCCAACGATGAAATTCGTACATAAGTTTTTGAAAAACTCATTGGTACTGCCACCTGGGGATCTGCCAACTCGGGTCTCTCGACTCGAAATTCCGACCACCCAACAACTCGGCTATCGTGACTTATCGAGACTTTGAAGGTGGTAAAATTTTAGCCGCTGCAATAGAGAATGATATCCTACATCTTAAAAGAGAAAAAATAAACACGAAATAAATAAGACTATCACAGACACATGAGTCAAACACATTCAAACCAATCAGTGCGCAAAGGATTTTACATACAGCGGATAAGAATTGTGATTATTTCATAAGATTTTGTTTATACTAAAATTTACAGCGAGTAGGATCTGCAAGTAAATAAATTTGCACTTATTTTCTTATCCAAAAAAAAAAAATTAAGACATTGCTTAAATTAAAATATTGACAAATAAGTAAAATAATATTCAGTATTTAGTAAGTTATATAACTATATTCTTATTAAAAAATTAAGAAAATTAGTCTGGGTGTTTCATAAAGACATGGAAACATCCAAAACCTTACTTATTTAATCGGGTTTGATTGTCAATTTTGTAATGTAAATTAAAAATATTGGTATAAAAAATTTTTTGCAAAATATTCAAGTGTAAATTATTTTCATTTGTAGATCCTAATGCAATTTATTAAAGTTATCTGTATTGAAACATTATAATCAATGAATGAAATCAATATGTAAAAGTTAGTAAATTCACATAGTGACACAAAAACTTAGTTTAAAATACATCAATTTGTTAAAATATTAACGAAAGCTATTTAAATAGTACAAACTTCTAAAATTTCTATGTTATATTATTAATAATTTTTGACGGTATTAAAATGTTTATTCATTGATATAACATTCTTGTCTCCAATCACATTACATTTTCTTCATTATTTCATTTCATATCTTTGTTTCAATACAATACTTTTTCACTTTATACTTACATTAACCTAATGCAAATTATAACGATAAACTATGTCTATGCATGTCTAACCAATTGGTATATTGTGGCAGTGTTTTGTATTTTTGCTAATTAATTTTATTTATTCAATAATTTCTAAATATTGTTAACGTTTCAAGATCTTCTTTCTAACTTTATATATTGTTATGTTAACAACAAATTTTAATAGTCTCACGATTCAATTAGTGTTTAATTGACAACATTTCTCTATTGATAATTTCGTACTTACATATGCATCTTTTTAGTTCTTCTAGAAATAAACTTAATAGAAATCATATTTTTGACTCCACTACAATACAAAGCAAATCGAAAGAACAGATTGTCCTATGTAAGCTACAAGTAAATGCATATTCAATATTCATATTAACTAACTAATTCATTTAAACACTATGCAACTAAGACCTCTTCACAACTTTCAGAAGTAATAAATAGACAATCAGTCTGGTCTTAGGATTCTGGGTCTTATTTCTCTAAAGGTCTTGAATTTCTCGAGATTCTAATACTCTCATCCTATACAGCATAAACATAAGAAACGGAGATGTTTCTTTTTTTAAATAGGCTTAATATTATTTAACATTGGTACCGTGGAGTAGACCATAGACTCACATTAGGTATTTCAAATGAACACTTATTGAAAACTTCAATTTTGTAGACCACCAAGAATATACCTTTTGCTTTTTATCCACAAATGCATAAATTTATTAATTAAGAATAGTGGGAAAAAACTGTTCAACATAACCTCTAAATTATATAGGATTATCCGAACAAAATCAATTATAAAATTTCGACTAAAATTATAAGCTTAAAACAAACCCCACTGAAGAATAAGTTATAGTATAACTAGAAAGCATTTAAGTTAAGAAAAAAATTAACTTTATATGAACTCCTTACATATGCCATAATTTGCTATTAGTATTGCACGGTTGTGATAAAAATTCTGCATATAGTATCGTAGCTAACAACAAATACAGTTTTTTTTAAAACAGCTCTTACAGAAATCGTATATCTCTGAAAATTCACACAGAGTTCTAAATCTACCTCTAATCCTCTTTTAGATTAGTTTGATTTCATACATAACACAGGGTATACAATGTTGAGTAACATATATAATTAATTGTTTCAATAAGTGATCGGTTTAACTAGTTTCATACAATACGAGGGCTGTTTGTATAAGTGTAAAATCGTTCCCACAATTACAGATTCTTAGCCAAATGTGATGTCATTGAATTATCATCTCTATGTGTAATAAATAAAGGTGTGCCCAATGGGCGCAATTCTTATAGGAGTATATGTACAAATTATACAGATTCTCATTAACTATCTTATATAAATAAGATATCAGACCGCTGCTGTGAACCCAAAAGCCTGAAATTTTAAAGCTATCACAAATGCAAATAGTAATCTGACAAGAAACTTTGGCAATTTCACAACCAGATGATGGCAGTAAGACAATTTGATAATATTTGATAGGTAGTATAGTAGGAAAGGGAATATGTCCAAAAAAGATTTAATTTGAGAAGAGAAACAATAGGGAGCTATGTCTCAGATATGAAATGTCATATCTGATGGGAGTCTCTTTGGGTATTCCAGAGATGCCACGACAAGCTTGGCAATTACAAATCCATTCAATCAAGAAAGATCCCAGACAAGCAATTGATAAGCAATTGATGAAGAAGAATCATAACCGAATATAAATCTAAAATCTTGTCTAGATCAAGTCTAAAACTTATATAGTCTGTCATTATCAACCACAAGTGATGACACCATTATATTTTTAATGATTCAGTGTAGCCAAAATGGCTTCAGGCGACCCAGCGATGATTGATCAACTTCATTTTGAGCTATATGATCCTAATTAATTGCCGCTCCACTTTAAAGCCACAACAAATTAACCAGGCCGTTAAATTCACAGCAACCAGTCTTCAGACAATCATCAATATACATACACTCAGGACCTATTTCATATTTGAGTTAGTAACTATTGAGCAACTTTATAACTATCTTCACAAGAGGTACATTATTCCTACCATTTGTAGACACACCCCCTTACTAATAAACAATATAGTGGTCATATTCTTGGTCATATTCTTCATCTTCTACTTCATATGTCAATTTATTGATAATATTAATATAAATTGTTGGGAAGTTTGTATAGAAACAAGGGCAAGGGCACACAACTATACATACACTGTTTATTAATAAGGCTGTATGTCTCTAAGGCAAAATTCTGTGGGCTTTTATTGCATATTATACTTTTACTACAAGGTGTATTGATACTTTGAAGGCTATACCAATATAATAATAAAAGGAAGTTAGATATTCACTCGGATTCATAGCCCACAGTCCATTATTCTACGAGTTTAAATGCAGTACACACAATATTCTCAAGTCATTAATGGATTAGCAGTCGTCTCAAATAAAGATATTTATTAAATTCATAATTAAGCACAAAAAAATATAAATAAAAAAGTTTGGAGTGTGACTATTTTATTGCTATTCTTTCATTGCCCAAAGGCTAAACTTATTTTAGTTTTAGAGTTGTTGACATCACAGATTAACCAATTTTGCCTCTTATTATTCTGAATCATAAATAATAATTATAATTAATAAAAACTACGTTTAAATTAATTTTAAAGTCGAAATTAGAATGAGATTTAGGGGTAGACAGAGATTTAGACAATTTAGTTCCTGTTGCATCTTCCACCAAAGACATTATTGTGAAATATCCAAGCCAACAATATAAATCGTGCATAAGTTTTTGAAAAACCATTGGTGTAAGCCTACCTCCTAGATCTGTATTGAACTTGGGTCTCTGGATTCGAATTCCGATCACCCAACCAGTCGGCTATCGTAATTCTATGTCTAGGGTTTGTTTGATAAAAGAATATAATACTATTTAAACTAAAAAAAATTCTTATATGAAACATCCGTCCTCTTTTGTTTAATGAAAAAAAAAAACATTCCCATCCACAAAAATTACATATAAGGCACTACAGTCACTTCATTATTACTTCATTCCCAATTAAATAATTTTTTTAATGAACTGAGACCACCGTGTACACTGCATCTAATAATTTATTGCACACAAGGCAAGATTTTTATAAAAACTAATGGAACTTTAAGCTCTTGATATGGTCACTATTCTTACAATGAGGTCAGTCTATGCAAGTTTTATTTGGTTTCAAACATTCGACTCCTGCCTGCAGTAATTTTAACTAAAGCTGCTACAAATTTGGCTTCACTTATGCCCGAGTAACAAATTATAATGAATAACATACATTTAACTTTACTACTGTTGAGTGCAGGCCTATATATTTCCTGAAAATAATATAGGCTGAATGTTTTTGTGAGATGTCAGTTATAATAGTTACTTAGTAGCAGATGTACTGACTCATTAAAAATTTACTGTTTTCTGCTTTATTATTCTACCTTCTATAAAATAACATTATTACTCTTACTCCACTTCTCTCTTAAATAGCATATTAAAGAGCATACTAATGTGATTAATAAATATGTGGTTAAACTATCGTGCATAAAGTTAGTACTGCTTTGCCGACATATATGCAGTATGCTAGAGTTGCTATTTTGTCAGGAGTTTTAAAAGATCTTCTTCTATTTTTGCCACTTACTATTTATACATGTTATATTGATATTTTAATTTAGTGCGAATATTTCTAGTTTGGAAGATTATCTTCTTCATTGAAGTAGTTAATAGTGAAATGGTATTTGCAAACAATACTAATTCGTGATTAATTTCTTTAAAACCAAATCATAACTGTATGTAATAGGCCTGCATACAACAGTTATATGTGTGGTGTTACTAATTTTCACATTTTAATTGTCTAAAACTATCGGACCGAACAAACAATGTCATAGTCAACAGGACCTGAGGATTGGGATACGGAGCTAGTGTTTCCTTCTGTTGGACTTACGTTCACATCCGTACGGTTTCTCCGCGTCGCCCGGCACCTCGTACGGTAGCGTGCCTTGGCCAGCCCGTTTGCGACCGCGACCCTGCACCAATAAAAGAAATTGTGAATTCACTTGAGTTGACAACTTATATCATAAAATTTTTATACTTATATGAAAAATATGTATAGATACATTGTATCTATTGATTTAAAACATATAATTTATATCTAACTTAGGTAAGAAACCCACATCAGATTTTCCTATGACAATCCAAAAGTTATCTGGAAGAAGTCTCTTTTGCGAAAAGACTTCCCTTCAATATGAATCTTATGTGTCTAAATTAATTTTATGTTAAAAACATGCTGCATTGGTCTCCATAAAGGAGGAGATAGAATATCTATCTTAATCAAATGGACTTGATTGCGTAGACCTCTGTATATCATTATCGGGTAATATCGCAAAAAAACTGTAAATCATTATCGGGCAATATCGTAAACATACAAAGAGCCAAAATCACCGGTCACACCTCACACGGTGTGACTCATGTAACACGGTGCCTCGGGGAGGTGAGTTACAGTACGACAGAGGTCGCAGATTCAAATCCCCGGGGCCGTGTCAGCAGACGTTCCAAATATTAGTGGATCGGTTACCGCACGGCCACGCTTGGGCGGCGCGTCGTCTGGCTGCCGGGCGGCGCGCCGGCCGCCGCGCGAGCCCGGCCCGCTGGGCGCGGCGCCGCGACGCCTGCGCCGGTTCGCGTACGTGTCGTCGTAGTAGTCCTCGTCCGACTCCGGGTCCGGCTCCTCGCCCGTCTCCATCTCCTCGATCGCCAGCTCGTCGTAGAACCACTCCTGCCGCGAACGTCAAGCGTAACATATAAATGCAATACATTTTTTTTTTATCAGACTACGGTGAAATAATATTTGTCCCGAAAATATCTTCGGTGGAAGGTGGGTCGAAGGGATGTCTCTGTCCACCCCTGTATTGGGAATTGCGTGAAGATATTTATTTATTATTTTACGGTGAAAAAGAAAAAGTCACGATAGCCGAGTTGTTGGGTGGTCGGAATTTCGAGTCAAGCGACCCGAGTTTGATCACCAGGTGGGGCAGGCTCATACCGATAGGTTTTTCAAAAATTTATGTACGAATTACATCGCCGGCTTGGTTGGGCATAAAGACGACGACTGACTCACCAGCTGTCACGTTGTCCCGAAATTATCTTCGGTGGAAGGTGGGTCAAAGGAACTTAATGGTAGCCCATTAGACTAGGCCTCTGTCTACCCCTGTATTGGGAATAGCGTGAAGATATTTATTTATTTATTTATTACGGTGAAAAAACACCTAAAAGTAACTGTAAGCGACTACTGACTAATCACTTCAAAAGGCACTGTAATCTTTTACTCTGTCAACCTCTATAGACGAGTACAGTATAGTATATGTAATGGTTTTCATGGTTTCGACAGTTCTAATATCCCGGGTTCGATTCCTGGTTCGATTAATGTAGAAAACCAATTTTTCTATATTTTCTCTTTTTTTGTGATGTCTTCGTTTTTATTTTGCTGCTTGCTTACTTGGGGATCAGAGCAATGTATGTGACGTTAATGTATGTATTTATTTATTACAACAATTCTAAACACCTTTGTGTTGGGTTCAAACACATCCTAGTTACCTATTCCACTTAGTTTCATCTTCAATGTACAAACAAACCCCTTTACAATATGAAAGACTATGTGTGCAACTTTTAAAAAATAGTGTAAAAACAACATTACAGTAATAATTACTTCTGTGGAGCCACTTTAAAAAAATTACAGTTACATTATCACCTCTGACATAAAATGGAATGCATCCATGAGAACCTCTTATATCAGGTGTTACACTGCGATTTTCATTTAAATTTTTAACATTTCAATTTTTAAAAACATTTGTATTTCATATAGACCATAAACAATTACATAAAAATATGCTTTGTTTTTATTTTTCAGATGTGCCAGATTCCAGTCTTTTTCTTTACTTCCGAGTAATTTCAGCACTTTAAAATAAATATTAAAGGTTTTTAATGGATCTGGGGATCAAATAGTCGCTTGCATCCGAAAAAGAGTGCCCTAACTCAAGGTACAGATATATATTGCACTTTCTATAACATTGCACCTTGAACACATACCTTTGGATCATCTTTGGCGGCCGTTTGAGATCCATCGCGACTGTCATCTGCTGCAAAAGCATCCCCCGGTATTCCAGAGCTGTTCTCTCCATCGCCAGCATTATCGGCTGCATCAAACACACTCCATCCCCATCGCGTAGACGACATTGTTAGATACTGTCGACGTGCCTTTCGCCATCTAATGAGAATAATTTAAGAAAAAATATTATTTCAAATTCAATTTCTCTTGACTCGAAATTCCGACCAGCAAACAACTCGGCTATCGTAACTTTTCAATGACAAAAATATTTAATGACTTTGAAAAATTGTTGAATAATATGACAATTTAAAAACGAACAGGCAATCTATGTATAGAAAATTATAACTCTCGTATATTTGTTGCTACACAACGGGTTATCAGTCAATGTATTGACTTAAAATTTTGACTGATAATTAGATGATTGACAGATAACAGAATTTATAGATACCTTGTATTCCAAAGTTCCAACAGAAACAGTGACTTTTTTTAAATATACCCTGGAAGACTTATTATATGGTACCCTGGTAATGAAATGCCCTGGTAACACTTATTGCGGTCTGACAAATGATGTTTGACTGTCTGACAAAGATCACTATATTTACAAATTTTTATAACTGACTGAGCAAAACATATGGTCTTGCCATGTATATTTATAATTTTTTTTTAATTTGAATCAAAATTACCTTTGTGAAGGATATGTGTAGACTTGACCTTCTCTTGCGCCAGGCATACGCTGTTTTCTTGTCATAAATAAGTTGCAGTGGCTTTGAGCAACACCTATAACAACATATTGAAGAATTATTTATAGTGAATAAATATAAAAATATTGATAAATAAATAAGCGGGGATAACATCACCCACTTTGGTCTAATCTCATCTTTGGTAAAAGCATTTGTGCTGTGTAATCAAAGACAGCAAAGGTACCCTTAAACACACATAACTAGAAAAATTGATTTGCTACATTAACTTGACTGGGAATGGAAAACAATACGAAGAACAAGTCAGAAGAAGCATTTCAACAAACAGAATGGAGTGGAAATGTGATCACTTTGTAAACTGTGCTATGGTATTTAAGAAAGTGAACATTAAGGAGGTTGAGGTAGACTAACTTCACCCATGGTGAACCAAGAGGAACCCACATGGATTGCCCAACTTAGCGAGGTATGGCCAGCCCAAAGTGGCCACTCCAAGTGGGCTTGGGCACACGCATCCGAAGTGGAGTGCTGGGCTTAAGAAGGAGTGTTTGTGTCGCTGCCTTCGCACCTCTCACCGTGCCTTCCACAACATAGGTGGAGTGGCGGTGGAAGAGGAGATTGCGGTTGGTATTGCGATTCGCCGCTCTCCCTCCGCGGCCAAAATGTGCCATGCGAGAGAGACAAATTCCAGATCCGCCGCAGGTTAACGGGTAGGGCTGGTACTCAGTCAAGCACCCGCCTTCCTGAGCCCCATGGCCTCCGGTCGGCGGAGTCAGGTGGGTTCGTCACCCACGTGGGCTTTTACGCGGCGAAGGCGGAACACCGTGGGATTTTATTCAGTACGAACCCGACATCACCCTTCCTTGCCCCCACAGGGGCGAGTATACGTTAGGTATTTCCGCACGTAGAAAAAAAAAGGCCAAGACAAACTTTTAAAGACCATGTGAAGAAATTGATCAAAGAGGGGAGAGTCAAGGAGTTTAGATACCTTGATCTGCATATAAGAAAATGAAGAATTTGAAAATGAAGAATTTTAGGGAGTCATTGTAGAAGCGTGCTCGTCGCGACCCCTGCCAGCCCTTTTCAGGGCTGCAATTCTACACAGCTGCGCACCCATGCCAACGAAGGTTAGGGCGTCCCCCCAAGGCGACGCACACCAGTTCGTCCCCGTTGGTGTGGAATGCAGCGCGCAAAGCGGCGATGGGGACCGCCACCCGTCACGCACAGCCCGACACGGCGGAAGGTGGAGGATGGAGTGCAGAGTTGGCACGTGGAATGTTAGAAGAGTGTTTGTCGGAGACCAAGCGGAAGGGCAGCGGTACTGAAGAGCTCCCTGGCGAGGCGTTAGCTCTATGGTCCGGAGTCCCGGAGAGCGAGAGCGCCTGCCAGGGAGTGGGGGTGCTGCTGTCGTCTCGGTTGGTCGATGTTATGACTGAATACAAGGTTGTGAACTCGAGACTTCTCTGGGTTCGCTTTAAATTGGGACTGACGAAGTTATTCCTTTTGGCTGTTTATGCGCCGGTAGCTTCGTCGTCCAGAGCTGAGCTGGAGGAGTTTTGGGAGAATGTAAGAGAAGTTCTAGACTTGGTTAGAGGAAACGAAAGAATTGTTGTATGTGGTGATATGAATGGATGGGTTGGTACCGCTCGGCCAGGGTACGAGTCGGTGCTTGGAATGTTTGGTGATAAAAGGGTTAACGATGCTGGCAAGCTTATACTGGCTGTATGCAAGGAAAAGGGTCTTCTTGTGACAAACACTATGTTTAGTCACAAAAAAATCCATATGTATACTAGAACAAGAAAGAATGAGAGAAGTATGATCGATTTATTCCTGGTGGATGACCGACTGCGAAAACAAGTGATGGATACGCGAGTGTTTCGGGGTGCTGACCTGGGAACGGATCACTATCTAGTGATTACTAGATTTAGGGGTCTGTTCGCGGGTTGGCGCCACTGGACGGCGATACCAGAACCACAGTCGGTCGGTAGCATCCGAAGCTGGAAGATTCAGGAAGCGGACACTAGGGATAAATATCAAGCAAGGGTAGCCGAAAAGCTGGACAGCATCGATGTCAGGAAAGAATGTGTGGAAGAAATATGGCAGAGCCTTAGAGATGGAATGGTTAGTGCAACGGAAGACGTGTGTGGAACTGTGAAAAGAGGTAGTAGTAAAAAGGGTGATGCATGGTGGAATGACGAAGTAAAAGAAGCTGTAAATAAGAAGAAGAAAGCATGGTTAGACTACTTGGCCTCTAGTAATGATAAGGATATGAGAGAGAAGAGGAAAGAAAGATATAAGCTCCAGAAAGTTCACACGAAAGCATTGATTGAGGAAGTGCGTGAAAGGAGTAGAATGGAAGCGGACGAAAGGTTGTCGCACAACTTCAAGGAGAACTCCAAACTCTTCTGGAAAGAGGTTGGAAGGACCCGGAGTGGTGCGACAGCCTTAAGAATGAATAAAGTGTTTTCGGGAACCAATGACGTCCTCTCAGAAAAATCGGACGTCATTCAGCGATGGAGCGAATTTTATAGAGAGATGTATCCGTGTGATGGTCTTAGTGAGGGATCCGGGGATGACGCCGCGACTGGTGCGCCAGACTCGGACCTCGATGACACTGAGGTCATCAGTATGAAAGAGATTGAATGTGCGATTAGAAGTTTGAAATGTGGTAAGGCTGCGGGACTAGACAGAGTTACTGCTGAAATGGGCAAGTATGGTGGGCCACGCGTCTGGGACAGCTTTCATCTGCTGTGCAATTTGTGCTGGCGAACGGGGGCTGTTCCGGATGATTGGCGATCCGCGGTCATTGTGCCTCTATATAAAGGTAAAGGTTCACATTATGACTGCGGGTGCTATCGGGCGATCAGCTTGACCAGTTTAGCAAGTAAAGTTTACTCGAAGGTTTTGACACGTAGGATGCAAGATAAATCGGAAAGATTTCTATGGGAGGCACAATGCGGATTTAGACCTTGAAGAGGATGCACGGATCAAATGTTTTCTCTCCGCATGATGACGGAGAATCTTCTGGCTGCTAACCAGAAGATTTTCTGTGCTTTTGTGGATCTTGAGAAAACATTTGATAAGGTTGTAAGGAAGAAAATGTGGGAACTGTTGCCGGGGTATGGTGTGGATGGTCGATTGCTAAGGGCTGTGCAGTCACTTTACTGTGACTGTAAAGCCTGTGTGCGGGTAGGGCATGACCATATTTAGCGTCCAAACGGGCGTAAAACAGGGTTGTGTCATGTCTTCCTGGCTGTTCATACTGTATCCCGACAGCTGTTTAGAGCTGAAAGATAGCTGTTTGAGTGTGAAATTGGGTGACATAAAAGTAAATTGTCTGCTATATGCTGATGATGCAGTGCTTATTGCACCATCAGACTTATTGCATCATCAGGCAGAACTGCAGGCATTAGTCACGTGTATGAAAGAAGAATGTGAAATTAATGGTCTCCGTTTGAATGCTAATAAAACTAAGGTTCTGGTATTTGAAAGGGACGAAGAAAGAACGAAATGCGAAATTTGGGTAAATCAGGAATGTCTAGAACAGGTGAATGAAATTGTATACTTGGGGAGTGCGTTTAGCCGGGATGGAAGATGTGATTTAGATGTGGACAGGCGTGTCGCTGCCGGGAACAAAGTCAATGGTGCCCTGACTGCGTTAATCAAAAGGCAAGGCGTTGTGAAAAGTGCACGCCTTGCATTACATAACGCAGTGTTGGTACCGATTTTGTTATATGGCAGCGAAACCTGGGTATGCCAGAAGAAGCATAAAAGCAGGTTGAATGCAGTGGAGATGCGATCTCTACGTAAAATGTGCGGCCTTACCATGGCCGACCGAAAGCGAAACGAAGAGATTCGCAATATGGCAGGTTTGAAAGATGACCTTGTCTCAAAAATGGATAATGCTTCGATGGTTTGGGCACGTTGAGCGAATGAGTGAAGACCGAATGGTGAAGAAAATATATAGCGCGAAAGTTAATATTAAAAGGTGTCGAGGTAGACCAAGACTAACTTTCGAAGACCATATGAGCAAATTGCTCGAAGAGGGGAGGGTCAAGAGTACTCGGATACCTAGACGTGCATGTATGAAGAAGATGATGAATCTGAAAGAAGTGAAAGAAGTATGTAGGGATCGTGACACTTGGCGATCTGTTCTCTCTGGCTACCCCGTCAGGGATTGTGCGTGAAGATAAATAAATAAATATAAATATAAGAATTTGAATTTGAATTCAACGACGGGTTCACCACCTGTCACGTTATCCCGAAAATTGTATTCAGTGGATGGTGGGTGGAAGGGACTCAAGTGTCTAGACTAGACCTCTGTCTACCCCTGTATTGGGAATGGCGTGAAGAGATTTATTTTATTATTTATAAGAATTTGAAAAATGCATCAGGTACTCTTTCTTCGATGGCTTTTATAGAATTGGGGGGCAACCGGTCCAGAAAAACTGCTGACGGCAGAACATGCCATAAAGTGCAAGTGCATGACAGAAAATTCCGCGAAAAACGCACTGGGGTGGAATACCATGCATCAAGGTTCGATTGTGAAATTCAGCAGCAGGGATTAATCCAGACAATTCCTTGGAACACTCACCATAGCACATCTTGTAAAAAATGCAAAGAGATGCAACATCTCTTCGCTGAGCCTGGGGATCAAGCCGATCAGATAGAACATGGTTGTCGATGATTCAAACCCCTCTTTAATGAATATGGTGAAATGGAAGGAGCTGACACTGGGGTGCCCCCACCCAGAGATGAAAACAGTACTCCATGTGTGGACAAACTGGTGCCTTATAAAATTGCAAGCAGTGGGCCAGCATGAAGTACTGTCATGCTCTACTGATCACTCCAAACTTTTAAAAGCTACACCTTTAGAGACCATATAAAAATATAGAATAATAATGTAGAATTTCAGCATACAAAAAGTTATGTAAATTATGCTTCACACCTATTGTATTTGCAACTAACATTGGACATGAAGAAAAGTAAAAGATACAGACTTATTTTCAAACTACAGGTCCTTTTGCACTCAGTATCAGTGTCTTATCAGTTAGTTTCAATTTGTATGCTCTATGGATGTGTGAATAGTCTAATTAGCTCCTATGAATAGTTTTCACTGCTGCATGAATATTTTGTGAATTCATTATGCACTGAATAAGTAACAAATTGAAATAAAGAGAGGACAAACGATGATACAATCGCAAGATCCAACAGAATTTTGGAAATACTAGAAATGTTCCTTTACCTAAATATAGTATAAATATAAATGACTGATATTGACATCGCAAAAAAATTACAACAGTATTTACACTACTGAGGTATATTACATGTACTGAATACATTTACAATTAAAAATTTATGTAAACATAATGTTGAGTTTAAATATTTATAACAAAAAGTAGCAAAATAGCTCCAAGGTAATTCAGAGACAACAAATTATTAATATACAAATTTGATAATAAATAATGTGTGAAAATAGTGCAATAATCGACAGAAATAGAAGTGTTTAAAAAGTACCTGTTTGTGTGTCGATAAAGGGCATACGCATCCTTCTTTCCGCACATAGCCGGGTGTTAAATGTTGATGAATTTTCAATAATCTCTTTGTAACTTGGATCATTTAGAAAACTGAAAACGATAATGTGAAATAACAAAATAAACATCAATCATCAAATTCTATTCATTTTGTATATATTATTATTAGGAAGATTAAGCGAAGTAACGATAATTTTAATTATCAACGAATAAATGTATCTTGACGAATATATGTTCATAAACTGAAAATAGCTCACACCTTTCTATTTTTGCTAAGTTAGAAGGATTAACAACTTGAATTTCTGCGGCCGCCATTTTATACAAGCAAATAGGGCGGCGTCAGATAGAGCGCCACCTCAAAATTGCCATAGATCATATCTGATAATCACAGATTGAAGATGTGATATAATTATCGAATAAAGCAACAGTTTTTTTTAATAATCGATAAATTTATAATAAAAATTATTATCTTCACGCCGTTCCCAATCCGAGGTAGACAAAGGTCTAGACAATTAAGTCTTTTCAACCCACCTTCCACCGAAGACGTTTTTGGAACAACATGATATGTGATGAGTCCGTCACCTCCTTTATAGTCTTGCCTCTTGCCATAGATATAAATCATACATAAGTTTTGACAAACCCATTGGTACGAGCCAGCCACCTCGGGATCGAACGCAGGTCTCTTGACTCGAATTCCGATCACCCAAGCTATCGTGACTACTTAGTTATTTTATTTATTTATTTAACTTCATACATGTGAAAATGTGTTGGCGGACTTAATGCCTGAAGCATTCTCTACCAGTCAACCTTTGGGTGATGCAGAGATGAAATGAAGTAGGTGAAGGTGATGAAAGTGATGGTAATGAAAACATTAATACAAATAAATATAAACAACATAAGCATGAATATATAAATACTATATACATAAACGTACATAAATCTATACCTACACATATACAAATATTCATAAACATACATAAATAGATGCATATAAATATACACATATACAAAAACAGTTGTCAAGAAGATTCTGCCAAAGCTTTAAGGAAGTGATTTTTTACCTTCATCTTGAAAGCACTTTTAGACGTCCTTATATCGAGAGGCAATGCGTTCCAAACCAAGACGGATTGAACGGAAAAGGATGAATGAACAAAGCCAGAGCTGTAGATAGAGCAATGAAGTAGGAGATTGTTTTTTGGGCGAAGGTTTCTGTAATGGCTAGAGCAAAGAAATTGAAACTGGGAGGACAAGTAAGAGAGAGTAGTTGGAGGTATAAGGATAGAGAAAAGGGTTGTGAGAGCGCGCAAATTACGGCGCTGGGGAATGGGCAATCACTTCAGTTTAGAGCGATAAGTAGATACATGATCATACTTGCGAAGATTGAAAATGAATCGAATGCAGTTATTGAGAAGACGGTTAGATTTATCAAGAAGATCTGCATTCAGGTCAAAATAACACACATCGCCATAGTCGACAAGGGGGAAAATTAAGGTTTGAATCAAAATCGTTTTGGTCCTGGACGGGAGAAAGTTTTTTAAACGATAAAGAGAACGAAGGATACCAGTAACTTTTTGGAAAACAGACAAGATTATTCGATTATTATTAAGTAAATCGTTCTACATTATGTACACCAAAGAGTAAAGTAATATACCTACAGGAGATTCTACACTCTAAAATATCTAAATCTTCTCTTCATTCTATTTCACATTAATGCTACGAACATTAAAATTAAAGTACTTTATGGTTGCCGGGCACACCACCAGTATTACCAAGTAACGACTTTGTAGAACACATTTGGCAATTCACTAAAATTCAATAAAATGCATTAAATATATACAGTCTACTAATAATTTCTCCTAATCCTTAAAAATAACTTAGTAACAGAGATTTTGAAATCTCAGAATACCAGAGAAAATTTAAAAGCTCGACGTACTACTTCTCTAAGCTATGTTAGGCCACTTGCTAAAAAAGCGGATTAAAATTTTATTCCTTCAACTTCACTGAATTTTATTAATGTATTAATACATCAAACTTTTTATGTATATATAGAACAAGATTAATCTAAGATAAATGCAATTTTTTGCCTCCTACAGTATTGACCGAAATACGAATAAATAGGATGAAATAGTATATCGTTTAGACGATTTGGTACCAAACTAGGCCGTAGTGCATAGCAGTATCCATAGACAATACTTTTAACATATGGATAATTAGGTAGCTCTAGCACTTAGAATAGCAACACAGCTATTACGTCAAGCTTGTGACTGGTCATCGGTCGACGAATCGTGGAACTGGCGCATTTTCAGATAATGTTGATTGGAGATCTCCAAATATTGCAGTGATTATTGGTTACCTAGTACCTACTTTCTTTTAATAAGTTTAGCCGCCGACGGATACAAAAAATAATATTTGTAAATAAATATTTAACTAAAGAAGAAATTACAAAAGTTCACAGTTACATGTGACGGATTGTGTACTTGAAATTCAAGATGTCTGTATGCTTCTTTGTGCCTGCGTAAGTTCATTTGTATTTATACAGTTACAGCTTTTGTTTTAAGTAAAAAAATCCTATTCCTAGTTAGCCCAGTGTTTTTTTAATTGAAAATTTTTAAAATTTGAAATTAGAATCTTATGCATTTCCCAGTTTATGACATACGTTGTTATTGCGTGTGTTTTTGATACTAGCAAGTGCATACGGTTTCGCCTGCGTTACTTTACAATTTGGAATATATATATTTATGGCCGAAATAAATAAAATCCTAAATATTCCTCGTTCTGATCTGCTTTGAGACTCCGTTCTTGTGCAAAAATATGCCACATATGTAACGCAATATATAAAAATATATAAGGTCAAAAATAATTAAAAATTATTTTCATGTCCACCGATAACATTATCTATACATTTTAGAATTTCACATGATAACAATGTACAGATTATTAGGCTCTGTGATTAATAAGTAATGCTAAATCATACCAATGTTGTCGATCGTGGGTTGCCACAGACTTGAACAGGTTGAAGAGGAGCAATACAGGGGTAGCCAGAGGTCTACAGAATTCAGTCCTTTCGACCCTGATGTCTCCGGAGCTTATTTTGGAACACGAGACAGGTCGTCTGCCGGTCTCCGTCTTTATGTCCAAGCCAATGTTATAAAAAAAAATCGTATAAAACTTCTGAAAAACAAAACTCATTTCTACGTGTTCACCTCTTGTAAATCGAACTCTGGTCTTCTGGACTTTTTTACCGACTTAAAGTAACAAAAAAAATTATTTTTATACGCAGTAGAGATTAGGTATACGCTCATGTTAGCCGTCCAGTAGCATCCAAGGCAAGTAATGTCTGGTAGTGATTCCCGCTTGCGGAGTGGCGCAATCCTGCTCTGTACTTTTAACAGGCCTAATGCGAGGTCAAATGTTATTGTTTAAATAAATAAATAGCTTCACACAATTCCCAATACAGGGTAGACAGAGTTCTAGTCTAGACAATAAATTCCCTTCGACCTAGACAGAGACAGAGGTCTAATCTAAACAATTAAGTCCCTTCGACCCACCTTCCACCGAAGATATTTTTTGGGACAACGTGATAGGTGGTGAGCCCGTAGTCGTCATTATGTCCAAGCCAACGACATAATTCGTACGTAAGTTTTTGAAAAACCCATTGGTACCACATTGGTGCCACCTGGAGATCGATCTCGTGACTATTATCGATTTTATTATATATTATTATTTATAGCGATGAATTTAACAGACTGTAGACGGGCAGCGGATTCTACGGTGCGAGGTGTCAGGTACTGCCATCGCCAATCTGCTTGCAAAGCGTGGTGATCATGGCAAACCTTCCTGTACGGGAGGGGCCTCTGTACTTCAGTGAAATTTCAATACAACGAATGTTGTAAGTCATGATAGCTTAGTGGTTGGGTGATCGGAATACTAGGGATTCGAATTCGATCCCCAGGTGGCAGGCTCGTGTCAATGGGTTTTTTCAAAACTTATGTACAGATTATCGTTTGCATGGACATAAATACGTCGACAGACTCACCACCTGTTTCGTTGTACCAAAATATATCTTTCGTGGAAGGTGGTTCAAAGGAACTTTATTGTCTACCCGTATATTAGGAATAGCCTGAAGATATTTATATTTCTTTGGGCTACGTTGTGAACGAAGATTTGGCTCACAATTGTATAAGGTACCTAAAAATATTTTCTTCGTAATGTTTTCTTTTACCACTCCTCATACATTTGGCATACCCGTGGTAAATTAAACAACTGCAAGCAAAGATAAACTGATAGACTTGTAGTTAATACGTATGGCAATTGGCAGCGACCAGGCTGGCACGTCCGCGGCCTCGGAGGAAGCTGAGAACGAAGGGGCGCAGGACGAGGGCTCCTCGCCCGACAACATCCAGCACACACTGCAGGCTTTCTGGGCCAAAGTCTCCGAGGACATTAAGAAAGTGACGGCGGTGAGCAGTACTTTAAGATCTAGCACTTTTTTGTAATGTATTTCTTATATATAGTATCATGTAATTTTGATATGCAAGAATAAGCACGCTGACGCGAAAATGGGCCGACCACATAACTCGTGGAACTGACAACCGTTGGGTAAGGAAGGAAAGTTCCCGAGTGGCAACCTTCTTCATGCAAATGCAGTGTAGAACGACGACCGGCAAAACATTGCGGTGAGTCTATGGCCCATTCGGGAAGATTATGGCCCATTAGAAGTCTCGGGCCCATTCTTTGTGGAAATCTTTGAGTGAGCCCTATGTTCAGCAGTGGATTTTTGATAGGCTCTAAAGAAAAGGAAGACATGGCGAGGAGTGAGATTTTACGATAGTGTTAATTTTCAGGTTATTTAAATAATTTATAAGGGAGCAGTTGGTAAACGAGCTACAAGTTCAAGGTAAGTGACAATCGAGCCCCATTTAAAGACTCTTTTGCGAGGAACTGGGAATTGAGGGAGGTAGACAGGACTGTGGTCCTTTTGGATTCGAATCTCGCAAGAGGCAGACATGATGAACATGATTGTTTGTTTTCGAGTCATGGATGTTTATTTATGTGGTTGTTATATGGTTATTTAGCTATGTTCAGTTACCCGAGACAGAGGGAGATAGTTAAGTAGGTGACGCATTTTGAAAGTTCATTGTCTTATGTTTTATTATTATTATTATTAGACGCTGACACCGTCCTTAGATCATGTCAATGAATTCCACATAATGTGTGGATTCTACAAAATTATATTCATTTATATTTATTAGATCTAAAGAGTATAATCACAACTTTATGTAGAGCTTCATTTGTGGTCTAGCAGAGCGCACGGCGCGCTGGTGAAGTTAGTAGCTAGTTGTTTTTTTTTTATAGAAAAAGGGAGGCAAACAGGCAGGTGGCTCACGTGATGGCAAGTGATTACCGCCGTCTATGAACACCCGCAATACCAGAGGCATAGCAGATGCGTTGCCGGCCTCAGAGTGCCCCCCCGGTTACATGCACTCAGCAGACGAAACGCAGAAGTTTGTTAAACTTCACGCCGGTATTCTGTGAGTTCGTGGTATTTCCCCGGTCGAGCCGGCCCATTCATACATACATACGTAACATAATCACGCCTCTTTGCCGTAGTGGTAGGCAGAGACCACTTCTTTCCACATGCTACGATCCTTACATACTTGTTTCGCTTCGTCCACTTTCATTATTCCCTTCATACATTCATGCAACAACAAAAGCTGATGCGTGGCTCTGCCACTGTTAATTCGAGGAATGGTAAATTTCTAAACACCCGGTACATAAGGTATCTATTTAATGGTACAGGAAGATTTCAAAACCCAAGCGCTCCCTCTAGCGAGGATCAAGAAGATAATGAAGCTGGACGAGGAGGTGAAGATGATATCCGCCGAGGCTCCCGTGCTGTTCGCTAAAGCTGCGGAGATCTTCATCCACGAGCTCACGTTGCGCGCCTGGTCTCACACTGAAGACAATAAGAGAAGGACATTGCAGGTAACAGGAAACTTATGTAATAAAAAAATATCTTCACGCAATCCCCAATACAGGGGTAGACAGAGGTCTAGTCTAGACAGCTAAGTCCCTTCAACCCACCTTCCACCGAAGATATTTTTCGGGACGTGACAGGTGTGAGCTCGTCGCCGTCTTTATGTCCAAGCCAGCGATATAATTCGTACATAAGTTTTGTTGAAAAACCCATTGGTACGAGCCTGCCATCTGGGGATCGAACTCGGGTCTCTCGACTCGAAATTCCGACCACCCAACCACTCGGCTATCGTGACTTTTTTAATGGCAGGTAGTAGAAAACTTATTTATAACATTAAAATGTTTCTTCGGTGGAAGGTGGGTCGAAGGGACTTAATTGTCTAGACTAGACCTCTGTCTACTCCTGTATTGGGAATTGCGTGAAGATATTTATTTATTTATTCATTATTATTATTATTATTAAAATATTTTGATTGCTGCAAAACAGGCATTTAAGAAAAAAATAAAAAAAAATTATATCGGTAAAAAAATTAATATTGGTAAAGCTAGAACATTAGTAGTACAATTTACAAACCAATGTAATATTACATGTTTTACATATTTACTTAACAGCTTGTGAAAGCTCACTGCGGGACGTAGGCATCTTCCTTGAGGAGGATTTGTTATAATCGCCACACTTGGGAAGCGGATTGAAAATCGCTGTATCGTACCGCACACTAGACTCTGCCGCCCGACATCGATTGCTTAAATTTTATCTGGTATTTTTTTTACAAGCAGTTTCCCTCGGTCGCCTCTTACAACACCCACAGGAAGAGACGGGGTGTAAAATGACGTGTGGTATTATTGTTAATACCACTCGACATTTCAATTTTTTTTTTTTTCAATTTCCTCCGAATTATCGCCGCTGTAATTCATTCGGAACCATACAAATCGTATATACGTACGTATGTATCGAAAAACTCATTGGTACGAACTTACTTCTAGTGCTCGAACTGGGATGTACAGATTAGGATTCCGATCACCCAACCCTTTAGCTATCGTGGCAATTTTTCGCGCAGTTCAACAACCTCGGTCATTTCTGGTACTTATAATATTCAACTACGTTGGTTGGTGTAATTAATGCTCTTTGTAGTTTGTATTAGTAATTATGTTTTGTTGAAACCTGCCTAAATATGTCATTTTATAGTAAACACTTGCATTATGTTACATAAATAATAAAACTTAATCCCTTTATAAATATGTAATAAGGAAATTTAGTTTTTCGATTTTATAAACTATAAAAGTCACGATAGCCGAGTGGTTGAGTGGTCGGAATTTCGAGTCTAGAGACCCGAGTTCGATTCCCAGATGGCAGGCTCGTACCAATGGGTTTTTCAACAAAACTTATGTACGAATTATATCGTTGGCTTGGACATAAAGACGACGACGGGCTCACCACCTGTCACGTTGTCCCGAAAATATCTTCGGTGGAAAGTGGGTTAAAGGGACTTAATTGTCTAGACTAGACTTCTGTCTACACCTGTATTGAGATATTTATTTAAACGCTAGAAATAAAGATGTTAACGAAATTTTTATTATTGTATTGGTATAAGATTCCCATTGTAGCTATGCTATGCTTTGCAGCGTAACGACATCGCCATGGCGATATCCAAGTCCGACCAATTCGACTTCCTCATAGACATCGTGCCTCGCCACGAAGTAAAGCCGAGCAAGCCCAGGGAGGAGCCGCCCCGCGCCAATCCCACCACGGATCAGGTGATCTTTATTTCATACATATTTTCATTGTTATTTACTTAACTGTCTATAAAAGTTCACAAGGGAACATAAGCATAGTGTTCCGTACTGAGAAATTGCCATAATCGCATCACTTGGCAAGCGGATTGGCAAACACAGTATCGTACTTATTCAATATGAACCTATTTCGCACCTTAGACGCTGCTGCCTATCGGTCTGTTGAATTTTAGTCTTAGACCGTTATGGTAATGTTCAAGGTGTCTTTTTAGTAGCTTTATATGACAACTACAGAAAAAGAGCGTCGTTATCCTACCACACAGACTGTTTACGTCTTAACTGTTCATAATATCATTCAAATCATTATTCAAATCATTATTAATTTTAAGTGGGGATTAAATTCCGTAAAGCAATTTTTTTTGTCAATGTTTATTTTAGAATATATATATATATATATATATATATATATATATATATATATATATATATATACATATATATATATATATATATATATATATATATATATATATATATATATATATATATATATATATATATATATATATATATATATATATATATATATATATATATATATATATATATATATATATATATATATATATATATATATATATATATATATATTTTAATTTGTATTAAAACATTAGAAGTATTGGTTGATGTTATCGCATTTTACGTACGAACGTTTTTGATTTCAAATATTTGTTTTTATTAGTTTCTCAGAAGTTTTCTCTGCTGCAATGTGTGTGCAGGTGCAGCTGGGCGGCGCGCAGCCGCAGTTCGTGCTGCAGCCGTGCGCGCAGCTCGTGCAGGTCGGTGCACCGCCACCACACCACCACCACACCACAGCCTCACCACCACCATACCACCACCACACCACAGCCACACCACCACCACACCACAGCCACACCACCACCACCACAGTCACACCACCACCACCACAGCCATACCACCACCACCACCACAGTCACACCACCACCACCACCTCAGTCACACCACCACCACCTCAGTCACCACCACCACCACAGTCACACCACCACCAAACCACCACCACCACCGTCACACCACCACCACCTCAGTCACACCACCACCACCACCTCAGTCACACCACCACCACAGTCACACCACCACCAAACCACCACCACCACACAAACACTACATAACACGCTTTTATTACCTTGCTATGTATATATAACGGCGACGGGCTCACCACCTGTCACGTTGTCCCGAAAATATCTTCGGTGAAAGGTGGGTCAAAGGGACTTAATTGTCTAGACTTGACCTCTGTCTACCCCTGTATTGGGAATTGCGTGAAGATATTTTTTTTTTATGTTTGTATCTTTGAACGTGATTTCCACCCATTTTTTAATCCCACCACTCAAACACTTTTATTAGCTATGCTACGTAGCAAGCTAATAAAATTGTACGTAGTAACGTAAATAAATAAAATTAAACATATACATTACATATATGTAACGGACTCTATGAACGAGAGTTTTACTGAATTTATGAAGGTCAGATTGATTTGAAACTTCAGTCTTATCGAGAATCGATGACAAAACAATAATTAGATAATTTTCTCAGATTGTCTTGATCAGGATCTTCAGCTACAATGCTCTTTTATTAGCGTTAAATGTGATTTCCACCCACTTTTAAATCGTCGGATTGAATTGAAACATCGCAGTTCTATCTAAAAAAACAAACAAGCATTTGTTACAAACAAGCCTAATTGAAAAGTAGAAACTAATTTTCTTGAATGATTTCTGGTATTTACGCGAATATTACACATTTAAAATAAAACGGTTTTCGGATTTTATTGCGTTTTTTAATTAATTGCTGTAAAGCATCCGAAATAAAAATAGTTTGTAAAAACTAATTAAAAAACGCGATAAAATCCGAAAATCGTTTTATTTGAATTTTCTAGAAGTTCAAAAAAAGAGTTCATTAAGAAAGAAAGCCAAACAATAATATTAATAATTACATTTCATCGAACTTCAAAAAAAGAGACATAAAGGCGGCGATGGGCTCACCACCTGTCACGTTGTCCCGAAAATATCTTCGGTGAAAGGTGGGTCGAAGGGACTTAATTGTCTAGACTCGACCTCTGTCTACCCCTGTATTGGGAATTGCGTGAAGATATTTTTTTTTTCAAAAAGAGGAGGTAGTCGAAGGTGTTTTACATAATAACACTTGTATGTAAACCGATTCCAAAAATTCTTTATTTGTTTGAAAGTATTTATTACCACTTTGGTCCCATTGTCTCCATGTCAGGATCTGATGATGGAGTCACAAGAAAATCAAGAAATAGCTTTAAATTTTATAAGCATATTTTAACTGAATGTAATTGTAATGTCAAATAATATAAATTTTCCAAATACCACGTGCGCCGATTTCAAGCATCTCAGTGAATATTGCTTATTAGAATACATTCATACATCCCTAACGGACTGTTAAAGTCCACTGCGGGACATAGACCTCTCCCACGGGGAGGATTTGCCATAATCGCCACGCTTGGCAATCAGATTGGCGATCGCAGTACCAGACTACTCGCTCCTCAGACGCTGCAGCCTATCTTCCGTCTGATTATTTTGGTCTGATATTTTTCGAGATGGTTATCCCGCCATATATCGGTTGCTATGACAAAGTTTTATGTGCTCGTTTTGAATTCGGTACAATTTTTTGATCATGTATTTTGAGTTAGCGACTAAGGCCTTCTTATGACAGTTCTGACACAAAACTGTATGTTTGCAGCAAGCATCGAACGCGGGAACGTCCTCGGCGAGCGGGTCGCACCCGCTCACCCTCGTGCAGCAAGTCGTCACCTCGTCCGGAGATTTGCAGCAGCTGCCGGTGAGAATAGTCCTTTGAACGTCACGGACCGACTAAAGATTTGAATGTTTTTATAAATAAATGCATACATAGATAGGGAGAATATCACATGCATTGCTCTGATCCCATAGTAAGTAGCGAAAGCAGGCGTGTGATGGATTCAGAAACACCAGGTACCACAAATACTCAGATCCAAGAAAACGTAGAGTGTTCTCTACATTGTCCCGACCAGGAATCGACCCAAGTCCCACGAAGGTGGTAACACCATAATAACCGGTGTTTACGCTACTCGTCCACGGATGGCGTCTAATTAAGTCATCATCCTTAGATATAATAGAAGAGTTAGAAACAGAAACACATTTTTTTTTATTATTGGACCGATTTAACGGGACTTAGCTGATGTTACAAGGAGTAACTTGGCTGCTTTTATTTTGGCAATATAATTATAGTTCCGATTAAGAGTTGAATGGTGGGCAAAGCCGCGGGGCGCAGCTTCTATCTTCTGTCAGCTAGTCTTACAATAAAATTACTTTGCAAGACAGTCAATGGACAATGTCATGATAAAAGTATCAATTTTCGCATTAGTTTTAAATTCACCGAGGATGTTATGGTAATTATTGCCGTGAACTGATGATTAACAACCTTTTTACACGCTGCGTAAAAAAAGTATTTCTTGAGGCTGACCAAAAATATCAGGCGGCATTCAATCCGCCTGGTATAGATAGGAGATAAAGCTCACTTTAGAGATTCTAGCCTGTCTTGACGTTGCTATCGCAAGGCCTATGCACGCAAAGCTCTGGATTTTTCTAATTGAAGGAGAAAGAGTTTAATTTGGTATTCTTTTGTTTCAGATCCAGCTGTCCCAGGCGCAGCTCAACATGGTCCGGCCACAGCTGCAGAACAACCCGGGGCAGCTCATCGTCATACAGGCAGCGCAGCCGCAGCAGACTCCGCAGATCATTCAGGTGATTCATTATAAACTGCTAAAAAAGGGGAGCTATTTCTTCGACTTTATATATACCAATCGGTTTATTTGTAATTCCCAATACAGGGGTAGACAGAGGTCTAGTCTAGACGATTAAGTACCTTCGACCCACCTTCCACCGAAGATATTTTCGGGACAACGTGACAGGTGGTGAGCCCGTCGCCGTCTATTTTTAAGTCCAAGCCAACGATATCATTCGTACGTAAGTTTTTCAAAAACCCATTGGTACGAGCCTGCCAGCTGGGGATCGAACTCGGGTCTCTTGATTCGAAATTCCGACCACCCAACTACTCGGCTATCGTGACTTTGATCTGTTTATTTGGCTATCTATATTATAGTATAATAACTAAAAGATTTAAAAAAATCCTTTATTTATTGTCCTGCAATTGAAAAGAGCAGTAAAAGGCTTTTCTTTGGAATGTCCAATATTTCGATATGAACAGACTCGGTAAATACTTTGTCCACGGCTTATGACAAAAATCCCGCGTGATTATTTAATTTCCTGTTTAAAAAAAACTGTGCGTCCTTCTCCAGGCTCGTAATACTCAATCAATATCCTTCTAGCATACTTCAATAATTTTTTTTCAGGATAAAAATTAACTATCCAATGTGTTTGTTATAAACTATCTATTATCAGTTCAGTTGTTTTGCTGTGACAAAAGATCTAAAATTTCACATTTACGTTCCTCTGCTACTAGGATATTAGCCTATTAAAGTCCACAGCAGGGCATAGGCCTCTTCCATAGGTAGGATTTGCCATAATCGTCACGCCTGGCGAGCGGATTGGCGATCGCAGTAGCTTAGTAACAGTGGTGGAGCTTCGCATCAGCTTTTGTTGTTGCATGAATGGGCCGGCTCGACCGGGTAAGTACCACGACCTCACAGAATACCGGCGTGAAGTAGAAGTTTAATAAACTTCTGCGTTTCGTCTGGCGAGTGCAGGTAACCGGAGGCCCACATACCCCCTCCCCCTATTCTTGGTGGGGGGAGGACACTCTAAGGGCGGCAACGCATCTGCCATGCCTCTGGTATTGCGGGTGTTCATGGGCGGTGGTAATCACTTACCATCACGTGAGCCACCTGCTCGTTTGCCTCCATTTTCTATAAAAAAAGACCACTCGCACGCCTAAATTTTCTTCTTTCATTATTGATAGTGATCCCATAGTAAGTAGCGAAAGCAGGCGTGTGATGAATTCAGAAAGATGAAGGTACCACAAATACTCAGATCCAAGGAAACGTAGAGTGTTCTTTACATTGTCACGACCAGGAATCGACCCAAGTCCCATGAAGGTGGTAACACCATAATAACCGGTGTTTACGCTACTCATCTGCTATGCCTCTGGTATTGCGGGTGTTCATGGGCGGCGGTAATCACTTACCATCACGTGAGTCACCTGCTCGTTTGCCTCCCTTTTTTATGAAAAAAAGACCACTCGCACGCCTAAATTTTCTTCTTTCATTATTGATAGTTCGATGTTCTTGCAGGTGTCGTCGCACGGAAACCAGAGCCAGCCGCAGCAAGTGTACTTAGCGCAGGTCGCGAGTCAGGAGGAGACTTAGCGCTGAAGTGTTAAGCGTTCTTAATTGTTTGACACTAACGAGAAACTCCAACACAAATTAGTTTATAAAATACAAATAAGTATTGTAAGAATCATGTACATAATAATATAGTTGTGATAATAAATGTTTAAGAGGGTAGTTTGTAGTTTTATTTGTAAACTATACCTGAACGAGTATTCAAATAATTTAATATATTTATATTTATTTATCTTCACGCACAATCCCTGACGGGGTAGCCAGAGAGAACAGATCGCCAATTGTCACGATCCCTACATACTTCTTTCGCTTCTTTCAGATTCATCATCTTCTTCATACATGCACGTCTAGGTATCCGAGTACTCTTGACCCTCCCCTCTTCGAGCAATTTGCTCACATGCTCTTCGAAAGTTAGTCTCGGTCTACCTCGACACCTTTTAATATTAACTTTCGCGCTATATATTTTCTTCACCATTCGGTCTTCACTCATTCGCTCAACGTGCCCAAACCATCGAAGCACGCCCTTATCCATTTTTGAGACAAGGTCATCTTTCAAACCTGCCATATTGCGAATCTCTTCGTTTCGTTTTCGGTCGGCCTTGGTAAAGCCGCACATTTTACGAAGAGATCGCATCTCCACTGCATTCAACCTGCTTTTATGCTTCTTCTGGCATACCCAGGTTTCGCTGCCATATAACAAAGTCGGTACCAACGCTGCGTTATGTATTGCAAGGCGTGCACTTTTCACAACGCCTTGCCTTTGGACTAACGCAGTCAGGGCACCATTGACTTTGTTCCCGGCAGCGACACGCCTGTCCACATCTAAATCACATCTTCCATCCCGGCTAAACGCACTCCCCAAGTATACAATTTCATTCACCTGTTCTAGACATTCCTGATTTACCCAAATTTCGCACTTCGTTCTTTCTTCGTCCCTTTCAAATACCAGAACCTTAGTTTTATTAGCATTCAAACGGAGTCCATAAATTTCACATTCTTCTTTCATACACGTGACTAATGCCTGCAGTTCTCTCTGCCTCTGATGGTGCAATAAGCACTGCATCATCAGCATAAAGCAGACAATTTACTTTTATGTCACCCAATTTCACACCCAAACAGCTATCTTTCAGCTTCTGTAAACAGCTGTCGAGATACAGTATGAACAGCCAGGAAGACATGACACAACCCTGTTTTACGCCCATTTGGACGCTAAACATGGGTGACAGGTCATGCCCTACCCGCACACAGGCTTTACAGTCACAGTAAAGTGACTGCACAGCCCTTAGCAATCGACCATCCACACCATACCCCGGCAACAGTTCCCACATTTTCTTCCTTACAACCTTATCAAATGCTTTCTCAAGATCCACAAAAGCACAGAAAATCTTCTGGTTAGCAGCCAGAAGCTTCTACGTGATCATGCGGAGAGAAAACATTTGATCCGTGCATCCTCTTCCAGGTCTAAATCCGCATTGTGCCTCCCATATAAATCTTTCCGATTTATCTTCCATCCTACGTGTCAAAACCTTCGAGTAAACTTTACTTGCTAAACTGGTCAAGCTGATCGCCCGATAGCACCCGCAGTCATAATGTGAACCTTTACCTTTATATAAAGGCACAATGACCGCGGATCGCCAATCATCCGGAACAGCCCCCGTTCGCCAGCACAAATTGCACAGCAGATGAAAGCTGTCCCAGACGCGTGGCCCACCATACTTGACCATTTCAGCAGTAGCTCTGTCTAGTCCCGCAGCCTTACCACATTTCAAACTTCTAATCGCACATTCAATCTCTTTCATACTGATGACCTCAGTGTCATCGAGGTCCGAGTCTGGCGCACCAGTCACGGCGTCATCCCCGGATCCCTCACTAAGACCATCACACGGATACATCTCTCTATAAAATTCGCTCCATCGCTGAATAACATCCGGTTTTTCTGAGAGGACGTCATTGGTTCCCGAAAGCACTTTATTCATTCTTAAGGCTGTCGCGCCACTCCGGGTCCTTCCAACCTCTTTCCAGAAGAGTTTGGAGTTCCCCTTGAAGTTGTGCGACAACCTTTCGTCCGCTTCCATTCTACTCCTTTCACACACTTCCTCAATCAATGCTTTCGTGTGAACTTTCTGGAGCTTATATCTTTCTTTCCTCTTCTCTCTCATATCCTTATCATTACTAGAGGCCAAGTAGTTTAACCATGCTTTCTTCTTCTTATTTACAGCTTCTTTCACTTCGTCATTCCACCCTTTGGCTTGTACATAAAGACGGCGACGGGCTCACCATCTATCACGTTGTCCCGAAAATATTTTCGGTTGAAGGTGGGTCGAAGGTACTTAAAAATGTCTAGACTAGACTTCTGTCTACCCCTGTATTGGGAATTGCGTGAAGATATTTATTTATAAATCTCTCGAGCCTACGCCAGCTTGGTTGTCAACAACCTGGGGTAATTAGGCACCATAATTTTGGTTTACCGATACGAAATTATATTCTGGACACTTAAGAAACTTCAAATTAAATGTGAAAATATGTTTATCTAGAAATCAGTCAGTTTAAAATGTTATGAACTTTATTTTCGTAAAAAGGGTTACTGTACTATAAATTAATGCTGTTTTTGTTATTCTATGATCAAGAGTGCAATTTTTTTCTTTAATGACAAAAGTCACGATAGCCGAGTGGATGGGTGGTAGGAATTTCGAGTCAAGACCCAAGTTTGACCCAGGCGGCAGTCTCGTACCAATGGGTTTTTCAAAAACCTATGAACGAATTATATCGTTGGCTTGTACAAAAAGACGGCGACGGGCTCACCACCTGTCACGTTGTCCCGAAAATATATTCGGTGAAAGGTGGGTCAAAGGGACTTAATTGTCTAGACTAGACCTCTCTACCCCTGTATTGGGAATTGCGTGAAGATATTTAATACTTATTTGTTTATAATGACAAAAAAGGGTAAGTACAGTTCGTTAAGTTTCTTTCGCCTGTTTCTTCTCCGTTAGAGGAACCTCATTACGGTAAATAAAAAATTACATTCGATAAATGTACTGGTTACTCATGTCGATGAATAAATGATTTGAATTAGTAATAAGAGAACAAAATAACATCATCATACTTCATCATCGAACTTTTCAGCAATTTGGGGAATTAAAACCCAAAAACACGATATTTTTAAATTATTCGTCCAAATCACTTAATTTTTATCTTTAAATACTATAAAATCTGGATTGTAAAGAAAAAATATCCAATTCTATGTGTTTATGGACCGTAATTTGAGATATACGCGATAGATAGTCGCGAACTTTTATTCAGAACTGTTTAACGTATTTTCTTAACATACTTTCTAGTGTCCGATCCTATCTTACTTATTTCCTAGTTATACCTACTTATTATAAATGCGAAAGTTTGTGAGGATGGACGGATGTTTGTTACTCTTTATGCAAAAACTACTGAACGGATTTTGATGAACTTTTACAGTACTTACTTATCTTCACGCACAATCCCTGACGTGGTTGCCAGAGAGAACAGATCGCCAAGTGTCACGATCCCTACATACCTCTTTCGCTTCTTTCAGATTCATCATCTTCTTCATACATGCACGTCGAGTACTCTTGACCCAGTAATATAGCTTATACTTTAGAATAACATAGGCGACAATTTATAAAGATTTCGTGTAATTTAGTCATAATCTTACCATAATTATCAAGTTAGTCGAAATAATTCCTGCCTTCTGAGAGTGATTTTGGCGTACGCTGTCTAGACCGTTGGAGTTACATAAAGATAATGTATCTTTTTTTGTTTTAAGTCGGAAAAAGTTTTTGAAAGAAACTTAAAATAGTTGGAAAATCTAAAAGTGCATGCCTCATAATCTCATTCATTACAATAAAAATGATATTATTTGTAAATAATAATTAAACTATATCGAATTATACCGTTAAAAGTAATAGGCTTCTAGTCCTCAAAATACTGAGGCCTATAAAAAAAAACAACTCGATAAGTGAAGTATTTCGCTCGTTATCGTGACCACAAGATACGGGATCTCGGACACACGGACATCCAAGACAGAACTTTTTTAAACAATTTTTTAATTCGTTTAAATAATAAAAACAGATTTAAAAATATCATGAGTTTTAAAAATAGTGTTTTTTCTCAACATTTGTTAAATTCACTTATAAAAGCAATAAAGAATAAAAAATTTGACAATTTAAGTTGGAGAAATACTCGATGTGCGTAAACTGACAGTAAAATCCACCTCAACGCTTCGCTTATGAGGCGTGCAATTGGTTTCATTAGTTAATAGTACTCTTATAAATCAATTAACATAATTGTCTACATAAAATATATCCCAAAAATAACTTTAACAGTGTAGGGAACAATTTTCGGCTCGTCTATAAGTTCAAAGCGTAAAAGTAAATTTATACAAACAATACAGGGAAATGTGTGAATTAGATACACTGAGTTTTAAGATGCCCGCTTACATTGCTAAACATGTGTAAACAAACATGACGTTATCACTGTTAGTGTTACTTAAAATAGCTTTACACTTAAGTACGTCGTCAATACTTATAATTTCATAACCAATCAATTCACGTAGTAATTTTATGATACCAAACACGCCTACTTAATGACTGTGCTTTGGCATCATTGTCTATGACATCTCGGGAACTATGCACCAGAGCTTGGCGGCAAAGTGACAGATTCGTAGATTAAGAAAGAAATCTAGGTCATTGATTCTATCGACCCACCTTTTACTGACGCCTATTTGGGACAACGTGACATGTGGTAGATTAAATGTTAAAATGCAAAACTAAAGCTTATGATATGCCATGGTTCGATTTTTTATAGTTGTCTTAACAGGGTGCAATTCATAAAACCTTGTAAGAACTTAGTCTGCAAATAAACATTTGAATTTGAATGCAGGCTTGGTAGTAATGCATTATTACGGCAAATTACAGGATATAACTGTTCATCAAAAATAATCTCAACGGATCTGGACGGGAATTGTGACGTTTTTCAAGGACACCTGGAAGGCTACGGCTAGTGGACCTAGAGATAATTCCTGCTTAGATGACGTATTTGTTAAAGCCAAAACATCCATATATTATAGGCCCTGTTTGTAAATCAGACATAGCTGATCACGATATAAAAATTTTAGGCATTGTTATTAGTCTCTGACTACAGAAATAAATGCAACCGAATAGTTCTTATTAAATGCAGGAGAAAAAAATTGTCTCTTTAATGTTGTTCAGCATAAATTATCTTATTATCAATAAAAAAGGCACGACAGCCGAGTGGTTGGTTGGTCGGATTTTCGAGTCAAGAGACCCGAGTTCGATCCCCAGGTGGCAGTATCAATGAGTTTTTCAAAAACTTATGTACGAATTACATCGATGGCTTGGACATAAAGACGGCGACGGGCTCACCTCCTGTCACATTGTCCCAAAAACATTCTTCGGTGGATGGTGGGACAAAGGGACTTAATTGTCTAGACTAGACTTCTGTCTACTCCTGTATTGGGAAATGCGTGAAGATATTTATTTATTTATTTATCCACAAAAGAAATGTGAACAAAATCTGTGTTTGTTCAGATACTCAAGGGTGATCGAATATAAGGCTTTCAATAACAAAACATAAGTAACTAGTCACAATGGTCTAATTAATTTATTAGTAAATAGCGCAGAGATATTATTGACATAGAAAAGATTTCTACACCGCGTTATACATACAGCACAGCGGTATCTATGGGACTTAATCATCATATAAACCAAGAATAAATATACAACATAAACAAAGAATAAAAAACACAATATCATCAAGATTACACATACTCCTATTACATACCGCCCACCAAGGACAAAGTAACAACTGTTCTTAATAAAACCGTCCACCGTTCTAAAGTAAAACAATAAATAAATAAATAAATAAGGAAACAAATCTTAGTCACAGGTCTTTTTGTTGTACCGTTTTTTACTTTCAAAGTTACAACCCGAACAATATTGTCCAAACCTGGACGAGTGTTAACCACTTTGCCATACATCCAGCGACATACCGGAAGGCTATCCTCCTACACTACTACAATATCACCCACTTTAGGTTAAGGATGCTGAGACGACCATTTGTACCTGTGGTAGAATTTGGTAAGATATTTTACAGTGGTAGAGCCACGCGCATAAGCTTTTGTTGTTGCATGAATGGGCCGGCTCGACCGGGGAAGTACCACGACCTCACAGAATACCGGCGTGAAGTAGAAGTCTAACAAACTTCTGCGTTTCGTCTGGTGAGTGAGGTAACCTGAGGCCCACACACCCCCCTCCCTCAATTCTGGGGGGGGGGGGGCTCTCTATGGTCGGCAACGCATCTGCTATGCCTCTGGTATTGCGGGTGTTCATGGGCGGAGGTAATCACATACCATCAAGTGAGCTACCTGCTCGTTTGCCTACCTTTGCTATAAAAAAAAATATTCTTGCGACCATCGTAGCCAAAAATCTTGCAATAAATAGCAAAATTTAATGCTTTCTTTAGTCCACAAGTGGTAAGATAACCAACTTACTTAGAAAACCCCCGTTTACAATTATTGTAAAACCGTTTTCAATATGCAATAACTCTCACCACTCCACTCGTGTAAAAGAAGAAAATCTTTCTAACAACGGTGTGCTCTGTTCGCTTACGGTATAACATAATTTGGTTTCCTCCAAATTAGTTACTAAGATTCGTGATGTTGGGTAGTTCCTATGAACTACACATCACGAATATAATCCTACGATGAATATAATCCTATGATTATCATGTAAAAAATTGGGTACACAAAACCACATCTTATTTTTTATCAATTCTGAAGGTCGTAACCCTCTAGACGCCCGATTAGCAGGATTCTGTTTTGAAGTTACATGTGACCAATTATGAGAATCCAAATCAGTTAATATCTCGGACACTCTATTTGCGACGAATTCCATCCACCGACTAGGATGACTGTTGAGCCATGCTAGCACTACAGTTAAATCCGTCCAGGTGTATATTACTTTTGTCTACATTCAATACTCTAGCTATCTCCCTCTCCTTGTTTATTAAAACCTTGTCAATAAAACAGCCCCGCATAACTCGAGTCTCGGAATGGAGACTTGTTTTATAGGAGCTACTTTTGTTTTGGCAGATATTAGAGCGACTTTTACCTTTCCGTTCGAGTCAATTACTCTTGAGTAAACAACTATAGCATACGCCATCATGGACGCATCAATAAAGTCATGTAATTCTACTGACATGGTTGGTGCAAGCGATGGATTATTTAAAATTATGGCATTATATAAAATTGGAACTACACTCCAATCTAGATGCCGTCCACTACCATCTGGAGACGGAAAAGCCGGCCTTGTTTTTTCTTACCGAGACGCAGATATCCTCTCCGGCGGACCTCTTATCTTTCCTACCCGGGCTACAAGCTTAAACGTTCTTTTGTGTCACGGGCCGGGGGTTGAGATCGTGGTATTGGTGACTTCAACGCCCACCACGCCGAATGGCTACGATCTCGAACCACTGATCATGCAGGGAGATCTGTTTTTGATTTTGCCTTAGCAAATGATCTGACACAACTGGTTTCTTCACCATCGCGGGTTCCGGATGTCGAAGATCATACACCTTCCCTGCTGGATCTTCTGCTGACCTCTCATCTGGACGGCTCTGTGGTCTCCGTCGATGCCCCTTTGGGTTCATCGGACCACTGCCTGATTCAGAGTAAAGTGCCTATCATGTGCCCAATGCGGTCGCGATATGCAAGCCACCGCCGTCTGTGGCACAACAGGTCGGCAGATTGGGAAGGGATGATATCTTTGCATCCTACCCATGGGAGCAGGTTTGCTTCTCGCTAGATAGTTCCGACACCGTTGCAGATTCCGTCGCTGATGTGGTGCTCCAAGGAATGGAACTTTTCGTTCCTTCCTCTGTGGTGCCCATCAGTGGTAGATCTAAGCCTTGGCATCTCGTCAAAAGCAGCAGTGCTACCGGGCCAAGGTTAATCCAATGGCGTCCCGGGATTCAAAAACTAGCGTTTTTAAGAAGAAGTATATGTCTGCCGCCAGGTCCTTCAAAAGAGTAGTTGCTGCAGCAAAGTCCGAGCACTAACATTAGCAGGATTAGCGAGAGACTGGTTCGTCTTCCTTTGGGAACTCGTGCGTTCTGGTCCCTCGCCAAGGCTGTCCAAAGGAATTTCAGTCAGCCATCACTACTATCTCTGCACAGGGAGGACAACTCGCTGGCCCATGACGCAAAAGTGAAAGCCGATTTTCTAGGTTCTCTTTTTGCGTCCAACTCGACTTTCGATAATAGGGGAAACTCACCGCCGACCATCCCGTGCAGTGAGTGCTCTATGCCAGACATCCGGTTTTTTCAGAGCTCAGTGCGCAAAGCACTCCTCTCCCAAGACATCCAGAAGTCGAGTCGGCCCGAGTATCCTTGTGCTGAGATGATGATCAAGATCGTAGTTGACGGTGCATGCTCGAACTCCAAGTCTGTGAACGCTGGTGTACAAGGCTGTGTGCTATCGCCAACCCTGTTTCTTCTGCATATCAATGATTTGTTACAAATTAGTAACATTCAATGCTATCTAGACAGCATTGGTGATGCCCTATACACCGGCCGTGCCAATATTTCTCGGGAACACGTCGACGAGTACCGGAACAAACTTGTATCTGACGTCGAGATTTTGTTAGACAAAATCTCGGACTGGGGCTGACTAAATTTAGTCCAGTTCAACCCTAAAAAGACACAAGGACATCCGGTTCTTTCAGAGCTTAATGCGAAAAGTACTCCTCTCCCTGGACATCCAGAAGTCGAGTGGGCCCGAAGGTGTCCCCCCTATTGCGCTGCGGATGTGTGCTCCAGAGTTGGCACCGGTTCTGACGCATCTTTTTCGGTACTCCTACTCTGAAGGCGTCCTCCCGATGACATAGAAGACAGCTTTGGTACACCCAATCCCTAAGAGAGGCGACCGCTCAGATCTGGGTAAATACAGACCGATCGCCATCACTTCCTTGTTCTCCAAAATAATGGAGTCCATTATAAACTGCCAGCTCTTGAGGTACTTAGAGGAGCACCAGTTGATCAGTGACCGCCAGTACGGCTTCCGTCGGGGTCGCTCGGCTGGTGATCTTCTTGTGTACCTCACTCATCGATGGGCAGAGGCAGTAGAGAGCAAGGGTTAGTTTGGACATAGCGAAAGCCTTTGATCGGGTATGGCAAAAAGCGCTTCTCTCAAAGCTTCCGTCATATGGGCTTCCCGAGAAATTTTGCAATTGGGTCATTAGTTTGTTAGACAAAATCTCGGACTGGGGCCGACTAAATTAAGTCCAGTTCAACCCTAAAAAGACACAAGTTTGTGCGTTTACCGCTAAAAAGAAACCCTTCATCGTATCACCTCGTTTTGAGAGCACTCCCCTAGTTGCCTCAGCCAGCATCGGAATCCTTGGCGTCGACATATCGACCAACGTTAGTTTCGCGGTCACTTAGAAGGGAAGGCCAAATTGTCCTCTGAAAAGCTTGGCGTGCTCAGTAGAGCGCGACAGTACTTCATGCGGGCCCACTGCTTCCAACTTTATAAGGCGCAGGTTCGGCCGCACATGAAGGACTATTGTCATCTCTGGCGGGGTGCACCCCAGTGTCTGCTCCTTCCATTTGACCGTATCCAAAGAGCGGCTCGAATTGTCGACGACCGTATTCTATCCGATCGGCTAGATCCCCTGGCTTTGCGAAGAGGTGTTACATCTCTTTGCATTTTCGACAAGATCTACTACGGGGAGTGCTCCGAGGAATTGTTCGGATTAATTCCAGCCGCTGAATTTCATCATCGTACCTTACGGCATAATCAAAAATTTCATCAACGCCACCTTGATGCTTGGCATTCCACCACAGTGCGTTTTTCGCGGAATTTTCGGCCACGCACTTGCACTTTTTGGAATGAGCTGCCGTCAGCGATTTTTCCGGACCGATACGACTTAGGGACCTTCAAGAAAAGAGCCAATGCCTTTCTCAAAGGCCGACAACGCATCCGCTATACCTCCGGTATTGCAGATGTTCATGGGCGGTGGTAATCACTTACCATCACATGTGCCACCTGCTCGTTTGCCTCCCTTTTCTATAAAAAAAAAACCCTCTGTCTACCCCTGTATTGGGAATTGCGTGAAGATATTTATTTATTTACATAACCTCCGTAGATGAAAAAATATAAATATCTTTATGCATATTCTCAATACTGCCGACCCACCTTTCACTGATCCCTATATGAGACAGTGTGACAGGAAGTGAGCCTCCGTAGACTAACAGTCAAAATCAAAACAAAAGCTGGGTTCGATTTTTTTTGTTTAGACAACAGGAGTAGTAATTCACCAATAGTGCAAATTCCGGGATGTAACTGTTATATTACAATGTAATGGTAAAGAAACCGGCGAAAGAAACTTTGTAGGAATTTTAATAATCCAATTGCTTTAGCTACTTACTTTGGAGTCAAAACAATATATGTGATATTGACCTTATCTAGGTATTATTTTTACATTTGCCTGCTCTCCTTTATTCCATTTTCATTCGATCTAATACTTTTTAAATAACTCTATCATCTGTATGCAGACGATCTACAAGTATATACTTCAACAAGCGTAGAAACTATAGGCACTCTCTATATAACTAACTATATATAACCCTTCCTCACTATAGGTAAAACCTAATCATGATCTCACAGTTGTTTCAGAGTTTTGTAAATCTTACGGAGTGAAGGAGAATCCGCTAGAATCTAAGGTAATAATTATGGGTAGGAGGAAACTACTGGGAAAAATAGATTAGCAAATGTGTAAATGAGCATTTGAGTGAGTTAATCACTATATTTAATTGCATTGCATTTAATTGTAAAAAGATTTGTTTTTGTTATTTTCTTTTAAAATATTACACCTATCCTCTTTGAATAGTATTTTCCTTTAATTATAGTAAGGTTTAAATGAAAAACATCTCATTAGTCTATATTTTATTAAAACAAAATTTACTACTTAGCACGATGTGATGCCAAAATATTTTGGTTTCCACATCAGAACTTAAACTAAACATTGCACATTTCTAATTTGACTACACTACATAAACTACATAAGTACTATATTTAGAATTATTGTTAAACTACATCAAACACAACTTACAAACAATAAATGTAATTAAAATAACGAATATATTCAACAAGATCACCATAAAACAACATAATATAGGCAAATCACTGCATAATATTTGCTAAAAAGATTTCATATAAAAGTAACAAAAATATGAATCTTATTCAATATATATTATTTAATTTTCTTAACAAATATATAACTTCGGGCACCAAGATATATTTTGTATTGTTTGGTGTTAAAACTATTTTTTATGTTTTCTTAAACTGTACCATATATATATATATATATATATATATATATATATATATATATATATATATATATATATATATATATATAAATATATATATATATATATGTATATATATATATACATATATATATATACATATATATATATATATATATATATATATATATATATATATATATATATATATATATATATACATATACATACATATATATCTCAATTTAAATACATATAACCATACATAAATCTCTGGTTTTGGTTTGAGTAGACAATTTACAGTTGTAAAATGACGATTGCTCAGGGTTTCCACACCAAAAAGGAAAATGGAATACCAATGGCGTAATTGGGTGCTTGTATGTTTGTCACAGCCAATTTTTTATAACTTACAACTATATTTTAAAACAAAAATAGCGAAAGTGCAGTATTCTATTCTGATTTTATTAGTTATATTTTATTAAATATACTGATATATATATATATATATATATATATATATATATATATATATATATATATATATATATATATATATATATATATATATATATATATATATATATATATATATATAACATATTCTCAACACAATAATTACAAAGTATGTGAGAAAGTATAACTAATTTATAAGGTTACAAGAAAATTATTATTAACAGATTTAGAAATAACATAGTAAAAATAATATAATGCATAAATAATTTTAATTTGGTTTATAAAATAATTATTAAAAAAGTAAGTTAACGGAACCATCGAGTGTGAGTTGAGCTCTGACTTTATCAAATCTTTTCTCAACTTAAATTTTTTTATTATAAGTGCACATTTTTGATTATTGTGTCATGGATAGTGCAATATAAAATATAAAGTGTGATGTTTTATTCCACCGATCATGTCAGTAGATTCAAATCATTTAGAATATGTCTAAGGAATAAAATAAATCTAGTATTAATTACTATCACTGACCATAGACATTGATATAGAGATAAATTGCTTCAAGTTCAATATCTAAACCTACATGTACTTATAACTAACAACATAGACAATATCTTTCTTATCACAATTTTTGTGACAATCGTATATAAATAATATATTACTTATCTTTACAATCTTGGAAGACATTTAGATTCTGTTGTTTCATTGCTTTTTATACACTTTTTTAACTTAAATATTATGACATAATGTAACTATAACAAAACTTAATATGTCAAACGACTTCATTCCTTCCTGTAAAAGCTATAGGGCACGTATTTTTTTTTAAATTACCAAATGGTAGTTAGTGGTAATTTCTTAATATGTCATTGGTAAGTACTAAAACTTAATAGAAAAAACTACCATTTTGGTAAATTTATTGTAACATTAAGTCATTTTATTTATATACCTAAATTAATAGTAATCTATAATAAAATACGTCTTCGCGCGTTACCAAAATAATAACATCTAAATCATACCATAACGTCTTTGCTGGGAAATTCTCCGGCAAGAATATTACTTCCACATATTTATTAAACATAAATAATATTTTGCCTTTTGGCTAAATTTGTTACTACCTACATATATTTGAGCACTTTAGGCATCTATTTAACAATATATTATTTTATTAAGACATTTATTAATATCAGATAAGATTCATGTCTGTTCGTCCCGGATCTTGGGTAAGCAAATTAATATTCAATACAGAAGCTAATTTAGACATAAACTATTTGTCTACCGACTTATCTAAAATTATGGCGATTAAATTTTCTGGTTGTCGTGCTATTTATTCTAATTGAGCTTTGACTTAATCTAAGCAACTACTATATGATAAAGTATATGTCAATAAAATATATTTGGTTTATTCTCTAAAAAATAATTAACAAACAGCACCTTTATATCACTGTGTACATACATTCGTTGTCAATTTCATAGGATAGTGAGAAAATAAACATTGTTTTTTTTTTAACTTTTCTTTAATAAATAAATGAAATTCTATTGGAAGGAACTTTTTACACGTTAACGTTAAAGGCGCTATTAATTTTTGCATTATCTCATGTTTATGTGAACGAATAATGGCTATCGACTTTCGATATAGCTCTTGTAATAAGATCATAAGAAATTAATTAGACTAAGTTATGTGTTTAGTCAAATATAGTGTGCTTAATATTATATTAATTGTAACATTTATGGTATAAAGGCACACCAAAAAAACTTGAATTTTTAGAAAAGACCATTGCTATTTAAAATCTATCTCAAATTTAATTCAGCGAACCTTATCAGCAATGCTATTAAATAAATAAATTGTATTTTCGTTTGAAATTGACAAAACCATTCGGCCTATCTTTCTCATAGAGATGCTTTGTTTGTTTATTGGTAAAACTTTCCAAGCAACACTTTTCATGTTCGCCAATAACGTAATAAGTTATAATTTATGAGCTTAGTGGACAACGCAGTGTCTAATTTAATTATATATAATAGTGCAGACAATTTTAGTCTACAGAACACAAACATTTGTATGAATGGTTAATAAGAAAAAAACTTTCGTTTCGATATGATACTATCAATTATACAATAATTTATATTTTTATAATCGACAAGCAGCTAATTTATTTGTGGTCTGAATGTAAACGTAAAATGTAATCATAAGATTTAAATATTTATATTTACCTTCAATTACTGGTTACTGTTCAAAACAGAGAGGCTTAAATGGACCAATTTATAAGATATCTAGACATGGTATAACCATAAACAATAAATTAACCTCTTTACATCCCGTCGGATTTTAATAACTAATTTTCATATTAAGTAGATCAAAATAATTTTATTAGATCATTATTAAAATAATATCTGAAAGATCAACAAAGTAGATAAAAAATATGTAAAACATGCACATAAATATGAGTTCTCAACTGATAACTAAAATATTTTATCTGTGATAATTTTAATAAAATTAAAACAATGAACGATTTTATATAACATAGTATGTATATACTTAATAAGTATAATTCTTAATATCACTAAATTGTTTGAGCCGTGTCGTTGTGCGCAAGTCCCAGCATAGTGTGTTTGACTTGTAGTTTACATTTTAAGAAAATGCTACGGAGTGACTGTCGAGGTGATTTGAGGTATTCCATTGTAGTGCCGTGAGTAAATAAATAATAGTTTTAAAAAATATAAAGAGATACCACATGTTATTGATTAAATCGAAGAGACAATAACAATTAAAATTATTCTTTGCAATGATTGGCAATGGTTTGACAGTACAAACGTAATTATAATATTGATTTTAGATCATAATTTAATAGGAAATACGTTTTATGATGCCAGCATGTTAACTAGTTTTAACTTAATGGACTATTGTTCATTCACTCGCATATGCACTTGCGTTGTATGGTTACGGGGGCTTAATCCTCAATTCACCATGAAAATTGGCCACTCGTGGCAAGCGGCAGGTGGCGGTATGGGTAGTGGAGATCCTCCTCCTACTGACACAACTTCGGGAATCTAAAATAAAATACACATATTTTTAATAATCGCCATGTTAATACAAGCGAAACATTCCTCTTTCTTTCCGTGTTTTACGTAAAAAGGTTAAAGAAAATTGCTCGACGACTGCAATGGCTGCTAACAGATGATGTCAGGATAAACATTTAGAAAAATATCAGACCATCAAATGAAGTCACGATAGCCGAGTGGTTGGGTGGTCGGAATTTCGAGTCAATAGACCCGAGTTCGATCCCCAGTTGGTAGGCTCGTACCAATGGGTTTTTCAAAAACTCATGTACGAATATCGTTGGCTTGGACATAAAGACGGCGACGGGCTCACCACCTGTCACGTTGTCCCGAAAATATCTTCGGTGGAAGGTGGGTCGAAGGGACTTAATTGTCTAGACTCGACCTCTGTCTACCCCTGTATTGGGAATTGCGTGAAGATATTTATTTATTTATTTATCAAATGACGGATACTATTCCTAAGCAAAACTACTTTTAATTTAGGCACCAATCAATAGAATTAACCATCATAAATGATTTTTAAATTATTCTTCGGCATCTCTGTACCAATATAATTGAAATTCCGATACATTACGGTACTTTACGATACACATGAAAAGCTGTTACGAAAACTACATTGTTCAAATTTCTCATATCTCTAATTGAATAAATGAGTCTAATCTTTCTCTGTATATCATACAAACCATAGTTTGAGGATGATGGGGTGGATGATAGTAATGCGCCGGAGACACGGGAGGAGTCGGGTATCCCCAGTAGACCAGAGGCGGCAGCGTCGGGCCCATGGCTGGGTAGTAGTACGTCAGCGGACCTAGAGAGAACAACATATTATACTTACCAATTATATATACTTCATTTTAATGAATTTCGTATGACAAAAATTTTTAAATAATTTCTGTAATGCTATTTAAAGAAAAATATACAACTATATGGTACCTTTCAACTGGCACCGATGATTTAAGACGTGAATTACTTATTTACATCAAACTCGATACATTCTACGTAGTAGGTCCCGCCGTAATGTACTTATGAACGCTGTAGGTGATGCTTCAACTAAAGTCGACTCATGCAATTTGTTAGTCACGATTTATTACTAGCTTTTACGCTTTAATAATTAATTGTACATTCTAATATTATGATTATAAAGACACCAGATAGTTTGTATTAGTTAGAAATTAAAAACACATTAATTTTAAATTTCTGTGCGACATATATTTTATAGTTGTTAAATATATAAACCAATAAATTGTCTCATACTTCGCTGGTTCATAGCAATTATTTTTTTTATTAACACCCAATTTTCCCTCGTGCCTTGTCCAATGCTAAATCCCATAGACTATCGTATACGGATAAAAATATTTTGTAAGTTTGATAAATAGCGAAAATGTTTAACTGAATCAATAAATTGTTCTGAATTAAGGCGACATTCACAACTAAACTAAATAAATGAATAGATTCAAAGAAACATTTTCCCGTTCTCAATGATACAAACAGACATACACAGATAACGTAAAATATATATGTAATTAAAATGATGATAAACACTCACCAGGGTCTCAGAACGCATTAACAGTCCACCAAAGCAGTGCGCAACTTACACCAATACTCTGATATTGTTTGTTACACACGCCGCTGTTGCCGCCAACCACCAAGCTAGTCTGCGGACTTTACCAAACTTATGCTCGCCTAGTGCCCTGGTACTTTGCACCGCTTATTGCGATCTCAACAGGAAAAAGTTACAAGAAAACTGCAGCCATTGGTCACAAAGGACAAGATTTTATTTTTTATTTTATTTATTGTTCAATCTGAAAGTTTCTTTTTAACTATATTTGAAATTACTTACATTAAAGTAGCGATTTTTTAAATAAAATTAAAATTAGGTCCTATTATATGAAAAAATTCTTACGGTGCAATAAAATAGTGTGATGAATTATGAAAAAAATATGTAGTAACACCTCAACCCCACCGCCATACAGTGATGACCGGTAAATATGGCTTAAACAAATTTATTGTTGATTTAGTTGATGAATAACTTTTCTTTTGATAAACAAGTTAATGAGATTTATACATTAAATTCAATTCAATGAGAAACTTTCAGAAAGTCTTTTATAGGTGACATAAGCTACGAAATTTTGAAACGAAAACTTTAAAGAAATATTATAATGTGAAAATCATCGAAAAAATTATCTAATACAAAAAAAAGCGCAAGGAAGTTGAGATCGCAATTGTATTCAAGAATAAGAAGGAAATTTGAATATTTCACGTGATCCCACAACAAATGACAGGTTATATACTTACGTAGCTTCGTGTTACATTGATGATTACTTGATAACACTAGACTTTCAACCAGCCACTAGAAGGGCGTTTGTACCTTGCACCCATGAACTCTTATTAATAATATCTAAAGCACAAAAACATTTTGTCTACAACACACTTAAGCGCTGAAACTTATCCCATTGTACAAGATTGTAGTCTTTAACACTGTCACCGGAGATTCCATGCATTTTGAAGCAGAACATAATGTAAGGTATAATAAGGAAGGGGCAGAGCGAGCTACATTAGACCTGTTTTTCAATTAATAACTTTCGACTCTATTGTGTAATAGTATTTATCATAATAGCGATGTGTATGTGATTTAAAGTTAAACTAGATAAAACTGTTGACACATCGCGTTATAGAGACATGTCTATTTTCTCGGAAACAACACTCGATTAAACTCGACGAGTCTCTACAACGTAATCTGTCATATCACACTAAAAAAAGTAAGTCCATTGATTGTCTATTGAACAAACTGTCTCTTGCTGTTTTATATTTTTTTTAAGATTAAATTTTAACTATTTTGTAGAATGTAATAAAAATTTGTTTGTTCATCTGCATGTGCATTTGTTGGTGATTGATTTTCTGATAGTGATGGCATTTTAATTTTCTTTTCACTTCCTACTAACCTGTTTGCTCTGCCCAATCCAGAGTTATTGTAATGGATCCAAATGAAGCTTAAATTTGTGCTCTATGTGAAGAGACCGTTAAAACCACGTGTGTTTTATCCCTTATTTAAAATAATTATAGAGGACCCTCGTTTTCATTATCTGTTTTACGTGATAGTATGTGCTACACGTACACATTAGTTAAAGCTATGTTAGGAGGCAGGAAACGGAATATGGTTGTGCTATCTGTGTATAACTTAATATCGTCTCATGAAGGAAAGTTTCATTTTCTCATAATAAGTCTATAAAAGTGACAGATTACGCTGTAGAGACTTGTAATATTTAATTTAATATTGTTTTCGTGTAAAACTGACAAGTTCCTACGATGCGATCCGCCAAAATGTTATGTGTTTTCATTTATGTTATCTTTGTTTTAATTTTGATATCAACTTACGAACAACATGATGTAAAATAGCAAGAGAATTTGAAAACATAAAGTGTAAGTGTGTAGTGCATTAAATTTTGGTGAATTTGAAGTTAGTAAGACATTGAAATGTTACATCATTATAATATAAACATGTAATAAATAAGTATAAAGTTAGCTGTAGCCCTCCTTCACAAGTGATTCATGTAACTTCTGCTATCCTCAAAACATAAATAAAAATAGCACAACCAACCAAAAGCCAAATAAACTCGCAATAATCATGGTCTAACACGGAAACTCATCGATTTATTATTTACGTAATAAACTATAATAATAAGGCATCTAAAATAACTATACTTAATAAAAAAAAAACTCATTACGAACCTTATATATGTATAACTAAAAACTTACAGACCTAACTGATAGGCTTAGTTCTATCATCAATAGGAATCTCAGAAGAAGGTGAAGATGAAGAAATTTGTTTCAGGAATAGCCAAAAATGCCAGTGAACATTTTCTAATATAAAATCAGGTTAAAAATCAACTTAATATACTAAAATTATTTCGACCACATTATTATTTGTCGCTTATGAGTTCAATGAACATAGAACGGCACTTTCAGCTATTCCAAACCATATTTTAATATAATGCTCTACGCGATATCCTCACACCAACCTCCCCCAGTCACTACACATATTTGAAATATTTATCTCGTAGTGCAATTTCCAACAATAAACAAAATTTATAAAAGCGTATGTCGTACAATTTCGTCTGTAACGTCACTTAATTGAATATATTCACAGAAAAAGTATACGTTTTGCATGCGCTAAAAATTAAGATATCCCATAGACAGTGATTATTAAATGATAAAGAAGCAAAGAGAAGGCTGAAATCAGTAGATATAGAAGAAGCTGTGACAGGAATTTATAAAACGTGTGTTAATGACTGGGGGAACGCTTTTGTACCTCACGCGCTGCGCAAATGGGTAACAGACAATTATTGTCGAAGCAATGGGGTAAAGTCACTAATCGGTAGGTATTTTTTTTTACTTTTGACAATGGCAAATATAGACGGTTCTTCCGGCAACAGTTTGGCAAGAAAATTTACAAATTTTTCAAAACTGGTAACAATAATTAAACTACTGACGCGGCAAATTAAAAAAAACTGCTATTTTTCAATCTATAGATTTCGAAAGAACGAAATGACAGAACGCGCGTTGCGATGGCAAAGGCCTTATAACAGAGTAATAAAAAAATAGGATCGTCGAAAATTAAAAATAAAAAACTTGAAGAAAGTTATACTTATTTTTCCACGACGGAAGAATCATCTCTATCAGCCTAACAAAACCACAGTACCAAAGTATAAAGCTTGTTTTTTACCGTGTACAATTTGTATTAAACATACAGCTAGGCTGCGAGTAATCTATCCGGCCGCGCTGTGCTGTGGAAAAGTTACACACTTCTACGTAAATAAACCGTATATTACCGTTTAAGAATTCATGCAGTTTTCGGGAAAAAAAAAATTATACGTAAGCAGTTCATGCTAAACCCAATCATTGTACTCGGTAATTACATAATGGTAGTTTTGTAAATAAACAAAGTGCAAACACTTACCAGCCGCGATTTACCACATACATGCACATTTTCCATAGTCACAACCCGTCCGGATACGCCATATTACACTTGGTCATATTAATAAACACAATATTGCATTGTAAACTAGACTAGAAAGTTATTGTAACCTCGACGCCTAGGTCAAAATCACAAATTCGTATTAAAGAAATGACAGAACATAAAGATTAGCCAATACACCATGTAGTTGTGACTAAAGCCCCCGATAACCTATATTTGTGAATATCGAGACAATAATGGCATCACCATAGAGGATGACTGACCTTTTATTTCACTAGAACCATTATTATATAAACATTTACATAAGATTTTAACGCATTTTTGAGTTTATTTTTTTTTTATTTTGAGTTAAGTCTTCAATTAATAAGTTATCAAATAAGTCATAAAGCCATAAAAATTCATGTTGGACTTTATTTATTTTTATATTTAAAAAATGCGCTAAAATATTATTATTAAAGTTACTTAGTTATGACTACATTACATGGTGTGAGGGTACGCAGACAATGAGCTGAATGATTGTATTTAGATTTGTTAGAAGTGAATTTAAACGACACATTTTTTATTTTATTTGGTTTGGTTTGGATTGGATTGGATTGGAAAGGAGGAAGGACGACGATGGGATCAAGGTCAAAATTATTTTTAAATACTTTAAGAAAAAGATTATCGCGGAACAAATAACTATGCCCACCGAAACTTTACACGCGTATAAAACTTACAAACAATCAATATAACATATAGTTACCACAAACAACAAACTCTTTATAAAAAATCTACCTAAAAACAAAAAAAATCTGTGTACAGTAAACGCAAAAAGTGCATTGTACTCAAAAATTGATTTAAGTACCTAAGTAAATATGCTCCGTTTTGGAATAACATCAATAAGTACGTAGCACTACCTCTCTCAGACTTCTAATCAGCCTTTGAAGACATTGGCAAAACTTTGTCTTTTCGAATGGAATGTCTTAATAAAAAAAATCACAACGGTAAAAATCTTACAAAATATCAAAAGCAACAATCTTAACTACTTGTCAATGATAAACAACCTCTGGTTCACTTAAGTTTAACATTTAAAATACGATTTCATAACAATATTAAAAGTCAGCGTAAATTCAACAAAGAATGATTTCAGTAGACCTAATCTAAAATATTTCTAGCTGCAACGTCTAACTGCCGATTTTACATAGTTAATTCATCATTTGTAAATATTATTATCAAAAAACCTTAACGAAGGCACTCTACGGCTGATTCAATATTTGAGCTTATTGTCATTTTCATTTACCCTGTTAAAATAACCTACCTATCTCTGTAAAAGCGTTCGAAATTAATTTCTTTTACATTTCATAGACATATTCACGTCTAATCGATCACGTGCATTTAGTACGATCTATACGAAAGACTACAATAGTTAGATAATGATTTAACAACAACGCACGCCGTGTCGTGTGAAATACGTTTTTAAGTATAATAAATATACTCCACAATAACAACCGTATTGATTAGTGCGAAGCTAAACGCCGGGGTAGTAGGGGTATGTGGGGAACATGGATAGCGCGGGCGGGTAGGGCGCGGGCGGCAGCGGGTAGCCGGGCGGCAGCGCGCTGGGCACGGCGGCCGGCAGCGCGCTGGCGTACGTCAGCACGGGGCTGGTGTTCGCGTAGGAGAAGATTGGCGCGGACGTGGCGTAGGAAAACACGGGCAGCGACAGCGGCGCCATCTGCTGCGGCACGGAGTACGGCCGCTTGGCTGGGCTCGGCTCCGCGTGGGCGAAGGCGCGCTCGTACGTCCGCTTGGCGGGCAGCACCGCCTGCTGCACGGGCAGCAGCGGCAGCGAGTAGGGCGAGGGCTGCGGGCGCGGGTAGGGCAGCGGGGAGCGGGGGGAGCTGCACGAGCGGGGGCCGGAGGGAGGCGAGCAGGAGGTTCTCGTGCTGGCGGGCGAGCAGGCTCTGCTGCGCGATGTGGTGCGCCAGCAGGCGCGGCGCGGGGGGCGGCGGGGGGGACAGCAACGTACCGGGGGAGAGCACTTTGGGGGACGTGGCGGGGGTCACGCCGCCGGTCAGCACTAGGTTCATGTCGTCGCCCGAGCACTGGAACACCTGGTGGGAACAGTGAAACAAAATCATCGTGGCGTTTCCTGGATCAAGGAGGCTTCAAGGTACACACACTATTTGTTTAAGTTTCATGCTGAAGTTAGTGCGAATAATGCGTTCGAAAGTTATGGTTACTGTACCTCAATGTACCGCTGCTTCTTGCCGAAGGTCATGTAGCGGTGATGCTTCTGTTGAGCGCAGAGATAAGCGCTGGTCTCACTGTCCATTTGTATAAACGCCTCGCCGCTAGGATGACCCTGTAGGAGACATTATAAAAACATTAAAGATCTTTAATTTACAAAATTATTAACGAGGCAAATCTTAAAAAGTCAATTAACAAATATTGCCTTTTATTAAAAGTATGTAAAAACAGAGACAAAAAGAATGGTCAAGATTTTTTCGTCCAAGCATACCTGCGCGTTGTAAACCATATGGACGCCTTGCACGACAATATTCTTAGCGAACTCGTCCAAAAACGTCAATATGTGCTCCACCTGTTGCAAATAATATATTTAATGACTGTTGTTAATAATGATATTTATTAATATTAATGAAAAACAACAGAAATTGATTTAATTGCATTTTTATTTGATTTTGTCGTTTTACTTTACTTTTCAATACTTTTCTCTTTTTTAATTACGGCTAATCAAGCAATTCTGTCAATATCAAGTCATAACATCGAGTAAAAAGATATAAATTTTCAAGCAAATAAGTATGAATCAACTTTACATGTACCATATATAACCTTATATTTGGCATTATTTACGTGAACGAAGTCGCCGAGGATCTTAGTAAATAGGGAAAGACTGAAGTTAATAATTATGACATCGTGCTAGTTTAGGCGATAGATATGCAAAGGGCGACAATCGAATGATGAATACATACATACATATCGGCCTGTTAAAGTCCACTGCAGAACATAAGCCTCTCCCATAGGTAGGATTTGCCATAATCGCCACGCTTGGCAAGCGGATTGGCGATCACAGTACTAGACCACTCGCACCTCAGACGCTGCTGCCTATCTTCGGTCTGATAACTTTGGTCTGATATTTTTAGAGATGGTTATCCATCTATCGGTCGCCGTAATGATGTTCAAGGCAGTTTCCCTTAGTCGCCTCTTACGACATCCACGAGAAGAAAGGGAGTGGCAATATTCTTACGCCGTTACAACACGGTACTAAATGATGAATACATTAGTTTAAGTAAGAACCTACCCCGCGACCACACTCGCAGATTGAATCGTCCCTAATTCTAAGTTTAACTAAATGTTTGAACGCATGCGAGTATGACCATACCGTAAACGACAAACGATACGATATGGAACGATAAAAGACAGACCACGGTTTATTGAACCATTTTATTACATTGTTACGAATACTCTATTGATGTCTTGAGTGAATTTGTCGCTTTGATTTCAAACACTATTCTTAAAATTCTATACTAATCTTACTTTACGCAAACGTCCTTATACTCCGGAACTTTCTTTTTGGTAACAGAAACTACAAGGTTGTGAACTTAGCGGACAGATCCTTCATAATTACAAACTGATACTAAAATATCATTTTATTATTTAACCTGTATAGTTTGATAGATTTTCGTCATGATGGTAAAACTCACTTTGTTTACGAAAGTTTCCTATCTTCTATATTTATTTTTTCATTCAGTGCATAGAAAAACCTATAGAGGTTTTTGCTGATAATGTATATTGTAATAGTAATGTTTTGTTTGCTTAGTTAAAAAAAAATTAGTTATTGCAATCGAGGAATACGAGTGGTGGTTGCAAGGCGGCTATGGGTGGGTGGGTACCTGCGCCTCGTAGGGCAGGCCGCGCAGGCGCACGCAGTCCTTGGCGGTGCCGGAGGTGATGACGTGCTGCGGCACCAGCGTGACGGGCAGCAGCCCCTCCGCCGAGCCGCTCGCCGCGCCGCTCGACGCCGCGCCGCCCGAGCTGCTGCGCGTCTCCAGCGACCGGTTCAGCACCTGCACCGAAGCCACGCGAAGACCATTAAGGGATGCTCGACAGGATAAACTCATAAAACACCCAAAACTTCATACCTTCTCAATTATTTTAGTAACTTGAAAGTTATGATTGTTTTTAATACGCTAAACAAGTATGACTTCTTAGATGACTACACGACAAACGGTGAGTTTTATCTTTTTCTGCTTACTTAAATTATAGTTACTCTATAAATCTTACTACATTATACGACATTAGAATGCAACAAGAAAGTTATCTTTTTTGAAAAGCCTTCTCAGCATAGCGATAATAATTCATAACGAAGGGTCTATGGATGTATTTACTTCATTACAAGGAGAATTCTTTATTGTTTAATAATATTAAGATTATCAGATTGATAATTATTTTTAAAGCCTTATAAATCTTACAAAATACGACATTATAACTAATACTACTAATTTAAACAAAATATTAAATAAAACAATAAGGCGAAATGTCTGAAACTCGTATTTTATAATTGTAATGACATGATGCAACCATCACTTCAAGAAATACAATTCAAGAAATACTTCAAGAAAAACATAATGTTTTACGCATGTGTATTGATAAAATACCGCGAATTGGAAAAGTCTATTAACTTTAATTAATACTTTAGTCGTAAAGGCAAATCGTTTCACGATTTTTATTTATTTTATGCTATCTATATATAATACTAGTTGCCCTCACCGGCTTCGCGTGGAATCAAAAATATATACGCCCCGCAACTCCCCTAGGGATGGAATTTCGTAAAATCTGTTCTTAGCTGAACTCTTCTCGACAAAAGGTATATTCCTCTCAAATTTCAAGTCTCCGGGCCTTATGGTCCATAGATTTCACAATAAATAGTAATAAGGAAAGAAATGAAGGAAGGAAAGAAATAGAACAGAGTACGATAAAGATAAAAAATATCAAAAAAAAAATTATTACTCCTCGAAAACATAGCCGAGAACTCACCATTCACTCACAAGGGCCGGCTGCGGACATAGAAGGTGTAATTTATTTGGAATAACCACCAATGATATCATCACCTCGGAAATATCAAAGCAATTTCCTTGTATGAAATTATTATATACATATTTTCGAAAAATTTAAATTATATAGTTTACATGTATTTCGTAAATATTACTTTTACAATAATGTGGGTAAATGTTTATATTGAGTAATACATAAAGTGATTATTTATTTCTTTTTTAAAACGAGGATATTTGCAAACACTAATTTCAAGATAACAAATCTGAACCAAATTAATTTTATGTATTAATAAATATATTTGTACATTGTAATCATGTATATAAAAAAAAGTCTAGACAATTAATTCACTTCGACCCACCTTCCACCGAAGACAACATGACAGGTGATGAGCCCGTCGCCGTCTTTATGTCCAACCCAACGATATGAATCGTATTTGGGTTTAGAAAAAACCCATTGGTACGAGCCTGCCATCTGGGGATTGAACTCGGGTCTCTTAACTCGAAATCCGATCTCCCAACCACTCGGCTATCGTGACTTAATGTATATAATAATACTATTTAAATAATTAGTATAACAAGGTCTCACAACCGTACACAGAATACTGTGATGTTCAGATGTCGAATCGAGAGATGAATCTTTTCAACTCGCATTGCACCATTGCAAAAGGCTCTATCTGTCACGTCGTCCCAGATAAGGTTATTATCTGGGACGACGTGACAGATAGAGCCTTTTACCATCTAAATGTCCAAGCTGGTGACAAAGTCCTTGGGCTTGTCATGGCAATACCCATGGATCGAACTGGCATCCCCCTGTTAGGAATGAAGATCACCCAACAACCGCTTTGCTAGTGCGACTAATCTTTATGTGAAAATTCCATCTCAGTATGTCCGTAAAACGTACGAAAGTAGTCTATAGAGTGGTATGAAATTTTTACGCAAATTTACATTTTATATCACTACAGGGCTAGACAATTAAGTCCTTTCGACCCACATTCCACCGAAGACATTTTTATATATACCATGTTTTATATATACTGTTTATCGAGAAGTTTTCAAAGTACTAGAAATTCTAATTTGAACTAGAAACTTATAAGAAATATTGGGTAACATAAATTATTAGAGATTTAATGATTAAATTAATTAGGGTGGGATAATTTTTTATCGAATTCCTTATTTACATAATGACAAGACACGATACCAGAGTTCGACCTCAGGTGGTAAGCTTGTACCGTAGGGTTTTTCAAAGAAAAATTAATTACGATTTATATCGTTGGTATGAATATAAAGACGGTAACGAGCTCACCTCCTGTCACGTTGTCCGAAAAAATGTCTTCGGTGGAAGGTGGGTCGAAACGACTTAATTGTTTAGACCTCTGTCTATCCCTGTATTGGGAACGGTTTGAAGAAATTCTTTTTATTTATATAATGACAAAAAACCCAGCAGGACTTAAAAAACCATCAAAATGCAACATATTTATGTTTAAATTTTAGCTAGTTCAGAATTCTAGCTAGTAACTCGGTATAAAGAAAATTAAATAGAAATAACTCAAGGAAAGGTTAGGAAATAATCTGCATTAACTGCCACTATTATGTGATTTAACTGCCTAAGATAACATTGTTTCTTGCACGAACATAGGCTATAAAGAAAAATGGCAAAATGATGTTTATTATTTACCTGTCTAGAATCGTCATCTATAATTTTAGTAAAGAATTTTGTCAAGCAGACAGGATCTTTCATTGTAATAGATTACTTATATATATAGATACGTATATAGCTATAGATAGAGATAACATCACACACATTGCTCCGATCCCAATGTAAGAAGCTAAAGCACTTGAGGTATGGGAATCGGAAACAATGAAGGCACCAAAAACACCCAGACCCGAGAAAACGTAGAAAAAGTGGTTTTTCTACATTGACACGACAGGGAATCGAACCCGGGACCTCGAGATGGGGACACCCCGAAAACCGGCGTTCCCGCCACTCGTCCACGGAGGTCTACTTCTTAACATAGAGAATTGAATTGCAATATTTCTCTTATCAGTTATATTTATTTATGTTGTTTTGTTTGTGACAATTTTTGCCCTTTGTAATATCGATGTGTACTATTCAATTGTGTACAAGATTTATATTGAAATTTCTTTACTACGTCGTTTTATTGTTCCAGTTATATCAGAGTAAGAAACTCCTCTATTGGTAATATAACGATAATATACATTATAAAATCATAATTATTTAAACGCCATTCCCAATACACTAGATAATTAAGTTCTTTCGTCACATTTTTCTCCGAAGACTTTTTATTTGGGACAACGTGTCAGGTGGTGAGCCCGTCGCCGTTTTTATGTCCCAGCCAACGAAATAAATCGTATGTACGTTTTTTGAAAAAAAAAAAAACCTTCTCACTATTCCTATCGTGACTGATAATTTACATTTAAAATAAATATTAATAATTATTATGCGGGTCTAACTCTTAATAAACGCTTACCTTATTTAAGCAGTTTAATATCTCGTGATGAAATTACAACTGAACTGTCTATAAAACTATACCTCTGTGAACATGTGGCGTGTACACCGATTTTCAAGGTGTTGTCGGCACTGAGATGCCGGGTTCGATTTCCGGATATGTCAATGTAAAAAAAAAACACTCTTTCTAAATTGTCTTAGGTCTGGGTGTTTATTGTAATAATAATAATTCCATAACCCAAGCTTTTTAGTTACTCTTTGGGATCAGAGTGATGTATGTAACGTATCTATGAGTATTCATTGTTAAATAAAACTAGTATAATTTCGGCGATAGACCCACCACCTGTCACGATGTAAAATACCTCTACCTATCCCACTATGGGAGACTGTGAAGATAAAAAAAAACCATAATTTCATATATAAACCAAACAATCTTCAATTACTATCGCACCTGTTGCACTTCGGCAGTGGTCGAGCGGAACAGCTCTATATATCTCGCGCCGATCAGCTTCCGATGTCTGGAGAGGGCCTTCGGTGCGTCCTCCTCCTTAGAGAAGAGGACGAAGGCGTCCCCCGTCGCGCGGCCGTCGGCCCTCCGGACGAATAGCACGCCCTCCAATCCATCGAGGACTTGCACCGGATCCTCGCCACTTGAGAAGAAGTCCAGCTGAAAATATTTAGCTATTTGATGAAATTAGAATGCATAACGTCGTTGCTTTAAGCTATTACCTTGAGTTATTTTATTGGTAGTACTATTTTGTTTTTTTTTAGCACGGATTTAGAGGACAATATGTTACAAATCTGTTTTGGTTAGACCCAACAGCCAAATGCGTTAGAGTACGAACCTATATTGCCATTTGTGAGATGAGAAGTAAAAATCAAAGTACTTTTTTTAGATTTTCTAATAACTTATAGCGTAAAGGTTGTTTAAAAATAACTGATTTTATAGTTTATTAATTTAATCGCGCTGAATTATTAGCTAGTTGGTATGAAGCTACATCAGCGTAATTTAGTACACATTTAATCATAGACTAATCCATGAAAGTGCGAGAAAAACAAGTACGTACATTAATTTTACTATACTACTCTGCACGTGACTGGCTCATTCAGCGACATTGGGAATTGAGCTTATATTATAGTTTTTTAGTCCGCGCGCAATCTTCGAGAAATCAGAGATTGAGGAAGACTGCGTCAGATCGTCGCTTCTTTCATACCCAGCACTCTCCCACTAATAGTTTGGCAAGAACGGAGGAAAATGTTTGTAAATGCCGAAGTCATGCCATTTCTATTTATTTGTTAGCACGAGCAATGACAGACAGAAAAAATTATAAAAACATCTTATCGTCGTATATCTGTTTATTATTTGTGATATAAATCTTTGAACACACCTACCGTCCTTATAGGAACATTCTATAAGCACATGATATCGGGAAAGTCATCGACAAAATTCTACATTAAGATTCGCGAACTATATGTATTGCTTTCTATATGAGGTCTCTCACACACCGGCTTTCAAGGTATCGCTAGCTCGCAGGTCCCGGGTTCGATTCCCAGTCAGGTCAATGTAGAAATCACTTTTTCTACATTGTCTCGGGTCTGAGTGTTTGTCATACATCCTTATTTATCTCTTATTTTGAGATCAGAGCAATGCACGTGATGTTGTCTCCATCTATGTATTATTTATAAAAAAAAATATTGAGATATGGATCGTATATTCAAGTTGAATGAAGATAGGATAGTATCCATTGACTTACAACTTGCTGCGGGGTGGCGTCGTAGGGCAGCCCACGCATGCGCACTATGACCTGGGCGCCTCGCGACAGGAACGCTGCCGCCTCGCACGTGGCCCCTCCAGCTACCGACAGGAAATCTTCACCGCTGGCCCGGTAAACCTGAAAATTTGAACAATACATTGCTAATACTACTGCGTTACTAATTTCTATCCGCGACTTTAGGAGCGCAATGTATGGAACTTCCTGCGGAATTCTTGTGAAATATCCTCCCCTTACATATACATAATATAGCACATTGTAGTATATTATCATAGTTATTACAGCCTATCAATAGTAAACTTCTGAATATAGGCGTCTCCTAAAAATTGATAAATGGTCTTGTACCCAACTGCGTACATCGACTCCCCACAATATTATGTTAGTCGTCGCTAAGTCTTGTGGGGTCTTACACTGCGTTTGCCTGTACGAGGTAGCCACTCGAGAGTCTTTATATATACTATGGTTATGGTAGTTGTTAATTTAGTGCCCCATCCAGCTATTTTCTATTCGATATGGGCAACAAGCTCAACATAAAAGCGGAAGTGGAGGTACATACGTCTTAGAAAAAATTTCTCAGACACGCAGATTGAGTCACGACGTTCCTCATCATCGTCCCCGTGATAAATTCAGCAGTCAAAATTGATATAAACGTTTTAGGTTAACCCCGGCCTGAGACAAAAGCGAGCGCCATGATCCCCTTGAAATTTTGTGTATTAATATTTTAATTACTTCTTCACATTTTAATGGCTCATCGGATTTTAATTTCATTCGAAATGAACATATCTAGGATTTTTGATTGAGTAAAAAATACTTAGACAATGTGGTAATTGGTTAAGTACTTTTGATGCGCAATGAATAGCCATTCGTCATTATTTTGGTAGAGCATATTGCATTTAAAAAAATTGTAATAATAATTCTTAACCTAATTAAAACAATAGCATTGTATGGTTATAAGAAAAGATACATAATTGATGAAAATAGTGAATCCCATTTGAAATAGCAAGCAATTATCTCAACGGCGGACACGCAAAACTAACAATCGATTTTGACTGATTGAATATTATTATCAACGGGCTATATTTAACTGAATTTTTCTATAGACTGTCGACGCATCGGCTGAGTCACAAGTATGTAGAGTCTGGTGACATAGAATTAGTAGCTAAAAGTTAAGTTTTAGTAGTATAATAACATTTATTTATTATTAATGAACCTTAATATATATGAAGGGACAAAGGCGGACTTAATGCTAAAAGCATTCTCAGTCAATATATTATATATACTAAAGCATACATAAATTATTTAATTTTTGTATATTTACATTCGTGGCGTATTTTAGCTGTGCCTTTGCTTGTATAGATATAGTTTGTCTTAACTAACTAACACCGAGACTTTAGAGTGCACCACCTTCCATCTTCACGTGGGTAAGAAGAAAAGCCAATCCATTTTTTACATCAATATATAGTGAAAATCTATGCAAATAAGAATTAGTCACCGCATGACCCGATTCTTTATTTTTTTCAGGGAAATCACCCGAAAAGGCGGAAATTTGAGAACTGCTATATGATGGATTTTGTAACTAATTTACGTACATATTGTAATAACTGAAAATGCGAAATTGTCACTTTTCTGTAACTTTGATAAATTTATAAAACTATTCTAAATGTTATGTAATGTTTCCTTGTCGGGTCAACTTATTATATAGTACTTCCATTAGATATTCTGTGGCTTACCTCGATGTACCGCGGGCCGATGTGGTGTTTGTGACGTTTGAGCGCCATGTCTCTGTGCTCCTGTGAAATGAAACGCACCAGAGCTTCGCCGTTCCGTCTACCCTGCGGCGACAGGCACAGCGCTACGCCGCCCCTGATAACATACCACAATGACATCTTGGCTTAGACAAATTTTATGTAAGCATAAAGTAAATTATCTTCTTCACGCATAGTCCCTGATGGGACCAGAGAGAACGGATCGCCAGCTGTCACGATTCTTACATAACATACATCTTTCGCTCCTTTCAAATTCATATCTTCTTCATACACGCACGTCTAGGTATTCGAGTACTCTTGGTGCGCTCTTTTTTGTCAATCTTGTATATATGTAGGAGAACTGATTGATTAACGCACAACCGATTTCTGAGAGTTTAGAAATATGAATTATCACTCAAAAGTTACTTATGAATCCCTCTGAAATCGTTTATGAAAGGATTTTGGAAATTCATCCGCTAACGGTATAAAATAGTGATAAGTTGGAATGAAAAACTGTCATTTTTGTATGATGAAAGATGGCAATCGGATTGTCAAGCGTAACGATTGTGTATGTAGATTTCTGCAAACCGTTATGTATGTATCTGTATATGTACGAGTGCATAAGTGTGCGTGTATATATGACCACGAGTCTGCCACGGATCTTAATCTTAGTAATACCTATACTTTGAACCTATACTTGAGAAATAAGATTGATTTTGCAATCCAAGCGATATTTCTGCAACATAACACTCAAATAACTATTACATTGTTTGTGCAACACGCTGATATGTTATCTTTGTGTTTGATATACACATTTATAGCCACGCGTTAACATTATAAAAGGTAGATGTTTGTGTTAACTACGTAAAAGTTTAAGAAAAAAAAACGGCACTTTAAAATGTAACAGAGATGCCCCATACCATACAAAAGAAAGTAACAGAGCATCATTGATAGGGAGACTACGTTAGAAGACGACAAAACTGTATACCGTTGAATACTGACGAGGTGTCCAGAAAACTTGTTTAAATATCATGTAGAAAATAAAAAGGTATTTTCACGCATACTCCCATTATTGAAGTAGACAGTCGTCTCGGTAATTGAGTCGTCATTTTGTCCTGTTTTAGGACAAAATGACATGTGGTGAGCCAATCACCAATTTAAGGTACAAATCAATATTGCAACAGCCTTTATTTAACAATTAAAAATTAATATATAAATAAATAATTAAATAATAAATACATTTTTATCGATCTGTTCTACTCACTTTGCGACATTTAGGCCTCTGAAGAACTTGGCGATATCTTGGTCCGACGACTGCCACGGTAGACCTCGTGCGCGTACGATGCAGTTTCCGTCTATCTCATCGTCTTTTGAGCTAGAACAACAGAAACATTTATGAGTTATATTTCTGTGATTTTGTATTGCGTATTTTTTGAGTATTTTGTTGATGCACAATCACTATAGTTAGCATTTGTTATAAACTTTATATCATTCTTTAGCTTTCAATCTAGAGGTAGCATCAAGTTAGCTTGGATATAATAAATACATACATAGATAGGGACAACATAACATACATTGCTCTGATCCCATTGTAAGCAAGTTTAGCATACAAGGGTATTATGAAATCAGAAAAAACTAATGTATACCACAAACACCTGAAAAAATGTAGAAAAAGTGTTTCCCTCAGAACTGGCAAAACATGATAACGGCGGAGGACGCCATTCGTCCACGGCGACGTCCGACAAATTCGTCAGGAATTTAATAAATACATACATACACTTTATACGCATACATTGCCATAATAAAGTAATAAAAGTAGTGTTAAAGTCCACTGCCGTACATAGGCCCTACCATAAGGCGATCGCTCACACATCGTCGTGCATTTCGTGCATAAAGAAAAGCTTTCGACCGTATTCCAAATAGTATTTCAAGTAGTGACACTGCCTTCGAACTGCTACTAACTAAGGCTTGCGGGTTCGAATTCAGCTAAGGACAAACGTTTGTTTGACAAATATGAATGTTGATATTGGAGTCATGGATAAATATTCACATACTTATTTAGCAATGTAAATACGTATGTCAGAATATTGTATCGTTACCTTAACGGAGATGGGCTCACCACTGGTCACGTCGCAAATAAATTTCGGTGCAAAATGAGTCAAAAGGTCTTCTTTGTCTAGTCCTCTGCCTACCTCATATGGGAAATTTGTGTGAAGATAAATAACTGACAATTCTCTTTAGCTTATTCGAGATCATCATTATCAGATTACAAACACATAATGCGCTTAAAGGTAAACGACGCTGATTTTGTGAAACTACTGAGCAAGGATACTGTAATCTTAACAAGGATTATTGCAAAATATGATAATTTAATACCGATTACGATAAAATAATTATCGTTCTACCGTTTTTATGGAATAATGCCGTATGTGTATTGACAATAGGCGATAAGTATGCATTATGCTAAGGGCATGCACACAGGGTACTCTAGCAATAATTCAATGTCCATGGCTCTCTACTCAATTACTCCATCACAATAGCTCATTTGCGATTCAGAAATACGTGGTAAGTAAGTCACGATAGCGGAGTGGTTGAGTGATCAAATTGGAGTCTATAGACCCGAGTTCGATCCCCAAGGCTTATAGCTTTAGGTAAAAAGCTTGTGAGCGAAGTTCATTCCCAAGGGTTACAGTCATTAAGTTTTTCTTTAATAAATTTCTTATTAATGATAAAAATCAATTAATGTTAATAACGCCGTTAGCAACTATCATTCGCATCTTTAATTTGTTACTAATCTGTTACAAAGTAATTTAATTTGTTACAAAGTTTACAAAAACTAAACATCGCTAAAAGGACGTGTAAATACTACGCCGTCGCTTACAAATGTAAACGGTACCCACGTAATTTAATGCAGTATTTTAATTCGAAACGCATAGTGACATTACTTTTAGATTCTACCTAAAGGTAAGTACATACCTCAAATTTATACTGCAGCACCAAACTATAATATGATGTATATTTAAGGGGATGCTAGACTGGGAGTAGAATGATCAATCGATCCGATTGGATTGAAACACGTATATTAGTTACTTACTAAACGGCCTGTAAAAGTTCACTGCAGGACATAGACTTCTCCCTATAAGAGCATTTGCCATTATCGGCACGCTTGGCAAGCGGATTGGCGATCTCAGCACCAGACAAATTGCACCGTACACTCGCTGCCCGTCGCAGTTCTGCTTAATTTTGGTTTGATATTTTTTATAACAATCAATAAATATCTTCACACTACAGGGGTTCCAATACAGGGGTAGACAGAGGTCTAGGCAAATAAATCGTTTCCACCGCTGATATTTTTGGAATAACCATGTGGTGAGCCAGTCGCCGCCTTAATGTCCAAGCCAACGATATAACGACATAAGTTTTTGAAAAAAACCTATTGGTAAGAGGCTGCGCCTCCTGGGGATCGAACTTGGTTCTATTGACTCGAATTCCGACCATCCAAAGAATCGGCAATGGTGACTTTTTTTAAAATGTTTTTTACGTCAGTCGGCTCTTACTACACTTACGGGACGAGAGGGGTTGGTATAATTTTTACGCCGGCTGCTGCCTATCCCATCATAGCATCGATAGCCCTTGTTATTTTCAAGGCCTTTCCATTAGTCGACTCTTACGAGGTGCACGGGAAAAAATTTATTCGGAATTACCGTTTTCCGCAATAGACTATTTATGGCTATGCCTGTATTTTACTAAATTTCCATATCATTCTATACTTCAATAACTATAAACATAACAAAAATAAATATATTTCTATAATAATAATAAATACATTTCTGTCGATAGGCGCTCTGTCTCTATGCGCGGTTTTATAGATTTTTCACGATATTACTTTATCACGAGTGCATATAATTTACAGCGCATCCACGACCTTTATGTCAAATAAGTGATTAAATTTTTAATGTTTTTATCAATAACACTTATGCGATAAATGAGTTATTATGTCAACGAATGTAAAATTAGTAGATGACGGTCGAGATTTATTTATATATTTAATCTTTACTGCGATTCCTTAAAGAAGGTCACACAAGGCAGACTTAATGCCTATAGGCATTCTCTCCCAGTGAACCCATATATGGTGAAATTTTTGGTGGGTGCAATAAAGTCAAAGAGAAAATTTAGAAGGAATAAACGTGAATTTTCTACAACCTACGTTTAATAAGACCTCCGTGGACGAGTGATGATGATGATGAAATCTCAACCCAAGTATGATTCTTAGTGAATTTTTAGCACAAGTTATGAAGTTCCGGTTTTATGAATGATATTATAAAAACGACCATATCCATTACTGGAAATGACAGACAGTGGGTATAACTATCTCGAAAATAATCAGAGCAAAATTGAGCAGACCGGTGACAGGTCAAATAAGCACCAATGAAATGTGTATCGAAAGGAATAAAATTTCAAGACCTCTGTACATACACTGTATTGGGAAGTGCTTGAAGGTGAGGGGCGAAAAAGGGAAGTGTGGTGTCTGGGACAGAGTTCGCTAATCCGCTTGTCAAGTGTGGTGATTTTGGCAAATACCTCCTAATGGGAGAAGCCATGTCTTGCAGTGTATTTGTGATACTCAAATTAGTAAGATTATGTTTTATGTTAAATCATTGGGTCACGGAAGCGTCGAGTTTGAGTAGTTGTTTGTTACAAGGCACGAACTGAGGACATTTAAGATAAAATTGACTCATTACAATTCCCAGCGAAACGACATGATAATAAACCGAACAAATTACATCATAAACGATGATGACCTTTAATCTAAACTGTCTGACCAGCATCATATTCCGGTCCACCGGACAACCAAACATCCAGTTAATATCATAAACATAGTATTATGTCTTGTACTTTTGTTAGAAAGAAACCTATATACACGAGAAACAGTGAACTATTCGCTTGTTTCATCACATTAGACATTATGTAAAAGTCCAGTGCTGGATAAAGTCCTCTCTCATAATTTGCTATTTCAGTAGTACTTGTATTACCTAAGTAAGCCACTTCAACAAAGCTTGAAGTGCTTGTATCAAGTGTTTCACGGCAACATTGGAATGGCAGGCTCAAACCAGCGATACAAGTTCCGAGTCTAATCCATTGGGCATTGGCTTTATTTACAAAGTATTCCTTTATATAAACCTGGATCAAACATCACAATAGAAATGCGGACACTATGTTTGTATGTTTTTCGTTGATAGACTTTTTGATAAATATAACATAGACTATTTATAACTACATTTACACTGTAGAAATGCTTATAAATTATAAGCTTTTTAGACTTAGATCAATAAAATGCCTATAAAATTATGTCCTAATGGTCTTCCGCCTAGCAAACTAGTGCCTCTCGTCCAATACGATCTCTACTATTACTCATGAATTACGGTATTACAGTTTTATGAATATCATTTGTTATCAACTTAATTCTTATAGAAAAATTAAAGCAGGCAAACATCATCATCGTCTTCCTCACAGGTTATGAAAAGTCCACTGCTTAACATAGGCCTTAAGATAGCTAAAGAGATAAAAATAATAGATTCAACGAGTTAAAATTAAAATAATTTGTACTAAAATAGCTAATGCATGATTTTAATGGTTGTTGTTTCACGATTTTCTTTAATATATATTTTATACAAAACAAATAATTTTTATCGACCAATGAGAAGACAACATATTGAAGAAAAATATTACGTGTATATTCAACGTGTAAAATTTTTATCAATTATGAGTTTATAGCCATCAAAATTATAAATAACTTTGCGTTTACGTCCTCACCTTAAAGGGTTTAGATCCCCTAGGTGGGGATTACAAAATACGACGTCGCGGGTTCCAACTCGTCCTCCACTTATGTATTAAATATCTTCGGTGGAAGGTGGGTCGAAGGGGCTTAATTGTCTAGACCTCTGTCTACCTCTGTATTGGGAATTGCGTGAAGATATATTAATTTTTATTCTATTAAAACCCGTTACTAAAGGGTATCTGGTTTGCCCTTCTGGGTGACGATATATACTATTTCTGTCAAGAAAAGTCGCTTGCTCACATTGACAACAATGTAAGAGTGCCTATTCCTGGCAAACTGAAAGTAAACGTCTTAGAAAAGTTCCATAGAGGTCATATTGTCAACACTAAGATAATGATAACACAATCTGTGCTTATTTGACATTGTATAGCTGATAAACAGTTACGTCAACGACGGCATGCATTTTACGACATCCGCGGGCAGAAAGGGATGATATATTCTAAGAAAAAAACACAAAAAAAATCTTCACGTCATTCCCAATACACTGATAGACTAAGGTCTAGACAATTAATTCCTTTCGACCCACCTTCCACCCGAAGACATTTTTTGGGACAACTTGACAGGTGGTGATCTTGTCATAGTCTTTATGTCCAAGCCAACGATATAAATCGGCCCGGAGATCGTACTCTGGTCTCTTGACTCGACTTCCGATAAAATCCCGCACGGTCGTCGTAACTACCTAACTGCATTCCTACCGCATGAAGGTGTGACATATTTTTATAATAAATTAATAAATGTAACGTTGGCGGCAAATCTCAATCCTAGCAAAAGAATTGGAGAGACCTTTGCCCCAGTGGAACTATATAAAAAAACGTAACAGAAACTTTGTCTTTTCTACAGGATTGAGCAGACCGCGTACTTGGTAGACCCCTCACATTTCCTAAACAATGTGTAATGCATTCTTGACATATTTGCTCCCTTAAAACTTTTGTAAAACAATAATATCCTATTTTAAATTTACATTCATACAGAAAATGAATAGATAAATAGATAAGAACAACATCAGATGCATAACTCCAATCACTAAATAAATAATAATACACAAAACATATAACCAAAGCACTTGAGTTATAGAAATAGAAACTAACTTCCATTCCCGAGACAATATAAAAAGTTGTTTTCTTCACTGACCCGTCCAGGAATCGAACCCGAAAACTCCGACCTGGTGAACACCTTGAAAACCGATGTGAACGCTACTCGAGCACGGAGGCCGTCAAGTCACGGAGTTAAATTCATTTCAAACGTACGCAGAATGCCTGTGCAGAGCATGCACTGTTTACTCCGTCTTATCTGTGATCGAATGTTTGTAAGCTGTGACCAACGCGTGAATTGAGAAATTATACGACACCAACAACTTGAAATTCGTTCTGAAATAATACAGTAGGAAAAAAAAATATCCTAAAAATTGTTTCATAAACTAAGCGCTATTAACTTTATCGTAGTTCAAAATATAGTTATGTAATATTAAGCAAATAAATAAACATCCTTCACGCCATTCCTAATACAGGGGTAGACAGAGGTCTAGTCTAGACAATTAAGTCCCTTCGACCCACCTTCCCCGAAGATATTTTCGGGACAACGTGACAAGTGGTGAACCCGTCACCGTCTTTATGTCCAAGCCAACGATATAATTCGTACATAAGTATTTAAAAATCTTATTAGTACGAGCCTGCCACCTGGGGCTCGAACTCGGGTATCTTGACTCAAAATTCCGACCACCCAACCACTCGGCTATCGTGACTTATTTAGTAATATTACGTAGTTAGTAATATTAAATCAACTTACAGACGTTGAGACGTTGCTTTGATGCAGCGAGGCCGATTGGGGGAGATGAGTTTTGGTCCTCTAGTTACTCCACTGATCGGACGAAACACAGAAGATTACTACGCCAGTATTCTAGTCTTGTTCGTGAGATAACGGAATTTTCAATTTTTTTGCGTTTCCAAAAGCCCATTTGTCTCTTTTCCTATATTCACACTATCCACAAGAATAACAATGTAATAACGCATATGCAAACTTCGTGGTAGACTGTCAAGTCTAGTAATCGGCTGAGTCAGTATAAATCCTGCCCGTTTCCGCCGTTCCACTTACATTGAAGTACAGTTATGCTTCAGCTTGAAAGGGTTAGAGGACTAGATGGAGTTATATTTTTTTATTCTTATTTGTTTATTTAAACTTTTATAGCAAAATGTGCAAAATGGCAGACTTAATGCCTATAGGCATTCTTTGCCAGTCTTTCTTTGGTTTGAGCAGACAATCTAGTGGTGGATGCAAATCACAAAACCTTTGTTTTTCTTTATACAGTAGATAATAGTTCCATTATACTGTTGATGGGTTATTTTATAAATTTGATGCACATCGAGTGTTGATATATTATCATATATTTCATTAAATGTAGTCCGAATTTTATTGGTGTTTGGGTAATAAAATAAGATCAAGAGGGTCAATAGCAAATATTTGATAATGTCATGTAATGAATGATTTTCGTAAAAACTGTTATCGTTATCAAATAAAAATAAAGAATCACCTTGGAAATGTTTAAACTTCCATTATAATAAAGACGACCCGATACCCTAGTTGGTATTATCTCCATGACTCTGCTTTTGAAGCTAGGGGTTGCGGTTTCGAATACCGCTAGGAACAAAACATTCGTGTGATGAATATGAATGTTGTACTCCTTAGCGGCGATAGACCCACCACTTATCACGTTGTACGAAATATGCTTCGGTGAAAGGTGTGTCGTATGGACTTATGTGTCTATACGTCTGTCTACCCTAGTATTGTAATAATACGCGAAGATAAAGAAAAAGATGTATAATTAATTGGTTTATGTTATGCGTAATAACATGTTAGTGAAATCCTACACGTTTATATATTAATTAAGGCCACCGATGATAATAAAAACCAAATCTGTTACATGATAAGTTGGCATGAAGATTGTATAGATGATAGTTTATCGTAGGAAATAAGACCTACAAGTATTAGCACGCCTACTAATTTTAACTTACATTACTACGTACGTACGTAATAAGTAGTAATGTTGCGGGGAGTCGATGGATGCATATGGCTGAGGACCGTTTTTTGTGGCGAATTCTAGGTTGTGCTTTCTTTACTTACTATGTAAAGTAAAGAAAGAAGAATGTAAGTTCATATGTAGTTACGGCGCAAGAATATGCCACCCCTATTCAGCCCAGGGGTGTCGTAAGGGGCGATTAAGGGAAAAGCCTTGAAAATACTATCGGCTACCGACAAATGGCGGATACCATCTCGGAAATTAAAAGAACAAAATTGAGCAGACCGGTGACGGGTCTAAGTTGCGAGATATCTAGTACTGCGATCGCCAATCCGCTTGCCAAGCGTGGCGATTACAACAAAACCTCCTTTACAGGCTGTTATGAAGATGATAGAAATAAGTTAGAAGAGATTTGGCGTCTAGTAATCGCCAATCGCAAGCGTGGCGAATATGGAAAATCTACTTACGGGAAATAAATAAGACTTAGTTTTTGCAGTGGACACTTAGAAACCTAGAAGTTAATATTCATAGACAAGACAAAACTTTTCATTTAATTTAAACTTGTTTAATGCTCTTTCGAACACGTCAAGAACAACACTGGTTAACACCACGAACTGGCACGAATACAAGATTACTAGGCTGGCGGTGTATGGTAAGAAACACTAGGGTATATTATTTCTTTTCTTTTTTACAAATTCTATTTTAAATTAAAATTTTATAACAAAATCAATATATGTCGATGACGACCAATACGATGTTAAAAGTAAATGTAAATTTTTATTTGGTAAGTTCAAACCAGGATTTGCTTTGGAGGTGCAGAGAAAGAGCTATTTCCATACATTAATGACTCCATATTCAAATCTATGTAATAGATCTCCATCTCCATATTCAAATCTATGTAATCTATGTAATAGACCTATTTACTGGAGCCTGTTGTTGTATTTTGTTGCAATATACAAATATGCATACCTCTGCCGATTGTGTACCAACATCATTTTTTCTATCTTTGACAGTTTGACAGTTGGCATAAATCATTTATAATAAATAACAAATTATTAATAATTAAATAATAAGGAAAGATACACATGTAGAAATAAGGAAACTACACATAGTTTTTAATTTGCCATCTCTTTTCGTTACCGAAAGTTTCTAGTGGTTTGATTGAAAATACGTAAAAGGCTTAGCGAATTGAGTATTGGAGTGAATACAATTATGCGTTTAGCTTTTTTATTGAAACGAATAAAAAGCCAATTTGTATTCAAAGTATTAAATTATATGAGATATACATTACCGTGAATTTATTTGAACGTTTAGAAAACTTTCTACAAATGTAACTATAAATGTTCAGTAGTTAGAAACAAAAAAACTTTCGATTTCAAATTTCGAACACGTCAAATGTAAATAAAGAGGTATTCTCAAAATATTTCATTATACTATAGACAATACCCTATGGAGCGTTCAAAGCGAATCAAAACAGAGGACGAAACAATGCACTGACAATTCTCTGGGCTCCCATCAAGGCACGGTCGTCGCTGCTTATTTTAAAATAAGCTGAATACAAAAACTGGTATACCATTATAATTGACTATAAAAACAATGTGTCTCACCGATAACCCCACGCACCTTAAAACCACTGCAATGGCAAACCATAGTAGAATGTATCTAGTAGTAATGGCGTAGGCCCTATGAGGCTTAATATATGCTGAACGCCTTTGTCATTAAAATATCTTACGTATATCAAGCTTCAGGTGATATATATAGTGAAGTATTGTTCGTTTATTTACAGAAAAAATTATGTACTTTTTCGTCAAGTAAATAAACTTATTTACTTCACGAAAAAAGATAAATAGCGGGCCACTAAGTTTCCTCGTCTTTCTTTAAAAGAATATGTAGTTTTTGTTTTCGTCGAAATTATAGCGTTACGAAAATATTTCCAAGTAAATAATATGATTTAAAACAAAACAAAAGCATAGATTAAATATTAAAAATGTTATTTTGCTGATTTGTCTCGGACGCGTAATTCGATGCGTGAAATTTATACGTGACAGTATAGGCAATTTAAGTTCCGAGCTAACTGAGGAAGACAAGTATAAAATTTAAATTAAACATTTTATAAGTTTGCATTACTTATAAAATGTATAATTTCAATTTTTTTATTTAATATATTAACTTGAATAAGTAATGGCTAAAAAGTTTCTGCTCTATTATGTTATTTAATTCAGAGTAAGGTCCTATCCTACAACAATTATATTTTCTTTTAACTATTCATGATCTATTTTTTTATTCTGGATAAAACTTTATCGTGTTAAGTATTTTCCACATAACGTCGATTTCATTTATAGGTAACAATAACTTGGTAACACCAATGTGAATTGAGATTCCAATAAAAACTTGATCACTAAATAGAAAAATATAGAAAGTAGTAGGTTTCTTCAGGTAACCTGCATTTTCTTAACTAAAATTCAAACCATTTTTGACTGCTGATAGCTTAGTCGATCTTAACCTTGCCTCCACAACTAAAGGTCCCCACGAAAGGATTCCGGCCTAGTCGTGGCGGTGAGGCTTAGTGACCGAGGCTTGATCACCCACGGTGAAGAGGAATTTACGTGACCGGCCTGACTTTGCGGGGTACGGCCGTCCCGAGTTGACCGCTCCGAGTGAGCTTAGTCAGAGGGTCGAAAAGTTTGTCCTTCTTTGGACCCCTACCCTGGACCAGTTCCTTCTTCTTTAAGTAATAATTTAAATATTATTTTATAGTTCTAAGATTACAAGAAGACTAAACTTCATTAACAGGTTATATGTTTTGATTTATTATTTGTTGTACATACATAAAAAGATACTATCCTCCTCATTGCCGTTATAAACACCTTATGCTACGATGTATTCGTCACTGTTACTATATGAGGTGCATCAAGTGTAAGTAGCTTCACGACGGAACCGTTGTGTCAGTGTTTTGCGTAACTAAATTATACAACTCTCTGCTAGTCTGAGCTACATTTACTGACTTTTATATGACTGACTATCTGATACAAATTTTGGCAGTTGATACCTTTTATGTATAAGCATTTATTAAGGAAGGACTTATGGAAATTTCAGGGATGAATGGTTGCATGAAAGTCTGTTATTTTAAAGGCCCATCCCCATCTACCAGAACTGAGGCCAATGCGACAGACACAAGGTTGATCTATCACCAGGGCGGAATGGTGTGATCTAACTCTCTCAAGAGTGACACGAGTTCTATTAGATGGATCGGTGATGAATGGTTGTGGCAATCTGCGAAAGCATTCTAGTTGTCCCGATATCATATGGTTGTCCCCAAACATTAATTTGTCAAAAGATTGAGCAATGAGTGTTTTGTAACAAATATATGTTGTGCTATGTCCAGCGGTTTATCAGTTAACAGGAAAGGCAAAAGTACAAAGGCTACCCTTTAGCCTGAAAAGTTTGGCTATCCTGTTAACTAAATTATCCTGTAAAATTTCCATGGTAGAAGATCGATTGCGAATGTTATTCATATTCGTTGGCCGTTAAATCCTGAAATAAAAATAATATACACTCGTAAACTTTTCCATTTTACATTTCTACTCACTAAAACTATCACATCTCCAACTATAATTTTGTTTCAAATAAGTTTCGATATCGCCGGATCAACTTATTATTGAGTATATATTAAGAGGATGACATTTTATTTTTGTGCTCAAAAGATTTATTTATAACCCAAGTTACGGAGGTGCTAAATATATTTGTTAATAGCTATATCATAGCGAGTAGAAGATATAATTTTTAAATAAAATTTCTGCTCACTAATCGGACGATTCGCGTCGCCTTAACAATTTGATGATTTTAGCACATGTGTATAGCGTTGAGTCAGCAAATAAATTCACAGAGAGCCGATGTTTGTTGACCGTACCGATTCCGTTGGAAGTTTTCGTTTGACTCTGCGGAACGTGGTAATATGAGTAAAGAACGGTGGCGTCGTCAAGTTACGAACTACGCGTAAAAAGCAAGACGCAGCTATAAAATTTAAATGAGATTTCATAATATACGTTTTTGATATCCGTTTGCAATGTAATCTGTTTCTTTATTAAAGAGACGAGCAATTGAAAAGGGGGTCATAATTTTTTTTTATAATTTCAAATAAATAAAGTTGTATGTCATGTTGGTTTTAATCAGCATACGTCACCTGGAGGTGTTTGGTGAGTGATCACTGAAGTATATAACTTAGTCACTAAAGTGAACCTTATGGAGGATAAAAAAATCCTGTTCTGATCCTAAAATAAAGTCCACTACCTATTTAAAACTAATGAACAGCTAGTAATATACAACAGGAACCACAAAAATAGCGTACTAAACTACATTTCCTTCTCTTCTTTCTTATAGGTGGACATCTTATAGATCATACTTCTCTAATCATACTTATGGCAATGAAAAACAAACCCAACACGTACCATCATTACTTCAAAATCAATGCTAAGCTTTGAAAAAAATCTTTAAATCAGTAGGTACCAAGAATGTTATTGGCAAGCATAGTCATTATCGGTCGTAAGTCGAACTAATTATCTAAAGCTATCAGTATAACTCACCTTCTTATCTTAAGTTGCCGTCGAGCACCCGATAAAAGCGCTAGAGTCCCGAAAGCGTACAGTATTATCACAGAACAAACACTCGGCAAGTCAAAATCAGGAACATAATATTGGGTTACGGCGATTTTTAATAGCAGACCGAGCAACTAGCGTTTCAAAACATAAAATGCGTGATAAGCATACGGTGTTGATATAGATTTGCAACACACAAAAGACGTCCGCTCCTCGCGCCGGTCGGAGTAAGAATGCGATACGACGGCGGTTGCGCGCGTGACGTCTTGACGACTTTGTGTTGCGCCGGATTCGATTTGCCTTTACCATGGAACTTTTAAATTAATAAATCAGTTTACAGAGAAATAAGTATCACTTTGTTTTATATGAATACTTTGTACATAACTTTAATTAGTTTTAACCATTGTTAAAACTTACAAAACTTGTCTTCTAATAGTCATCAACTCCTCGTTACAGATATCGTAAGCAATTCACTGTTTAATTAGTGACATGATAACGTTAATAATTATGAAGCAAATAATAGTAATTAGGTTAATCACATTTAATGTTTGTTACATGTTATGAACACTGATTTAAGGTAATCCTGTACTTTTTTGATTATTTCATTTTTGTTTATTGACAACTGAAATGTTAAATACAGCTTAATTAAAAATAATTAACTGCAACTTTCTCATTTACTTTCATATATAGTAAGTGAGAAAGAAGAAAGATATAGATTAGGTACTATAATGTTATTGTATGGTCTATTTTTTGAAGTGTGTTGTAGTTTTTGTAGTTCACCAAAAATATAATTTTAAACTGAAAAAAGGTTACAAATACACAACGTACCGTATAATAAATATTTTTGAAGTGAGCGATATCTTAGCGACATAAAAGCAACAGTGGTTCATAGTGAAGGTATTGTTTAGTTAGGTCAGCACTTCGCAAAGGTCATATCAAGTGGCTTGGGGTTGCATTTCTTATGCGATCTTTTTGTTGTTGGGAAAAGAGCGATCGAATGTACAAAAAGTGGGACGCGACATTCTAAGGCTGTGGTCGTTAGGTACATTTGGACACACGAATGTTTGTCAAATGTGTTAAATCTGAACAACATGTGCTACGGACAAGGCAGGCCAGGAAATTACAAATTTTAATAAAAGCAACGTGAAAAAAAGGATGCAGTTCCTTGACCCAAACGAAAAAAATTGTTACAGGCATCAATAAAGACCAAATCATAAATTCTGATCACATAAAATAATATGTAAATGTAATAAAATAAAATAATATAATAAAGAAATAAACTATTTTAATTGGTACCAATAAAAATGAAATGAGAGTAAAAGAAAATTAAAACATACTTATGAGTATCAAAAAAATAAAATAATTAATATAATAATTAAAATTTGAAATAAATTACTTAATATTAATTAATGACATTACTACTAAATAACAATTAAGTTCAAACACAATACAGAAAAAATAGTCTTTAACTCGGCTTAATGCCATGACTACTACACATTATGCTACAACACTTATCTTTCGTGGATACCATGTTTTAATCAACATTTATACACGTATCTAATGTGTATGCATGTGAGTGGAGGTGAGACCGACATTTTCCAGTACCTGAGGTGTCGGGATCTAAGAAATGGATGATTTTACTATTAAAATGCCTGGGCTGGTCTGATTGAGTTTGCAATGCACGATTAACAATAATATAGTCATCTGTGGAAACAAAGCTTTTATTTTGTAACTGGTGGTGGATTCTGATTAGAATTCGGCTCTGACAGTCCGATAGCCGAGTTGGTAGTGATCCTGTCTTCTGAGCTGTATGTAACAGGTTCGAATCCCGCCATGTGCAAATGTTTGTTAAATGAATATGAATGATGTATCTCGAGTCAAGTATGTATATATGAATTTATCAATATTTATCTATGTAGTTTATCATCGAGTCATCCAGTTATTCCTGACACAGGGAATTCTACTTATTAAATGAAATTACCTATACATTAAGCTTCGGTGGGTGGAATGAATTTAACTTTCATGAAGGTACCAGAATCACCCAGACCCGTGAAAATGTAGAAAAAGTGGTTTTCTAAATTCACCCGTCCGGGAATCCAACCCGGGACCTCAGAACTGGCGATACCTTCAAGATTTCAAAACCGGTATATACGCCACACGTCGGTCCACGGAGGTCCACAGAGGTCCCTATAAATAAATAGTTGCCTGCTTACATAGTAGATAATTAAGTAGATGATAAGGAGCTTGCAAAAGACATTATCCATCCGGTGAACTGTTAGCTCTTTTTCACACTCTTTAATTACCCCTAAACCACACAAAATATTTCTAAAATATAATCCCGGGTTCGATTACCAGACGGTACAGTAGAAAAGCCATTTTTTTAATGATGGTCTACGTGTTTGTGGTACATTCGTTGTTTTCGATTTCATCACACGCGTGCTTTGTCTTATTATTACTTATTTCGGGATCAGAACCTATGTCTGTAATGTTGTGCCTATTGCATCTCGACCGCTTTCGGCCACAGCGACTTGTACTATTGCGAGCGTCGTTCGCGTGCTCGCAGGTGACTGACGTAACTGATTTTAGCGCTGAACGTCCGAGCATATTGATCGCAAGACAGCACCCCTCCGACATAATTGTAGGTGATGGCTGCAGGTGACCGAGCCTTGAGCGCGTTTCGTTTTGCATCTTTGGTATTTATTTATTTATAATATGTCGCAGTCTGAAGAATTTTGAGGTCATTTCATTTCAGAGACAGAAGTTTGTTAATACTTATCTCTAAGTGTATTTTAATGAAGTGCCGTAGGCACGATAACAACATGTTCCCACAGATTATTTTATGAATGTTATGCAGATAAAATACTATCATTACCTTGTATGATTACATTGTAACAATAAAGTAGCGCTGGATTAATTAATAATACTGTAGAAAGAAAAAAATCTTTTTACTTTAAACGACCTAAACTTGTACATAAATTCTTACACTGCTATCTAAACTATTTTAACGAATTGGCCTACATTTTGAATTCAGCTACAGTTTTAATGTATAACAACGCCATCTATCACTCACTAAGCGAAGCTTTTTCACTCAGGTACTATATATAATACGCCTAGTTCCTTTAATAAAACAGTTTAAAATACATTTTGCTGTAATAATACGAGTAGGCGCTAAAGATCTTGCCGTCGATTTGCGAGACGTTTAACGGTAGCGGATTCCCTTATTTGATCCCTTCTCTCTCTTTTCCTCCACGTATAATAATCAAAATAGACTTAGATACATAATAGCCCTATACACATACTGACACGTTATAGTTTGACTCTTCATCGATACAAGGAGTTGTTCTCTACACTTCCAACGTTGGTGTTAAATGTTAGTGATATTGCAGTGCCTTCATGCGACAATCAAAAATCCCAACCGCAACTCAAAGCATATAACAAAACAAGTCAACTACAGGACCCTTACTCTTGAGGAGGAATGCCATAATCGGGCTCCTAACAAGGGGATTGACGAACGCAGTGCTAATCACTGCTTATATGCTTTTGATCGTCATAGGTCATATTTTGACCTGGAACATTTTATGAGTTAGTCAAACAACTGTATAAAAGTAATGGTTTTACAGTTAGGCCTAGCTGCCCTCTTTCGTTTAATAACAATAATAATAAATAATTACCAGTCACGATAGTCGAGTGGTTGAGTGATTGAAATTCAAGTCAAGAGACCCAGATTTGATCCCCAAGGCTCGTACCTATGGGATTTATTGCTAAAGTTATGTGCGATTTATATCGTTGCCGACGGGCTCACCTCCTGTCACGTTGTCAAAAACATGTCTTCGGTGGAAAGTGACAATTATACAACATCTTCCTCACACCCATTGGTTTTATATTTTATTTCAATTATTATCTCTTAGATTTGTATTAGTGTACAAGTATCAAAATAAAAGTTAATTTGTATGTGTATTTATTTTATAGAATTTTAAATTTGTTTGGGACCGCGCTGCGTGGACTTATGGCACTATTTTAATGGCACCGGCAGAATAACAGTGCTGCAGCAATACTGCTACAGCATATTTGCTGTAGCAGTATTGAGTACAACAGTAACAGTACTGAGTCCTTTTGCTACAGTCCTATAATTGATTCTGTTTAAATTTGTAATTATTAGCTATAACTCTGTGTTAAATGTATTGTTTTGTGACAACGAATAAATCAAAAAAAGATGACATTTAAGTCAACTGTTGCGAGTTGTTCGGTGAAAAGAGTGCGGAGTCGGCACGGTACGGCTAAGTTCACGGAATCGAATACAGCCTAACTTAGTTGTCATCTGAAATCTCACATTTATGTAATAATAAAAAATTTCAAACTTAAAATCTGTCGCTAGCAGCTTACATTGTTAAGACAATTAATTTTAATATTTGCTAATAAATATAGAGTTTTTCTATAACTAGCAAAATAAAATCTATGCCATTATATTATTCATTAACAAAAACTTACCAAATACCAGTTTCTAAAATTAAGTCGATCGTTTCAGGCAGCTCTAACCGGAAACCTGTAATCAAACAAATTGTTATTGCAATGTCCGTTTGGTTCACAAGTTGTATTATAAACGTAATAGCATACAAAGGTCAATTACAGGATATAGGCCTCCCCTGTAAAGATTTAGATATTCACAGATTTAGGAGATTAGCCATAATGCCACAATTGGCGAGCTGATTGGCCATCGCAACTCGCACCTTAGACGCTGCTGCCTGCCACAAATCTTTTTAATTATGATCTGGTGAATTTCGAGATCGTAATGCCTTCATTTACCGACAGCCATTACGGTTGTTAATTTTGTTTAAGAATATTATCTATGACATTACTAGTGTTAGTAACCATTTCCACTAAGCTACAATGCTAGTCGGGAGTAGTTCACGGCAATAGTCGAATAGCGAGCCTGAACCTGCGTCGTTATGTTTCGCAATCCGCATTCTAAAATGTTAAGCTATTGATGCTTATCCATGAGCTATTTCCATAAGTCGCCTCTTATGGCACCAGCAGGAATAAAAGGGTGGCATATTTTTACACCACACTGCAATGATAATAAATAGCGGAATAACCTTATCGGATACTTTACAGTTTTTGTGACAGTGGTAGCTAGTGCCACGAACTAGATTTTTTAATTAAAGAGAAAAAATGTTTTTAACGGAAACGGAAATAAAAACGGAAAAATAGTAGTTACAGTTGAAATATTAATAACATTTTTTCTCTTTTATTTAATAACATAAAGTTCAGCATAATTTATATGCTTTAAAGATCAATAAAAAATTGCGTAATAGATTTTTTTATTTATAATGGACACATATTAAACACTGGCCAGTGTGAAAGGATTCTGGAAAGCGGTAAGATTTCAAAATTTAAAATTAAGAATTAAAATAATCATGTGACAGTGCCGTACGCAAATGTAACGTACCGTCAGAAATTATCCTTTGTATTATGCTGGCCATGTCTTTTACTTCTGCTGCGTAGAAATTGTCTCCAGCATACGGGGTTATACCTAAATCTGTACAAAATTGTTCAGGAAATTCATGAAGTAATAATGTCTACATCTACAATTTCTTCACGGTCTACATTTGTTAATTTATGAAAAATATTTTCTGTTAATGAGAATTAAAATAAGAAATATATAAATGATACATACATACATACATAGATAAGAACAACATCACATACATTGATCTGATCCCGAAGTAAGCGCTAAAGCACTTGTAGTATGGAATCGGAAGCAATGATTGTCACTCTCTTGTTTTTCATTGAGTTTATAAACATCTAAACGATCAAAGGGAGCACAAATGACTATTAAGTATGTAACATTTTACGTACATATATACATATAAAAAATCAAAACATTTTAAGTATGATAAAAGATAAAAGGATACAATTGAGCATATCAATCAGCGAGGTGGGGTGATCCGGTGGAGGGGGTGGGGGCGCCTGCGCTCTGGGCGTCGCCACCGCCCTCAGGGTGTACGCCCTCACGTACTCCTTGCGCAGGTCGTGGAAGCGGGCGTAGTAGTTCGGTAGGTTAATATCCTTGCTGCACGCCTCCGGGTGGAGACATTGTCTGAAATGAAGGTATATCTAGTTATTAGACTGAAATTTAATATTAAGCAAAAATTAAAGTCACGATAGCCGAGTGGTTGGGTGATCGGAATTCGAGTCGAGAGACCCGAGTTCGATCCTCAGGTGGTTGTTGTGTTTTGGCATTGGTACCATTTAAAAAGTATCGTAAACTTCCGAGATAGCCAAATAGACCGCGCTGTAATTATTAAAAAAACAAAATCAAATATATAATCCAATAATAATAATAAATCCGATATATAATAGTCCAGTACAACGCTAGAGTGGTTTTCGAGATACTAATGTATAAATGTATATAAGATTACCTCGCTTAAAGTATTAAGATTAGATTAAGAATAAAATCCTGGTTTACATAAGACTATAAATAATATGCAAAAATGTCACATAAGTCACATAAGCCACAATAGCATTCGTCCTTTAGCCTACAGATAATTCTTTCAATGTAATGATTTTATGTGTGTCTATGGATAATATTTTGGCTTTATCTTTGTTGCGCCTACCACAAATTCCACCATACCATAGATTGACTGTGAGAGAATGCAAATGAGCATTAAGTCTGCCTTTAGTGATTTGCTTGCCTTTTGGGAATCGGAATAAAGATTAATATAATAAATAATTCTTTCTTGTTTATGTACACAACGGCCCGAAAAAGTTCACTACAGGACTTAGGCCTCTCCCATAAGGTAGAGTTTGCCAAAATCGCTTGGCAGATGGATTTGCAATCGCAGTTTATATATAATATTTATGATGTTAAAAGTAAATGACGAAAAAACAAAAATAATATCGTATTTATAAACGTACAACATAACTATATATGTAGGAGACAATACAAGAAAGATTTAAAATTATACCCATATCAGATATTCATACTTGCAACGTTTTGTAGTGTTCACAGACTTTATTTTTAAATGAAAACTTGTTGGGGGCTTTTTTTAATGTCAAGAGGGATTTCATTCCAGAGCCTTATAGCCGTAAGGGCTAAAGGATTTAGATGTGTGACCATCACCAGATGTACGGTGTAACGGTGTAAGTAACTTGAGACTTTCCAAAGAACGGAGAATGCGCTTACGAGAATCACCTAAGTATTGAAACTTAGATTTCAAGTACTCTTTATGTCCAAGCCGGCGATACAAATCGTACATAATTTCGAATTCAGATTTCTTGACTCGAATTCCGATCACACAACAGTCGGCTATCGTGACAACGACATACGAGAATGTTAAACAGTTTTAGACTACCGTTCTCCTGAAATCTAGGACACGTTGAATGTTTTGTATTTCGAATGTAGTCCTAGACGCCTGATAAAAAACGAGAACAAAAATTAAACAAAATGATCTAAACTTCCATATGCATACTTATATAGTGACAAGTGAGGGCATGAACAGAATAAACAGATGCCATTTCATTGTTAAATAGAAAAGAAATGCAGCATAAATCACTATCAGTGAATAGCCACCGCTAGGGCTGCTCTTAAATATTTTCTTTTTTCGGAGTAGAAATTATTCTGCTCCGGTTCATGTTGATGGAATTCACAAGTCCTCTAAATTATTATTTATAATTAGTTTTATTTTATTCATCAGACGAGCAGGTTACCCGACAGTGTTAACAGGTTATTTTTGAAGGTGTCCAACCTCTTATCGTGTAAATTCACTGACCACGCCATTACTGCCTTGAGAAAATAAGGATTTTTGACGTCAATGGATCTTACTTTTCCAATCAAGGTACTCTTTAATGTCAATCAAGGTATATCTAAAATATTTAAGTCAAATTTGATACATTTAATTTTCGAAATGTAAAAGTCGTTCATACATACATACATACATACATCCCTTGCGAGAGACCTATCTCTCGCAAGGGAGGGTTTGCCATAACTGCCACGCTTGACAAACGAATAGGCGATCGCACTAACAGACATCTTAGATTTTTGTTTCTAACGTAGAATACGGATGGTGTATTCTTACGCCACATAAAAAACAGCAAACTTTAAAAATAAACTTTAAAGTTTTTTAATACGATTAAAAGAGAAACAATACGATTGACTATACGTAATTAAAAATGTAAACAAATCCATTATTAGAGAAACGACAGACTGCTGTAGATAAGCATAAGTTAAATAATTAAATATAAATACTGATTTGTTGTATTTACGCATACTACACGTCACAAATAAAACGATTTTCAGATTTTATCGCGTGTTTTATTTGGTTTTTTACAAACAGTTTTTACTTCCCTCTGAGATCTGAGATCAGGAGTAAGACGGGAGGAGGATGAAACGTCAGGGTGTAAGAACAGTTAGTAAAAAATAAAAAAATACACGATAAAATTCAGAAATCGTTGTATTTTAGATAAAAATAAATGACAGGCATAGACAAAGGTGTAAACAATTGATCGACCCACCTTTCACCGAAGTCTATTAGGGCCAATGTGACAGGTGGTGAGCCTACCGCAATCTTAGTGACCAAGCCAATGATACAATATATTTACTTTTACAAAAATATTAATATATGCAGGTAAACATCCTTGACACAAGTACATATTCAAATTCATTGCACAAATGCCAAAATTTGCTCCCAGCGGGACTTCGAACCCGCACTCTGTGAAAGCTTCAAGCAAAAAGATTCGAAAGCTGGATCACCAACTTGGTTGTCGGTCGTCAATATACGTAAATATATCAGTGTGAGGTATACAGTTAATATTATACTTCAGGTACGGTCCGTGGTTTAACTTTTGACAGGAACCGCCACTTTGTTTAGATTTAAGTTATCCCACTCTTAGTCGCTTCTAAATACACTCGCGGGATCAAAAGTACTGGCATATTCTGACATCATTATCAAATATTTATGTTTAAAAGAAAAAAATCTTTACTTTAATATTAGATATAAAAACAGTTACATACTGATATTGTTAAAATAAATATAACTTAATAAATTAATGTCTGATTGTTTGTAGTATTTACACTGCTTAATCGCAAGGCAAATATTAAAAAAAATATTACAAGATACAGTATGTCACAATGATGGACACAGGTTGCCTTTTTTGATAAGAATGTCATTATTCGCCTTGATAATCTGAAATGAAAACATTTGAAAACGCTAACGAAATTCATCCATAAATACTACGAGATGTATTATGTTTTAAAGTTAAATAAACAAACTTTAAAACATATACAAACATAGAAAATATACAAGAATTGAGCACCAAATAGCCTCAATTTATAAAAAAAAGAAATATACGCAGCGTTATAATTTCTAACTAACCCAAATGTTCCGAAGCTATAAAAAGGGCAACAACACTCAACATAGCACTGAGCGCCTAATGCATAACTGCAAAGAGTAATAAATATGGTAAACCTTCCAAGAAGTACTTTTACATGCACTTTCTCTCAAAGGCTGCGAAGATTTTTTTAATTGGATTGGTTAAACTAATGAGCTAACAGTTCACAAGTTACCCACGAGGACTATGATAATGCCTCGCAGACAATAATTTCCTGGCTATCTTGTAAAAGTCAAGTCACGAAAGCCGAGTGGTTGGTTGGTCGGTAATTCGAGTCAAGAGAAACGAGTTCGATCCCCATGTGGCAGACTCGTACCAACGGATTTTTCAAAAACTTATTTACGAATTATATCCTTGGCCAGGATATAAAGATGGCGACGGGCTTACCACCTGTCACGTTGTCCCGAAAATATCTCCGGTGGAAGGTGGGTCGAAAGGACTTATTTGTCTAGACTACTGTTACCTACTGGCCTAAGCCACATGACAAATGTTGCCCGTTATGATCATTGTGATGATAACATCCAAATCCAAAGTCGTCGTTTACAAAGTTTATAGTGTTTCCCGTAACTCACTGTACTTCTTTACCTCGTCATTATTTTTTATTTGCGTAAGGCTCAAGTTCCATACATTTATTAAATACACAACAGCAATTTTTTGTCTAACAAGCATCAGATGATTGAAATCGCTACATGAGTTCTTTTTACAGCCCGACATCACGGTGCGGCAGAACACAGATATAATTTGAAATGTCAAAATAAAATTGGACACTCTGCGGAAAAAAATGGTCTTTACGATGAATAAGTAATCTTTGGTTATGACTGAGGTGACAAACATTACGTCCTCAGGGTTGAATATTGTCAATTACGATGGACACTTTTTTAGAATTGCGCTTGTTATCTCCGGCAATGAAAAATAATATTGATCAATAACACTTCTTCTCTGATTTAAAAAAGGACAAATGAAACTTATTTTATGCTTAAAAACTCTGACAACAAATTCAAAAATACGACGAACTTATTTAGTTTTTTCTTTATATATTATGGATCATTATTTTGACTAATTTAATTATATTACGAACTTTACGAGCAGCGCCTTAAAACTATGTTACATATATCTTTCTTAAATTGCTATATTAAAAAAGTCACGATAGCCGCGAGGTTGAGTGGTCGGAATTTCGAGTCAGGAGACCCGAGTTCGATACCCTGGTGGCAGACTCAATGGGTTTTTCAATAACTTATATAGGAATTATATTGTTGACTCGGACATAAAGACGGCGACGGGCTCAACACCTGTCACGTTGTCCCGAAAATATCTTCGGTGTAAGGTGGATCGAGGAGGCTTAATTGTCTAGACCAGACCTCTGTCTACCCCTGCATTGGAAATTGCATGAAAATATTTATTATATTTTTTTTTTTAGAAAATGGGGCGAAATGTAGGTCGATGGTAGGTACTAAAGAGTGCATAGACCTCAGTTTACCTTTCTCTAATTAAGAACAAGCTGAACAAATAAAAATGTAAATACCGTATACACTTTCGTATAAGTTTAGTGAAAAGCTGTTGATTTAGAATTACAAACAGACACTCCAGTTTTATTTGTAAGTATAGATGCGTAAAGATAAAAAAACTGAAAGAAAAAACAGACAAGATCTATATTTGTATATGCAATCGGTAGAGTAATAAAAAAAGTTAACATCTATTTCTTTTATCCTCGAAAATATTCCGAAAATAACCCGAGGCAACCTTGATTGTTAAACATGTATTGTAATGTAGTTCTGTACAGTGGGGTGACTATGAATTCAAATAATGATGATAAATGATGGATATTACTAATAATACGCAGGTAAATGTTAAATTTTGTAATTATTGTATGCTGTACAATCCGTTGCTAGCTTATTAGGTGGTAACGTAATGCCTGTGAATTTAATGACAGCAATGGTATCTTCGCAGTAATATCAGTATGAGGGACACTAAACTACTCAAATTATGGTTCTGTATAATTAAAATAGCTCTGCAAATGTCTTTTCTCAAAGTTCCGGGTACTAGTAACTACATAAGTGTTTGTTCGTTAGTTTCGTTTCATAAATGTTTATAAGTTGGTACTACTGGTGCATGCACATTAAGTTTAGGAATCAGTATTAGTTTTTAAACAAGTAACACATAATACTTTTATTAATTAAGTGTCTATAAAGAAAATAAAGTTAAACCGTAATTCGCTGTGTAGAAATGACGTCAAATATGCCATACACGATAGTGTTTTCGATAGATTTCGATTCAACACGAGTATCATGCCGAGTTGGGTACTCGAAATTCGATTCAAGAGATCAGAGATCGATCCTCAGGCGGTAGTCTCGTGCCAATAGGTAATTTCAAAACTTATGTACGGTTTATATTGTTGGCGTGAACATAAAGACAACAATAGGCTCACCATCTGTAACATTATCCCAAAAAAAAAAGTTCTCTTTTTTTCTTTCTTTCTTTAACCGCGTATGTATTTTGAAAGTCGTATTTCAATGCAGTTTACTTTCAATTGTTAATATTTAGCAACAGTAAATTTATTGATCTAAATAAACTGTTTTTGAAGGGAAAGAAGTTCTAGGTAGGTTTTAATTTATCTAAACAAGATCAAATTATAATGATCCGAGAGGAGAGCACTGGCGATTTAACTAGAGGCATTATAAAATCATAGTTTTGTATGTTTTCCAGGCAATTTTAATGTAATGTTTGGACAACCTAGCCTGCTGTGACCTCTGCACTGTAGCGTCGTCACCGTCGCGGGAAATGGCTGGGCTTTAATATTCAGCAGCTGGTAGTTAAAGTTTTAAGTTAAATAACAATTAAATGATATTTAAAATATATGTATAGAGTTTTTTTTTTTCATTTTAATATGGAACAGATTTAGTTTGAAATTTAAACATAACGGCCTGTTAAACTACATTTTGGGACGTAGGGAGGAGGCCGACATGTTAAGAGAATTCGTCGAAATCTCTTGAAGCGGATGGGCGATCAGATTACCAGATATTGCACCATAAACGCTGCAGCAAGTCACTGTTTAAGTCTATTGGTAAATCCACCATGTGTCGGTAGCCAATGCCATTACTAAGACCCTCATGACACCCCCAGGAAAAAGAGGAAAGAATATTCTTAATCCGTTAACACACAAAAATTTACCGGTTTAAATTTGAAAGAAAGGCCAGTAATTGTTTTGAATTAAGAACTCACGCGCTATCAAAATAAAAAAGAAAACCGATTTTGTTTCTTAAGCATATTTTTGGACCAACTACTGGTCTATATGTTCAATCTATATATATGCGTATAAAAATTAATTGACACATGACATCATCATCACTTGAGAATGGCTCGATAAGCAATAAGATTTGTAGTAAAATCTTCCAGAATTTTTTTTGACAAATCCATTCCAAAATTTTTACGGTTTTGTCGCCAAGGTATTAAGTATGACTCACTCAGAAATAAGTTCATACTTATTATTTCTTTGTTAACACATAACTTTTCACAAATTTACAAAATAATTGCAAACAAGTAATTAAAATTTTAACAGGACAGTACCTATCGGGTAAATCATTATAATATTTTGTAATCAGAACTTCACAATAGCCGTTAGCTGGAAAAAAAGGAGAAACGATAAAGATAACCACGGCTTAGTCTATTGTGTAATAATTAAACATTTGAATTAATAACTATTACAACTTATATTAGTCACGACCAAGAACGTAATAACTTCTGAGTTAAAGGCTACGTGTCGCACATATAAAGTTGATGAATACACTGAAGGCAAAGCGTGAAAATATTCTCACCCAATCATATTACTATAAATATATATATATATATATATATATATATATATATATATATATATATATATATATATATATATATATATATATATATATATATATATATATATATATATATATATATATATTTATATATAAATTATCTTGGACTCCAGTGGATTGATCAATAATTTAAAAAAAAAAAATAAAAAAAAAAAATATCTTCACGCAATTCCCAATACAGGGGTAGACAGAGGTCAAGTCTAGACAATTAAGTCCCTTTGGCCCACCTTCCACCGAAGATATTTTCGGGACAACGTGACAGGTGGTGAGCCCGTCGCCGCCTTTATGTCCAAGCCAACGATGAAATTCGTACATAAGTTTTGAAAAACTCATTGGTACTGCCACCTGGGGATCGAACTCGGGTCTCTCGACTCGTAATTCCGACCACCCAACAACTCGGCTATCGTGACTCAATAATTTGTATTTAGATATAGTGTTTCGTACCGTGTGGTAACGGTGTAAGAATTTTGCCACTCCCTTTCTTCCCGTGGATGTCGTAAGAGGCGACTATGGGAAACAGCCTTAAATATCGTTATGGCAACCGATAGATGGCGGGATAACCATCTCTAAAGATATCAGAACAAAATTATTAGACCGAAGATGGGCAGCAGCGTCTGAGGTGCGTGTGATCTGCCACTGCAATCGCCGATCCGCTCGCCAAGCGTGGCGATTATGGCAAATCCTCCTTTTGGGAGTGGCTTGTGTCCTGCAGTGGACTTATTTATGTATGTATGTATGTACGTATATAGTGTTTCATATTCCACGTTGTTCTAGATAGTTGTCCTCTCTGAATTTGTATATGTAAGAAAAAAAAAAGTACCATAACCGAAGTATACCATAAGAGTCATATAATTTTAATATCAGCAAAGATATATTTCCTACACTTCTGAGCATCTAGCTAAAATAGGTTAAATTTTTAAATACAGTTTGTTGAACCGAGTACGTCATAAAATATTAATGTAACATTTGCATAAAAGACGGGTTCATTTTACATATAAACAGCGATGATAAATTCAGTCTTTCTTCATAAACCAGTAAGTTTAACTCTATTTAATATGCATAGAATTTTCATATTATACGTGAGTATTAATTGTTTTTGTGGACATTGTTAAATACTTTTATTTTAAATATTTTTTTCTAAATTCAACCGTGCTTTCGCATCGCATTCACTAATGTAATCGAACGTTACCTTAAACTAGAAATGGTATTTTTTATTGATTTGCCTACGAAAAGAACACCAAAAAAAAGAATTACCTTTTTCTTGATTTTTTGGCGACATTGGGTTTACACCAGAAGAGAACTGACACGGGCGGGATTCGAACCCGCGACCTTTGCCGAACCGTGGCAACGCTCTTACCGTGGTAAGTAGTAAATTAAATTTTAAAAAATGCTCAGCATAGCCTACATGCTTTAAAATCAATAAAAAATTGCGTATTTAAACTAGAAGAGTTTAAAAGGGTATCTTTTTAAACAAGAAAAAAATATATAGATATAAGTTATATTATAAAGTAGAAACTTTAAGTACATATTAAGTTACTCTAAGTAAGTTTACTCTCATATTTATATAATTGCTGTTTGTTTTCCTAATACTATACAATAAAATAGTAAAAAGGTATTCGAGGTGGTCATTAGTGAAAAACACAATTTATCTATTCGTTTATTTTAGTAAATTTAATATGACCTTCAAAAAATTATTCAAAATTTTAAAAACATTGGCCTTGAATTAAATAATACTAAATGTGAACTTTTCATTCCTGACCGTTTGCCTTCTCACAGACACGGTTTGTTTCAAAAAATTTAACAATATATCTCCTGGCATTAAAGTAACTGAGGCGGATTCTCTTTACCTCCTTGGAGCGCCGTTATTTATAGAGAGTATGAAACCTCTTTTGAAAGTAAAATTTGATCTATTTTTAGAACATGTTAATAAACTGTATATTCTAAATTCTCATATAGCGCTTACTATTTTAAAATATTGCGTTCTTGTTCCTAAATTTACTTATTTACTCCGCTCGAGTCCAGCATGGAAATGTTCTGATTTTTTAAAACAAATTGACCTTAATCTCAAAATAGCTTTGGAAAAAATTCTAAATTTATCTTTAGTCTCATCTAGCTGGACTCAAGCTACTTTACCTGTTAGATTTGGATGTATCGGTATAAGAGAGGTTTCAAATATTGCGCTGCCGGCTTTCCTTGCCTCCGTACACAGTGTTCATGATTTGTCACGTAAAATTCTTAAGAATGACTTGGACTTGACCTTTGCTAACGAGGCAAGAGAAGCATGGTTACGTCTCTGTCCCGGCGAGGATATTCCACTGGAACCTAACTCACAAAAACGGTGGGATATCCCGTTGGTTCAGAATGTGCAGAAATGCTTACTGAACAATTTTCACTGTGACAGAGACCGCGCCCGCTTTCTAGGTGTTTCGACAAAGGAATCCAGTTACTGGCTACATGCTTTACCATCAAGTAACCTTGGTATATTACTAGATAACGAAAGTTTACGTATAGCTGTAGGAATACGATTGGGAGCATCGATTTGTCAACCACATCGATGTCCTTGTGGCAACAACGTCGACGAGTTAGGCCTCCACGGACTTTCATGCCAAAAAGTGCCGGCAGACTGTCTCGTCACGGTTCCTTGAATGAGGTCATCCGAAGGGCTCTTTCCATAAATATTCCATCGGTTTTAGAGCCTTGTGGAATATTTAGGGAGGATGGTAAGAGACCCGACGGCTTGACTTTAGTCCCTTGGGAGAGAGGCAAAGCTCTTGTGTGGGACATAACTTGCGTCGATACATTAGCAGCCTCTCATATCAAGGGTACCTTAAACTAGAAATGGTATTTTTATTGATTTGCCTACGAAAAGAACACCAAAAAAAAGAATTACCTTTTTCTTGATTTTTTGGCGACATTGGGTTTACACCAGAAGAGAACTGACACGGGCGGGATTCGAACCCGCGACCTTTGCCGAACCGTGGCAACGCTCTTACCGTGGTAAGTAGTAAATTAAATTTTAAAAAATGCTCAGCATAGCCTACATGCTTTAAAATCAATAAAAAATTGCGTATTTAAACTAGAAGAGTTTAAAAGGGTATCTTTTTAAACAAGAAAAAAATATATAGATATAAGTTATATTATAAAGTAGAAACTTTAAGTACATATTAAGTTACTCTAAGTAAGTTTACTCTCATATTTATATAATTGCTGTTTGTTTTCCTAATACTATACAATAAAATAGTAAAAAGGTATTCGAGGTGGTCATTAGTGAAAAACACAATTTATCTATTCGTTTATTTTAGTAAATTTAATATGACCTTCAAAAAATTATTCAAAATTTTAAAAACATTGGCCTTGAATTAAATAATACTAAATGTGAACTTTTCATTCCTGACCGTTTGCCTTCTCACAGACACGGTTTGTTTCAAAAATTTAACAATATATCTCCTGGCATTAAAGTAACTGAGGCGGATTCTCTTTACCTCCTTGGAGCGCCGTTATTTATAGAGAGTATGAAACCTCTTTTGAAAGTAAAATTTGATCTATTTTTAGAACATGTTAATAAACTGTATATTCTAAATTCTCATATAGCGCTTACTATTTTAAAATATTGCGTTCTTGTTCCTAAATTTACTTATTTACTCCGCTCGAGTCCAGCATGGAAATGTTCTGATTTTTTAAAACAAATTGACCTTAATCTCAAAATAGCTTTGGAAAAAATTCTAAATTTATCTTTAGTCTCATCTAGCTGGACTCAAGCTACTTTACCTGTTAGATTTGGAGGTATCGGTATAAGAGAGGTTTCAAATATTGCGCTGCCGGCTTTCCTTGCCTCCGTACACAGTGTTCATGATTTGTCACGTAAAATTCTTAAGAATGACTTGGACTTGACCTTTGCTAACGAGGCAAGAGAAGCATGGTTACGTCTCTGTCGCGGTGAGAATATTCCACTGGAACCTAATTCACAAAAATGGTGGGATATTCCGTTGGTTCAGAATGTGCAGAAATGCTTACTGAACAATTTTCACTGTGACAGAGACCGCGCCCGCTTTCTAGGTGTTTCGACAAAGGAATCCAGTTACTGGCTACATGCTTTACCATCAAGTAACCTTGGTACATTACTAGATAACGAAAGTTTACGTATAGCTGTAGGAATACGATTGGGAGCATCGATTTGTCAACCACATCGATGTCCTTGTGGCAGCAACGTCGACGAGTTAGGCCTCCACGGACTTTCATGCCAAAAAAGTGCCGGCAGACTGTCTCGTCACGGTTCCTTGAATGAGGTCATCCGAAGGGCTCTTTTTTCCATAAATATTCCATCGGTTTTAGAGCCTTGTGGAATATTTAGGGAGGATGGTAAGAGACCCGACGGCTTGACTTTAGTCCCTTGGGAGAGAGGCAAAGCTCTTGTGTGGGACGCAACTTGCGTCGATACATTAGCAGCCTCTCATATCAAGGGTACTTCGATAAGGGCCGGGGCGGCATCAGAGGCAGCTGAATCGGGTAAATGGTGTAAATATGAGTCTTTAAAAGGAGACTATATATTTGTTCCATTTGCCGCAGAGACAATCGGTCCGTGGGGTCCCCGAGCGATGCAGTTTCTAAAGGAATTGTATCCGCGACTTATCGTTGCCGCTGGTGACAAGAGGGCTGGTTCTTTTCTCGCTCAACGGTTAAGTCTGGCTAGACTTTATTAATTGACTTTATTAATTATTATCTTATTAATTGTCATGTAAGTAATTGCTATCTTGTATCGCTAACTCTACAAATAATAAGTCATGTCGTGTAGAATTGTTTTGTGAGTCGAAATGTTAGAAAAAAAGATCTTTACGATATTTCCAATATTGGTGTCGACAGAGTTCTTAAGTCCATATTTACGTCGTATATTTTTTTACATTTTTGCCTGTCTGTCTATCTATCTGTTTCTTTATTCCGGCTAATCTCTGAAACGGCTAGACCGATTTTAACAGGACTTTCACTGACAGATAACTAATGTTATAAGGATTAATATAGGCTTTTATTATACTTTTGCTACTTTTATTATAGAAACATTATAAGAGATCCGCTTTTAGTGTTAAACTGCGGGCAAAGCCGCGGGGGTCAGCTAGTTATTTATACGTTCCACGAAAATAAAAAGTTAGGTCACATTACTCTTACAATATTCTCATGTCACGCATTGAAATGACATTGATTTGAATAATTCTAATTTTATTTGTCGTTGAGGAAGGTTATTGTAACGACAAAAAGATTACAGATAAGTGAGTAGGTAACTTCGCCATGTTTACGAGGCGATTCGGAACTATCTGGTTCTAACATCCGGCGTAGTCTTTGTCACGACTCTTCTGTTGTAGCTTATGAATAAGATTTTAAATATCAATGAGCCGTGGTACTCATGTATGACGGATGAGGCGCTCAATACGAAATGACATTACAAAGGTTATCAATAAGCGATAAAATTTGTTTCATTATTTATATAAATAATAAATAAATATTTATATCGTTGGCTTGGAAAAAAAGACGGCGATAGGCTCACCATTTGTCACGTTGTCCCTAAAAATGTCTTCGGCGGAAGGTGGTTCGAAGAGACTTAATTGTCGAGACCTATGTCTACCCCTGTATTGGGAATGGCGTGAAGATATATAATTATTATATATATGAATAAATAAATCAGCACAACACTATTAACCAAACTGGGGGTGTAAATATGTCGTACATAAAGTTTTTGAAAAACTCATTGGCAAGAGCCTTGGGGATTGAAATCAGGTCTCTTGACTCGACTTCCGATTACCGAACCACTTAGCCATCGTGTCTAGACAGTCCGAATCTCTCGGCTATCGTGGCTTTGTTAGTAATCTATTGTTTTTCAGTAGATCATGAGATATCAGCGTTAGAATTTACAACCCCTTGCTTTCCGCGGTATAATTTATCGTTCACGGTATTGCCATCCCGAAAATTCCAGTTCAAAATTAATCAGTCCTACACTGACGAAGTGTCTGATACTGTAATGGCTACTAAGCACGACGATAATAGTATCTCCAAACAAGGAAGATCAATAAGGTGTAAAGGGTATATAACCAATAAAGGCATAGATGGCTTCAACAAGCCTATAAGTGAGTAATAACTTTGTGATGTTAATTTTCATATGTTATACATATGCAAATTATGCATATGTCATATTTGAACCATTCTCAACTGGAGCCAGCAATCGATAACGCACCATCTCAACGGACCGCATTACATCATAACAGATCTAAGCTCGAGTGATTGAAGCCGTCTTAACAAGCATACCACTCGCAGCCATACCGTAATGTTTGTATTCCACTTTGCTCGCGACTACTCCGCCTCTTATAGAACATGTTGCTTGGCATAATATGCCATTTATGTCAGACATTACACATATCCGTTGACGTTCAAGTTTTTACTCGAATACTTTGTTATAATAATCTCCTGTTAAAATGTATAATATCGGTTTAAATACCAGAATCATACCTAGGTAAGGTATGATTCTGGATCATTGACGTAAATACCGAAGTATCGAAGGAAAATATTACGTACAGATCTTTCGTCCACAACCAAACGGCATGGAAAAGTCCAGTGCATCACGAAGGTATCTACAGTAGAAGGATTTGCCATAGTCAACATGTTTGGCAAGCAGTTTGCAGTTCGCAGTAACAGACATCGAACACCTATGTCCACTGTTGTCCGTATACTTAATTTTTGGTTTCTAGAGGTTTATCAAGCCATGTGTCGGTAACTTTGTTATCTTGAAGTTTTTTTTGCCTCAGTAGCCTGTTACGGCACCCAAATTAGGAAAGGAATATATAAGGAAAAGGATAACCTTTTTACTCATTTTTATGAGAATTTAACTAGAATCTACAAGTAATATACAATACTGTCTCTAGATTTTATTTCTTTCCTGTAAATATCATTAAAGGCGACTAAGGGAAGTACTTAATCCGTAAACGAAACCAACATGGAGGAGTTGGAGGGTTAATCGATAATTATCGATAATTATCCGATCTAAATTAAGTAGGGCGGTGACGTGTCTGGTACTACGATCGCCAATCAGTCTAAATAGGTTATTATGGAATAACGACCCTATGAGAGAGGATTATGTCCTGTAGGGAAATTACGTATTGTATTCTGTTATAAAGTAGGGTAAATAAGAACAAAAATGGTCTCGTGTCTCAGACATTGCTGCCTGTTTGTCGAAGTTGGTTAGAGACTTTTCGAGTTAGAATACCACTGTGAGTGTCTTTTTTCCTTGCCGCCGATTCAACATGAAATTAATTCTAGACAAGCAGGAGCAATTTTTTTTATTTCGGTAAAGATGTAAAATAAATAAAATCTTCACGCAATTATCAATACAGGGGTCTAGTATAGACAATTAAGTCCCTTCTATCCACCTTCCACCGAAGATTTTCGGAACAACGTGACAGGTGGAGAGCCCGTCGCCGTCTTTATGTCCAAGCCAACGATACATTTCCTACATAAGTTTTTGAAAAACCTATTGGTACGAGCCTTCCACGTGGGGATAGAACTCGAGTCTCTTGACTCGAAATTCCGACCACCTAACCACTTAGCTATCGAGAATGATCTGTGACTGGCTATCGTGCCAAAGATGTATCTTATTAATTTAGACGAGCTAAATTAATGAGTATAATACTAATGTATACATGTGTAAGAGATATGTATATATTAGTATTTCCAACTACTCCATAGATTTGGACATTTTGTATTTTGATAGTGTTTTATATTCCAAGTTTGATTGATATGATCTCTGAGAAAATTAGTTTCTATTGTAGACATATCGTCGAATCGTTTCTACTCTATACTAGATAGCGTAAGAGGTGGTGAGCCAGTAGCCGCCTGTGTTTAAGCCAACAAAAACTTGTGAATTATATCGTTGAATATGTAACTATTGAATATGTAAGTATTATATAACCTCTTCAGATGTAATATAAAAATACATGGCATAATCTCAAATTCGTCACCACCTAGGTGGTTGGGTTTCCACCACAATGTGTTTTTCGCGGAATTTTCAGCCACGCACTGCACTTTATGGAATGTGCTGCCGTCAGCGAATTTTCCGGACCAAGATACCTTTAAGCAAACAGCCTATTCCTTTCTGAAAGGCCGGCAACGCATCTGCTATTCCTCTGGTATAGTAGGTGTTTATGGGCGGCGGCGGTCACTTACCATCATGTGAACTCGTTTGGCCCTTATTATATAAGAAAAATAGTCATTGGTACAAGAATTCCGATTACTCCACCACTCAACTCTCGCAACTTAATCAATTACTTCTATACTAAATAAAATTTTGTACCTCCACATAAAAAAAACGAATCATAGCGTCACTAATCTGTGATTCGCTTGGTCACCCAGACACTAATCTCTTAGCGTGTACGTAGTTATAGTATTAAGCTGATACACACTTATGCACAAACTTGTTACTGCTACTACGTTTTTTTTTCTACATGATTACTGTTTCTTTTAACACTAGTTCAGCGCTATGACGCACACATGCTCTGTAAAAACGTATCAACTAGCACATGCGCATTCGTATCAATATCCGGTTCAGCACCCAATAATGCTTGATTTAGCGAAGTAAACTTTAATAGTAACAAGTTTACAAACCTGAGCGGCGGCTGGCCGTCTGTCACGAGCCTGAAGAGGGGCGAGTGGGGGTCTACTTGCAGCGAGCGCACGAATTCGTCGAACTGAAACGATAATAAACAATTAATTAGCAACAAGAAAACATCTTAACGCCATTCCCAATACCGGGGTAGACAGAGGTCAAGAAAATTAAGTCCTTTCGACCCAACTCCATCGAAGATATTTTTGGAAGAACGTAACAGATGGTGAGCCCGTCATCGTCTGTATGACCAACCAAGCCAACGATATAAACCGGATGTAAGTTGTTTTATATAAACTCATTGGTAAGAGCCTGCCACATTTTGGTCTTATTAATTAGTGATCAATCTATATAGTGTAGTATTTAATCTTAGAAATTAGTAATTAATTAGTGAACGAAAAATAGTACATTGGTATTTTCTAAAAGAAAAACTTATGTACGATTTGTATCGTTAGCTTAGACATAGAGATGACGACATGCTCACCACCTGGCATGTTATCCCAATAAGCTCCGACCTTTGGCTACCCCTGAATTGGGAAATGCTCGAAGATTTTCTACATTGACGAATTGGACTAACTCTCAGAATTCCGATTGTTAATATTCAATATCGCCAAGGTTGATAAAAGAAGCGTCTTATCGCAATTGACAAATGTAATCTATGAGAAAAAATATCATTTACCTTAACCTACTTATCTTGTGAGAGTAATTAATTTATTTGGCAGCTACGCTCTAATGTAAAGCAGCGCGTGTAAAAAAAAGCATAAAAAGTTCGAGATACAAATGTAACAAACTGTATAATGAGTGTTAGTGATGCTACCATACTTAGTTCCGTTATTATTGTGTAATAATATTAACCATTTGTTCCCAGCTAGAAGGTTAAATTATTATTTTCGTACGTTGCAAAGGTCATGCAATGCAATAAACAATGTTGTTCAATGTTATTCTGTACTTTTTTTTTTAAATAAGTAATTAATATTATTTTAAGGTTCACATAAATTGATTATACGGTTCATATAAGACTTTTGATCTTTGATTTTTGTTAATGTTATTACTACATATCTTTTAATTTTCTATTTGACACACATGTTACTAATTGAAATTTAAAACTGCAATAATAATAATAACGGTGGATGCAATAATATCTTACTAATGTTTTAAATGTTCAAATTTGTGACTATGGAAGTCTGTTCTTTACTCTTTGACACAAAAAATATTGGACGGATTTTGATGGAAACTAGAGTTCTATAGCGTATACATCAGAATAACACATAGGCAACAATATATGAAGACTTTGCGTAATTTAAAAATATATATAAACATCTTCACGCATTTCCCAAAACAGGGGTAGACGACAGAGGTCTAGCCTAGACAATTAAATCCCTTCGACCCATATTTTTGACCACCGAAGACATTTTCGGGACAGCGTGGCAGGTGGTGAGCCGTCTTTATGTACAAGCCAACGATTTAATTTGTACATAAGTTTTTAAAAAACCCATTGGTACGAGCCTGCCACCAGGGGATCGAACTCGGGTCTCTTAAATCTAAATTTCACCCACCCAAACATTCGGCTATCGTGACGTAATTAGGCCATAATATTACGATATGTATTAAGTAAATCGGAATAATTCCTGTTCCCTGAGAGCTTTATTGGCTATTTTGTTAGTTAAAGAATAACGGGTAGTTCTTGTTATGGTTTTTAAATAGTAAGACGTTAGTTTACTTTTTCTCTAACTGTTTAGTAGCCTGAAGCCTTCCACAGAATTACATAAGAAATAGACTATTTTTTTTCGCATCAAACTAAAGGTGCGAACTCGCAGGCGGAAGCTAGTACATGTTTATAACCATATTTAAATTAAATATTGTATTTAAAAGTTGATTATTTATAGTATAGTCCGGGTCATTGAACAGTACTCGAGGTAACCAGGAAGGTCCCGTAGCCTCGGCAAGTAGCGGAACAAATTTAACACATAATGCCGTATCAGACGTAATACTCTCTAAATAGACTCTCATTATATTGTTTATTATTTTTCTCACGTAAGGTAGCACAGTCACCTGTCCAACAGACCGTGTAGTAGTAACCGAATAGACCCCACAATACCTGCGAAGACGAGTGCGTGGTCTGCTTCTAGCCAGGAGGGACTAGAAGAGGATACACTCACTCTTGTGGAAGCGCTATTTAGAGCAACTAGTGTTGGATGGTTCGTGGAAATCGTTCCTGTGACCCTGCCGATATGATAGGAAGGCGGATCATCGCGAGGTATCAGTTCGTGCGATTTCAACATCACCTATCCATTCCTCCGTTAGGGCGAATATACGCCGGTGTTGCCCAACGTATAAAAAAAGCCATGGATGTCGTATTTTGGTAGAATATATTATTCTGGTAGAACAGCAGTCGCGTGCAGATGCAAGACACAGTTCTGAAGCCAGTATCATAAAACATATATATATATATATATATATATATATATATATATATATATATATATATATATATATATATATATATATATATATATATATATATATATATATATATATATATATATATATATATATATATATATATATATATATATATATATATATATATATATATATATATATATAATAATAGTAACATACTATGGTGAAATGATAAGACGGATGTAACTGACACGGGCGGCATTCGAACCCGCGATCTCTGCCGTACCGTGGCAACGCTCTTAACTCCGAGCCTCCGTGTCATTCACGCATAAGTTGATTTCTAAATCTCTCTCTTTTACTTACGCCATTTTGAGCGATAGTGCCATTAGCCAGAAAGTATTCAGTCATTTGATTTATTTGAATTTCTCTTTAATTTATCTTCACGCAATTCCCAATACAGGGGTAGACAGAGGTCAAGTCTAGACATTTAAGTCCCTTCGACTCACTTTCCACCGAAGATATTTTTTGGGACGACATGACAAGTGGTGAGCCCGTCGCCATCTTTATGTCCAAGCCAACGATGAAATTCGTAAATAAATTTTTTAAAAACTCATTGGTACTGCCTCCTGGGGATCGAACTCGGGTCTCTCGACTCGAAATTCCGACCACCCAACAACTCGGCTATCGTGACTTTAGAATTTAGTAACGTTTAATGACCATTTAATAAATAGTTGGTATATTGTTATTGTATTGGATGGTGGTGATTGGACGCCATATGCACTATTTATTATAGACTTACTTTTAACCACAGTTTTGTCCGCGTAAAGTATATAGGGACTGAGCATTTTATGAAAATAGCTTACGTAAGTAAATTTATCATACATATTTTATATTATACCCATCACATCACACTCTAAGAACGCTAAGAATGTCTTTCTAATTGGCATATTTTCTAAATTTTTAGTATTGAACATTACCTCAAAACCTCTCACCCAACATACATAACATCAAACTGAAATTTATTATAATTTATAAAACTTCTTTATAAGAAATAAAATGTATAAGCAGCCTGTTAATGCCCAAATCAGAACAAAGTCCTTCTTACAATTATTTTCGGAGATAGATTGGCACCAGGAAACGCTGCTCTTGTTTTCCTGCATTGTGCTTCTAAAGGCCATTATGTTAATATAGATACGCATGCAACTGTTATCTATCGTCTCTTTCTCACTCGTAGATAAACATAGCACAGTTAGGCACCATCTTCGACGAAGATATATCAACACTAATGTCGTCAATATAAATCTTGTGTCTCAATCGATTCCTTTTAGCGTTTTTAGACAATTCGTATCCGTCAGTTTCGATCACGAAACATTGATAAGACCAACCATTTGTACAAATTATTTTAACGACTTTACAAATTACATTCGCCTCGTTTATTATGCCTTTTAATTTGGTAGATTTTTCGAATGTTGTCAGGCGTGTTGCAAGGAAATAATATTGTTCGATTTTTTATACTTCGTTACAATAGACAGATGTAAAGTAAAGTCTATCGACTGTGTACCAATACATATAATTAACAAAGTGCTTTTTATTTTCAACCGATATAGAGCACTGATGTAATGGAGAGTAACAGGAAAGTGTAATAAGCTTTCTCAGTGGTCATAGACTGAACATAGAGACTATTATTTACTGTACCTAATATTGGTGCTATGAAATCCGTGACATGCGTACTACGTGGCTTTTGCGTAAACGAGTTTATGGAACATTTTACACTAAATAGTGCCCGAGATGGCAGAAAACTGGCACGGTAATAATGTATTTTTTAGTAATATATCTGTGGTAATGGTGTAAGAATTTGCCACCCTCCTGAGGGTGTCATTAATAAGAAAGAAGGGCGACTAAGGGATATTCTGCTGATAGATAGCGGGATAACCAAATCTAAAGAAATCAGACTAAAACTAAAAAAAACACACAGGCAGCGTCTGGTGGGTACTGTGATCCGCTTGCCGAGCATGACGATGGTGTAGGAGCTGCAATGTACTTTTACCGGTCGCTATGTATGTATGTATGTATATGTAGGACAACCAACAAAACAATGTTAATAAAATAAATAAATAAATATCTTCACACAATTCCCAATACAGGGGTAGACAGAGGTCAAGTCTAGACATTTAAGTCCCTTCGACTCACTTTCCACCGAAGATATTTTTTTGGGACGACATGACAAGTGGTGAGCCCGTCGCCATCTTTATGTCCAAGCCAACGATGAAATTCGTAAATAAATTTTTTAAAAACTCATTGGTACTGCCTCCTGGGGATCGAACTCGGGTCTCTCGACTCGAAATTCCGACCACCCAACAACTCGGCTATCGTGACTTTAGAATTTAGTAACGTTTAATGACCATTTAATAAATAGTTGGTATATTGTTATTGTATTGGATGGTGGTGATTGGACGCCATATGCACTATTTATTATAGACTTACTTTTAACCACAGTTTTGTCCGCGTAAAGTATATAGGGACTGAGCATTTTATGAAAATAGCTTACGTAAGTAAATTTATCATACATATTTTATATTATACCCATCACATCACACTCTAAGAACGCTAAGAATGTCTTTCTAATTGGCATATTTTCTAAATTTTTAGTATTGAACATTACCTCAAAACCTCTCACCCAACATACATAACATCAAACTGAAATTTATTATAATTTATAAAACTTCTTTATAAGAAATAAAATGTATAAGCAGCCTGTTAATGCCCAAATCAGAACAAAGTCCTTCTTACAATTATTTTCGGAGATAGATTGGCACCAGGAAACGCTGCTCTTGTTTTCCTGCATTGTGCTTCTAAAGGCCATTATGTTAATATAGATACGCATGCAACTGTTATCTATCGTCTCTTTCTCACTCGTAGATAAACATAGCACAGTTAGGCACCATCTTCGACGAAGATATATCAACACTAATGTCGTCAATATAAATCTTGTGTCTCAATCGATTCCCTTTTAGCGTTTTTAGACAATTCGTATCCGTCAGTTTCGATCACGAAACATTGATAAGACCAACCATTTGTACAAATTATTTTAACGACTTTACAAATTACATTCGCCTCGTTTATTATGCCTTTTAATTTGGTAGATTTTTCGAATGTTGTCAGGCGTGTTGCAAGGAAATAATATTGTTCGATTTTTTATACTTCGTTACAATAGACAGATGTAAAGTAAAGTCTATCGACTGTGTACCAATACATATAATTAACAAAGTGCTTTTTATTTTCAACCGATATAGAGCACTGATGTAATGGAGAGTAACGGGAAAGTGTAATAAGCTTTCTCAGTGGTCATAGACTAGACATAGAGACTATTATTTACTGTACCTAATATTGGTGCTATGAAATCCGTGACATGCGTACTACGTGGCTTTTGCGTAAACGAGTTTATGGAACATTTTACACTAAATAGTGCCCGAGATGGCAGAAAACTGGCACGGTAATAATGTATTTTTTAGTAATATATCTGTGGTAATGGTGTAAGAATTTGCCACCCTCCTGAGGGTGTCATTAATAAGAAAGAAGGGCGACTAAGGGATATTCTGCTGATAGATAGCGGGATAACCAAATCTAAAGAAATCAGACTAAAACTAAAAAAAACACACAGGCAGCGTCTGGTGGGTACTGTGATCCGCTTGCCGAGCATGACGATGGTGTAGGAGCTGCAATGTACTTTTACCGGTCGCTATGTATGTATGTATGTATATGTAGGACAACCAACAAAACAATGTTAATAAAATAAATAAATAAATATCTTCACACAATTCCCAATACAGGGGTAGACAGAGGTCTAGTCTAGACATTTAAATCCCTTCGACCCACCTTCCACCGAAGATATTTTCGGGACAACGTGACAGGTGGTGAGCCCGTCTCCGTCTTTATGTCCAAGCCAATGATATAATTTGTACATAGGTTTTTTTTTTAGAAAAACCCATTGGTACGGCCACTTGAGGATCGAACTAGGATCTTTTGACTCGAAATTCCGACCACCCAACCACTCGGCTATCGTGACTTATTATGTATTATGTAGGACAACCAACAAAATAATGTTATTAACTATTATAACTGCAAATTTAAGAGTTTAACCTGCAGATCTCAGGAATACATTTGGCGAATGCCGGAAAATATTTTCGTGATATCTCTTAATCTCTCTTCTTCTCTCTTACTCCGCTGTTATACATCTTTACAGGACGCTATGGCTTTGAGTTTCGTGAAAAATAGAATTGGTTTTAATTTATACAATTAATAACTTTGTGTATTGAAACGATATTTTCACTTTTGTTTTAGCTGTGAAACACCGTAAATTATGACAGTCGTCCTCCGTGGACGAGTGGTGAACACATAGGGTCTCATAGGGTCTCCAGTGCTGAGGTCCCGGGTTCACGAACTCCCACGGGTATGGGTTCTTTGTTTATAACAACGTAATACAGCTTTAGCTACATTTGGAATCAAAGCAATGTATTTAGCGTTGTCTCTATTCAATGCTATAATTTATTTATTTCATGAATTTGGACTTACAATGGCGTGATCCTTGCTTTGCTAAGATGAAAAAAAAATAAAAATCGCCCGCCAACATTCCCCGGTCGCGCGCAACGGCGGCCGTCGAACCCGTGCCGACGGTTACGCAAGCAGCAGCATCCGGGATACAGTTAAGAACTGGTTCCCGGTTCCGGCAAATGATGCCTTCGGACCGTTTACTGGACAACGTTACATATTTATTGACGCATTCCTACTATTACAGTTTTTAAACGAACTCAATCTCATTTTGAATCTTTAAAACTAAATTAAAACTTCATTACCTATTCACTTAACTTATTATCTTATATTTATGTCTATTTACCTTATAATAATTTATATACTACTTCTTTAGTTTTATGTGGTATGTATATTATATATTATTTTATTTATATTATTTATTTGCAAGAAATATGGTAATTGAAGTCACGATAGCCGAGTTATTGGGTGGTCGGAATTTCGAGTCGAGAGACCCGAGTTCGATCCCCAGGTGGCAGTACCAATGAGTTTTCACAAAAACTTATGTACGAATTTCATCGTTGGCTTGGACATAAAGACGGCGACGAGCTCACCACCTGTCACGTTGTCCCGAAAATATCGTCGGTGGAAGGTGGGTCAAAGGGTCTAGAAATTGGGTCGGTCAAAAAATTGTCTAGACTTGACCTCTGTCTACCCCTGTATTGGGAATTGCGTGAAGATATTTATATTTAAATATGGTAATGTTGAAACTGAAATATATATGTCGATCATATTTCGCCATATCGGCATGCAAATACATGAGTAATAGAATTTAAAATACTTAATTATAATAGAATTTAAAGGTGAGAATTTTACTTAACACTAATATCATCATCTAACGTCGACCAATATTTGATAATAACAGTATTTATTATCTATTTAGTACACCCTTTCCGCTTTCTTTAGAAGAATCCTTTTTTCCAAGGGTTGCTTGGAAGAGATCGCTGGTTCAAGCGATAAGGCCGCCTTTTGTATTGACGTCCGTTTAATTGTAATTTCTATGTCCCTCTTGGTGTAAAATAAAGCAAGTAAAAAGTAAACTTTACTTTTTACTTTACAACTCTAACATTCAACATCACTAAGGAGGTAACATACCTCTTTTTTGATAGATGCTTGCAATACGTATTTTTATAAATTAAGTAATCTTTATTGGGATAATTTTAAAAAGAAACGCAGACGCACTCATAATTAACCAGTTGGTTGAGCTGAGAATTTTATTTGAATCTTGATCTTTAGCTTGATTTATTTAAATTCGTAATATACTAACAATAATTATAAATTATATTAATATCCATTTTTTTTGAATTTATCCGATCATTCGTAAATATACGGAGAGATATTTTTTATTTTTATTTTTTAAATTTAGATTCACCATTGGCAATTATAATTTTACATTCTTATTAATTTTATATTCTTATACTAAAAATCGTTAATAAAGGAAGTTGATATAAAAACAATATGAATGAATATAATTAATATAACAAATAACAAAGGTTATAACTTTAATGGTTTAAATATGGAAACAATTTTATAATTATTTTTCGACGAAACTTTGGCATGATAAAAAAATGAGTTTACCTTATTATAATGTTCATTGAAGAGCTTACGCATGCGGGATATAGCGTAGTTTGCACCTAAAGCTGTCCTGCGGGATGGTTGCCGAAAACGAACAATTGGTTTTCGGGGATATTTAAAGAGGACCCTAAAATTTATCTAGATACTTAATAGGGTTTTATAAAAAATCTCATAAATCAGAACGTTTATCCAGACGTTGAACTCCAATTTTTAAGTCCCGAGAGCCAAGTGGTTGGGTATACGGAATTCGAGTCAAGAGACTCGAGTACGATATCCAAATTGTTCAAAAACTTATACACGGATAATGTCGTTGGCTTGGACATAAAGACCGCGATGGGGTCTCCACCTATCACATTGTCCCAAAAATATCATCGGTAGAAGTAGGGTCGAAAGGAGTAATTGTCTCGAACTCCGTCTATCCCTGTAGAGGGAATGACATGAAGATATTTACTTATTTACTTAACAGTTTAACACACACTCGCATACTTTCCCACACGACAGCATGTCCACTGAGTGACGATTTTAGCACACAAATAATTTAATTATTTAGATCTACTTAGTCGAGCATGCAATGTGCCCCAATTGAATAATGATAACGATGTGACGAACTAAAGAATTGAAGAATAAATTGAAGGTATCATATGGTTAGACAAGAAACTCCTAAAAGTACCTATCACCTAATAGAGTAACCTACTCTTATCTCTTTAAAATAAAACATGTATGCAGTTCACATGCGGCAGAAGTAAGACATTCAGGAAAAGAAGATTGTGTTTCTTGTTTCTGTGTGTGTGTTGTTGTCTCTTTTCGAAAGTCCTTTTCTCTCGTTGCGTCTTCATCCATTTTATCTCTTTTTTATTAGAACTCATTGATGTCTGTAGTCAAAGTTTCTAACTCTCATTTACTTTGATTTGTCTTTTTCGAGTGTCGTATTTTGATTTCATCGAGTTTCAAATCACAATAGTGCCAAGACTAAAAAAAATTCAAACACGTCTGTTTTATTTTGCATTATGCGTGTCTACAGCTGATGTAACTCTGTAAGCAATATTATTGTAAAACGAATGTCTAGGTATATTCTAGATACTTGAAAATACTTTACCCATTCATTATATTGAAGCTTAATTAGCATACAAACTTTACCCTCGCCTGTCAGTCTTTTAGAAAAAAAAGACAATACGTACCTCGTGCGCTCATCCTTGTATTTAAATAATAATTGTGTATTTCATAATTATAATTTAATTATAATAAGCGCGTGATTAGGATGGCGGAGGTCGTGTGAGCGATTACCAAGGTTATCGCAATAAAATGCATTATTTGAGTAAAATAAACTTTGAGAAGGACGTGGCAATTTTATACATAGGACTTTCATTTTTTAAACAATTAATAAGTTTGAAATTCGTACGAGAGTTAGTATTTAAAACTATTGTTTACATACCGTTGAAAGTTATGATATTTGCATATGTATATACAGCCGACAACCTAGTTCATGTTCAAGTCATGTATGTTTTATATATTTATTATTATTAATCTAACAATCTAAGTAGATTTATGTATATGTTCATTACCACCATCAAGTTATCCGAGGCACCGAGAGTCCTAATTTTATATTATATTATATAGATGTAGATCGGGAGTGGTAAATCTACAGTGAATCCATGATGCATACAAACGTTACCGACGATCGACGTTGACATGATAAATATACATTAAATAAATATCTTCATGCAATTCCCAATACAGGGGTAGACAGAGGTCTAGTCTAGACAATGAAGTCCTTTCGGACTAAATCCCTTTGACCAACGTTTCACCGAAGACATTTTCGGGACAACGTGAAAGGCGGTGAGCCCGTCGACTTCTTTATGTCCAAGCTAACGGTATAATTCGTACATAAGTTTTTGAAAAACCCATTGGTAGGAGCCTGCAACCTGGGGATCGAACTCGGGTCTCTAGGCTCGAAATTCCGACCATCCAACCACTCGGCGATCGTGAATGTTATAAATATACATTGATACGGTAAATATAATATGTGGAAAAAGATTTGATGATTCGCAATTTGCGACGTGCTTTACGTGCATCCATTCTCGCCAAATTTTGTCCGGCGTAGCGCCACGAATTGTAATAGCAGGGCTGTACTTCACTAAACATTTGCCTTTGAGAAACATGCTAGATAGTTCCGACAGCAGATACTTCGTCTCGTATTTTTGGTGTCCGTTGTTTTATTATTTTTATCAGTTTGCTTTAAAAGTCCACTGCAGAAGACAGCCTTCTCGCATACGGGTGGTTTTGCCATAACACCACGTTTGGCAAACGGAATTTGGTGATTTTTTCTGGTCTGGTAGTTTTCTTATTGGAGATCCCGCCATCTATGTAGCTTATCGTATTTGCAAAGCCTCCAACTAAGTATTATTCTACCTTATTCGCCTCCTAGAACTCCCACGCATAGAAATACTATGGTTTATTCTTAAGCTACTCCAATAATACATAAGTCAACAAAATTTCACTGAATAGGCAAGGCAACTTCTGTCTGAGCCTGTTAGATAGTTTCTAAAAATAGATTTATCACCCTGCATTCCCAATACTGGAGTAGACAGAGGTTTAGACAATCAAGCCCATCGACCCATCGTTCAGAAAAGACATATTTTTTTCCATCCAATGATATAAATGGAAGGTACTTAAGTTTTGAAAAAATCAATTGGTTTGGGCACAAATTATTGTCACTCAAGCTATCGTGAAAATCGATGAGTACATTCAAAATAACTTGGATCACAAGGTACCAAACAAGTTTATTCAGCCAATCAATCCAGCTGTTCAATTGAAATGGATGGCTGGCTATATCTGCCGTGTGACGTCGCCATATATAAAAATGATGCAGAATTATTAATCGCAGACAAATCTTTGACTTTGTCCCCGAATTAAAAAAAATCATTGCACTTTTTTGTCAAAAAAAATGGTAGATTGTAAGGTGGTACTCCACTGCTTAATGACCAGCAACATAATCTTATTCATTAGTATTACTGGCTTTTACTGCAAGGCTTGAAAAATATGTAGAGCTTGTAGGCAGTATGCCTTATTGCCTACAAGCTCTACATATTTTTCAATCAGTCCCGGGGGGTGAATATGGATCTGTAATCTTCTTAGTTGGATCTTTATTGCTTTTCAATGTGTATGTCAATAAAAAGAGCGTACTGCCATTTTTGTTAAGAAAATAGGGTAAAAACTTAGTAATTTCTCTAATATTACGTCTTATAAACTTAGTTACGGCGTTTGAATAGGTATACCACTCCATTTCTGTTCGTGGGTGGTGGAGAGGAGGCGATGGTAATGTATAAGTAGGTAGGTGTATAGTTAAAATATTATTTAGTATTAAAATATTCTGTATTTATTCCTTATTTGTTTTTGCCATAAACTGAAACTTAGGCAAGTAAATTATAATCGTATAAGAAAGGTTAAACAAATGTCCAATTAATTCTAAACAAAGGAATTAGTTGGATACTTTTTTTTATGAATAATTATGATTAACGTCAATAAATCTGTATAATAAATATCTTGTAAATACCGCTCCGAGATAACACAAAAGACGAATAGCTATTTATTGTTAACTCCTCTGACACCGCTTGACAGTAATTAGTTATAATTATTTATAAATAAATTATTGAAGACGTAGAAAGGCAGCGTTTGTTTACGTTGCAACACAATTTCCGCCTGTCGATAAAAACACTACAGACGCATTAAAGATCCTTGAAAACCGCAAAAAACCTTAAAAGTATGAAGTAAAAGCAATGCGAGACAAACTTTAAAAAGGAAGGAATGACCTAATAACATTTGAGGCTGGGCTGTAAAGGTAAAATAACAGGTTACTGCCCAGAAGATAGAAAATCCGTAGTTATGCTCAATTTAACAACTTGTTTTCAAATTAATATATACATACATAAATAGGGACAAGATCTCATACATTGCTCCGATCCCAATTTAAGATGCTAAAGCACTTAAGGTATGGCAATCGGAAACAACGAAGGCACCACAAACACCCAGACCCGAGAAAATGTACAAAAAGTGGTTGATCTACATTGACCCGACCGGGAATCGAACCCGGGACCTCGAGATGGCGATACTTTAAAAACCGGTGTTTACGTCACTCGTTCACGGAGGTCGTCGGCATTAAAAGAGGAGCTAATTTACTAAGCTTTTACAAACAAAAGTTTAAAATTGGTTATTTTATGCTATTTAACACGAAGAAGAAAAAAAAACACTGCGGCTATACCGGATGAGCATAAGATTAAAAAAAAATATTAAACTAAAACCGGCATTAATTACCAGTTTCCGATTAAATTATTCACAGTCGGCATGTGTGTACGGAACCGTGAATTTCGAAGTTATCGTACTCATCCCCTCCATCGCACGACCATACACAGTTAGTTGAAACCTGTATCCAGATCTGGCGATATGAAGGGCAGAGTGAAACCGGAGAAAAAGTGGACCGAACGCTCGAGATATTTGCATTTCGTATGAGCTTTAATTTCGGCTTAAAATAACATGTTAAATCGAATGGATATCGATGGTACTTTCAACATAAATATCAACATAAACATAATTATTCGAGTAGAAATCGAGTAGCCATTGAATATGTTGAATGTGCAACTTCTTTCATTAGACTGATTTCAAACTAAACTTACAAACTTATTTTTTTCAAGTCATCCTTATAAAACTATATAAAGATGATATTTTAATTAAAATTAATTTTAAAACAAATGTCTGGGAAGAATTCTCGCTTGGAGTATATTTTGCGTAATTTAGTTAATTTCCAATACTTGGTGGAAAATCTGCGCACCAATATCTTTTGTTTATTTATTTATTTTTTAAATTTATTTATTGTAATAACCTGGTCGGATAAAGCAAGCCAACGGACTAGTAATACCTTAAAAGAAAAGTATAGACAACATATCGTTTTTGTATTAATTGAAAAGGGTGAAAATTAGAGTATTTTCAATTACTGATAACAATCCGTGCCCCAAATCCTTCATTTAAAAAAAGGATTAAGCAAATCGTTTGGATAACATTAAACTTTTGATCTAAGATCAATTATTTTATTAATCAGATTATAATACTTCAGTCATTATAATATACAATCTAGATTCATGGAATGTTAATACACCAATCGACGGGTCTGACCTTCTTAGGTAACATTTAAACTTCTGATCCGTTATAGTTAATGACAGCATTTAGTATATTAAATCTTGAATTGCGACCAGCCTCTTGACGACACGTCATACGTGTACATTAGTGTTATAGTTTAGAGACGCCTACACACAGAATGTTGATATTATTAAACGTCTCTCCACTTTAATTTTAATCAAATTATAATTGTTGGCTAGTCACATGAAGCTTTCTATTTATAGCTTTCTGTTTCAAAACTGTAACTATAATGTTTAAAGTTGCCCAAAGTTTTATCACCTACTTAACATGATCATAATTTCGCCATGATCAATCGCAAATTCAGAACGAAATACATATTTTCTAACCAATACCATTTGAAATTATTTCAGAAGCTAAACGAAACTAAAGAAAGAGCGCAGTAACTGAGTAGGCTAGAAAAAATAAGATAATGGGCGATCGGAACTTTCGTCGTACATACGAATGATCATATCCAAACATTAATAATATTAGTAGGTAAGTACGAAAAGCATAGTAGGAGTAAGCGCATGTGTACACTGGAGCGTAAGCTGTCTTTACGGTGTCTGACCACGTTAAAGAGGCGCTTATGAAATTATTAAATGAAATACAAATATGTTGAATATTTAATTAAATATAATAATGACGGAAGTTGTACCTTTAACTTTTCGAACGCAAGGCTTCCTTAAGCACGAACGAAATTAATATTAAAATTAACTCCATTTATTTTCTGAGTAACATTTTTTTAGACTATCTGATAGTTATTCGCCATATAGTGTCGGCGTTATAATATCTCATCCCTTATCTCCTAGTGGGTGTTGTAAAAGGCGAACGATAGAGAAGCCTTTTTAAATAGAAGGGTTACGGATAGACGGTGGAACCAGCCTACAAACCAACCAATCAATCGACACAACATTTACCGTGTCGGCAGTTCTCTTCGTGCTGCAAGAAGTGCTGCTGCTATTACAGGCGGACGCGGACCCCATACCCGCGCTCATGTGTGGCATAACTAATGACTCAATCAAAGTCTAAGCCATCTACGTGGACACGTAGATGGCTTAGACTTTGATTGAGTCATTCGGAAATATTGGTATTAGAAATGCCACATGCCCGACACAGAAAAATCAAACCCACAGTCTAATCTGACAACCCCAGGACTTAGCCATTCATGCCTAGCGATAATTTGACATTTTTTTTATGAATTGCATATATAGATAAATACATACACAGATAGGAACAACATCACATACATTGCTCAGATCCCAATTTAAGATGTTAAAGCACTTGTGGTATGGGAATCGGAAATAACGAAGGCACCACAAACACCCAGACCCAGAAAATGTATAAAATGTGATTTTTCTACATTGACCCGACCGAAAAAAAAAGTCACGATAGCCGAGTGGTTGGGTGGTCGGAATTTCGAGTCGAGAGACCAGAGTTCGATCCCCAGGTGGCAGGCTCGTACCAAGGCAGCAGGCAGGTGGGTTTTTCAAAAACCTATGTACGAATTATATCGTTGGCTTGGACATAAAGACGGCGACTGGCTCATCACCTGTCACATGTCCCGAAAATATCTTCGGTGAAAGATGAGTCGAAGGGACTTAATTGTCTAGACTAGACCTCTGTCTACCCCTGTATTGGGAATTGCGTTAAGACCCGACCGGGAATCGACTTGAGATGGCGACACCTTGAAAACCAGTGTTTACGCCACTCATCCACGGAGGTCGTCATTGTCCCTAAAGGAGGCGGAGCATCAGTGAAGGTTCCCAGATCCCCCAGAAGTAAGGTTCGTCGTGCGGGGACTCTAAAATACCAGAACAAAACGGTGATGGACAGCAGCGTTTTCCCTTCGTGGTGTCTTGTGCTCCGATTGTCAATAAGTACGAAAACCCTATAATAAATGCAGATTCTTCTTTGCAGAACCTTCTTTCTTATAACCTGTATAGAGTTGAGTAGTGATGAATAAAACACATTTCTTACTATTATTTGTTGGTGACCTAAGGGCCTGTGAATGTCCACTACAGGAATCCTCTGCCATCTTGGAGATACTAAGTCTTCTAAATAACAATGACAAACGACAGATGGCGGGATAAACATCTCGAAAATACTAGACCAAAATTCAGCAAACCGTTGACGAGCAGCGTCTAAATGTACAAGCAGTCTGATACTTCGATCGCCAATCCGCTTGCTTAGCGTGACTTGGCCCCGAACCTTATCCTCTTGTTTCTAGACACTCGACGGGAGCGTTTAGATAAAATCGAAGTGTTTACTTTTAAAGAAAAGTTTTAATATATCTCTAAGTAGGTATTGTTTCTGGGAAACATTGTAGTTTTTGAAGTTCATACCTTAAAACTGGCCTAAATTCAATAACAACGTTTTGACTTGACTTATAACCTTACGGCGTATAGAGAATTTCCACTATGTTTAAACATCAGAGTCACCCTGTTCGCTTCAGTAAGGCCCACGTTGCAGGGCAGAGGTCACGGCAATCATGGCGACGCCGTGTGATACGTAATTGTACCAACACCGCGTATTATTTTCTATTAAGTATCTACGTAAATACCGAGTTGCGAGGATTTAGGTTCAATACCGTGTTTACAATACGCAATGTACAAGGTTATTGTTTAAGTGAATATGCTTACGTAACCAGAAATCAAGTTAACAATAAGCATCCATGACAGTTATTTCCATCCCAACATTACGAGTGCAGACACACATATTCATAATATAAAATATTATGAATATGTATGTCTGCACTCGTAATGTTTATCTGATTAATAAAAACTGAAAAATTTTTATCTGATTAATAAAAACTCTAAAGAATTACGATAGCCGAGTGTTTGGGTGGTCAGAATTTCGAGTCAAGAGACCCGAGTTCGATCTCCAGGTGGCAGGCTCGTACCAATGGGTTTATCAAAAACTTATGTACGAATTATATCGTTGACTTGGACATAAAGACGGCGACGGGCTCACCACCTGTCACGTTGTCCCGAAAATACCTTCGGTGAAAGGTGGGCCGAAAGGACTTAATTGTCTAGACTAGACCTCTGAATAATATTAACAAAGTAATAACAATAACAATGTGAAAATAGTGGTTTTCTACATCGAGCAGTCTGGAAATCGAGCCCTCAGTCACGGAGATCGTTAAAGAAAGCAGTTTTTCTTACCTGTTTTATAACCACATCCAACGGTTGCCCAGTCTGCAGTTCCTCGGATGGCCTTCTCGTGGGTCTGACGGCATATTCACGCTGTCCGATCACCTGTAAAGATAAAATATTTAAAAAATATTATTTTGTGCGTTACAACCGATGCGTGATGCAATTTATCAAAGGACAATTAATATTAATTATGTCATATTTGTTGAGGTCAATGGTAATAAAAAACAATAAAAATGTATTAAGTTTATTTATAACTAATTATTACTTTAATATATTTTAATGTTCTTATCACAACATATAGTACAGGAACAGTAAAGAGGGAGAACTTTTAGTGTAATCACAGACAATAGATAACAATAAAAATTACTATTTGCCTTTTTACCATAGCTTGTTTCTAATGTACAAAATACTTATACTAACAACATTAATCAAATGAAAAACACAAAATGAAGTTTCGTTTTGATATATACTCAAACATTAATAAAGACGATTAAGCCCTTCGATACTGAATAATAAAAAACATTTTTAACGTCGAAAACTTTTAAGCAAATATGCCTGCCTATGTATTTAAAAATCCAGTGTCACGGTTCGTCCATGATGAACTTCGAAACATTTTTTTTTCTACATGTATACACGTGTAATTTTAAAGTACTTATATAACAGAAAACATATATCTTTGTATGTTATTTCATATTGATATCATACTGGATGAGAACCTGTATTACAGTAACAAAATAAATAAGTCACGATAGCCGAGTTGTTGGGTGGTCGGAATTTCGAGTCGAGAGACCCGAGTTCGATTCCCTGGTGGCAGTACCAATGAGTTTTTCAAAAACTTATGTACGAATTTCATCGTTGGCTTGGACATAAAGGCGGCGACGGGCTCACCACCTGTCACGTTGTCCCGAAAATATCTTCGGTGGAAGGTGGGTCAAAGGGACTTAATTGTCTAGACTTGACCTCTGTCTACCCCTGTATTGGGAATTGCGTGAAGATATTTTTTTATTTTTAAAAAAAATGAAACATGTTATAGAAATAAATTGAAGATCAAAATGATTTACTTATTCTAAATTAAAGTAACTAAAATATTCGCATGTTACTTTTTAATTGGACATTATTAAATGTGTATTAATGTGAATGATAATATCTAAAAAAAATGGCAGTCATATATTGTTATGATTCATTGTCATAATCGTAACAGCCAATCAAAAGTCAACTGCCGAACTCAGGCCTCCCCAAAAGATTGCCACATAGACCTATCCCATGCCATCTACATTCATCTACTCTCCGCAACTTTGTGCAGGTCGTTAATCCATCTTGTGGGGGTCGTCCTACACTGTGTTTGTCTGTACGAGGTTGCCACTCGAGAGTCTTTGCCATGTCGCCGGCCCATTGCTACTTCATCTGATCCTTCACCTTTGTCATTTATAGACAAACCCTTAGCATATTCCTTTAAGTAGAACGCTGAGCAAGTTTATGCTTCCTCATACAGCCTAAATAACTACGTCGAAGATTCAGATTCATGTTCCACGTTCATGACTGGGAACATGCTAGGGTTGCGTACTTACGGTTGCATACTTTTGTCTAAAGACTTCGAAGTATACTCAATGAGAAGGTGTGGCGTAGTTTCCCGAACGCTGCCCAGTTGCATTCGCCGATGGACCTCTAAAATGACGTTGGACTTGTCGGGTCTAACAATTTTGTCCAAGGTACTCGTCAACAACTTAGCGTCGTGGCATCATCTACTGGCATTGGTGGCCACAATTGTCATGGATGTTAGAGATGATCTAGATAGATCTAGTCTTGACCACGATCATGTTAAGACCAACCTGTTGGAAGACACTATTGAGGTAAGTTTATCTAGCATGCGATTCGGACAATGTCGTCGGTAAAACTAATGAGAGTGATGTGTTTGCTATTTGTTAATACCGTATGCTTTGCAATTCAATAGCTTGAAAGTCATAAGTACTTACTATTAATAGTATTTTCGCTTGAGGTCATCACCTGACGCTTTAATTTAAATTTAATTAAAAAAGATAACTTAATGACTTTTTTATTTTGCACACGATAATTTAATCCAGCTTCATAGATGCTCGACTTCTAACGTCGCTTTTGAAATAAAAGTTTTATTTTATTTTATGAAGACAATGTATTATTTCAATGTTCTCAAAAATCTCTTCATTTCTATTTTATGTTATAATAACCTTGTTATAACATATGCCAATGCTAATACAAATATAACTTATAAGCAAATGTTATACATATATAATTGTATAAAATGTACAAATATAATAAAACGCCTATAATTGGCATTCACAGATTAATATTGTAATTTAAAGGCGATTGAAAATGGTTGTGTAAAATTATGTTGGTGTTTCTAACAAATAAAAACGGGCGGAACAACTTTTGCCCCGGCCCACAAGTGTTGACTTTGTAATTACAATATTTTCAAGTAGACTTTTACCAAGGGACGTCATCTAATAGCATTTTATACAATAAAAGTTTACGTCTTAATCTGCCGCTATCATAACGCTTGGCAAACGCATGGCCTATTGTAGTTCCAAACTTTCAGACCTTTTGCTACACCCTATCTATCGGTCAGATGTTTGTTGAGCTAGGTGATTAGCCCGATATTTTAGATTTCCAATGCCATTTTCAAGGATTTTCTCCCTCTTACACACTAATGGAATAAAAATGGGGCTAACGAAGACATTACACGTCATACATAATCATTTAGTATGTGCTAAAACTGCGTATCAGAAATAGTACATAATAAATCTATGTAAATGCACACTGTGAACGGCGACTGGCTCACCACCTGTCACGTTGTCCCGAAAATACCTTCGGTGGAAGGTCAAATCAAATCCCTTTGACCCAAAGGGACTTGATTTGATTGTCTAGACTAGACCTCTGTTTACCCCTGTATTGGGAATTGCGTGAAGATATTTATTCATTTATTTAAATGCACACTGTACGAGCACACACAATAGAAACTTTTTTTCATTCTTCATTAATTATTTTCCTAAGTTTTATTATTAAGATTACGCTGTCGATTCGTCGATACCTCTGACCGTCATTCTAATTATCCTAATATCCAAATCACGCGAAATCGGCTGACGGTTTGGCGTGGTTTGGAGGTATAAGAGACTGCAATACAGTTCATTTCGGTACAAACAGACATAAACAATCGCATGAACATTATAGAACTACGTTAAACAGCTGCCGTATCCGACAACCAATAGCGTCACTATACAAGCATAAACTTTGGTTCCAAATTCTCATAAATCATTGTTATTTGAACCGTTGCCACCCTGCTCACAAGTGTTTCAATAGGATCAGGAGCTCTCGGCGAATGGAATGTGTGGATGAATGCTACTTAGGCTACAACGCGTAATAAGCCAGCCAATCAGAATTCACTCGGTAATGTAAACAACAAATATGGCGGGATAAATCATTTCATCAGGCTATTTGAAACACTGCATTGGATTATCGCTTCATTTTATCGCATCCGATGTTTATACCTAATATTTCTCATATAATATTGTGCTTTACGTGAAATAAGTATCAATTTAACAGATATGTAACTTTAGAGTATAAAAAACTTATTCTTAATTGAGACGATTCTTTTTATTTTATTAAGAAATGTATGTAATGTAGACTTAATTAAATGATAAAAATGTTTAATATCGGTAAAGTGATTTAAAGGTGATGTTTCACAACGTACTATCTTGCTCGTCGTCGTGGAACTACAAAAATTTAGCTCGGCAATTTAAAATAGCTTAGGATTGAAATCTGGGATACATGCATATAATGCCAGCGCCCGAACCGCTAGGCTACCGCGGCTCCTACCCCTAGAAGCCGTAGCCTATTATATTATGAAATACAGTTAGGTAATTCTTTATATTTTTAGGTAAGACAACGAGATTATATGAAACTTAAATAGTATATTATGAAATTTAAACATTTTGTCTTTTTTTTTACTCCTTGTATAACGCGACGGGCATTATTTTTCCGTATTGTATGTAAAGTAAGCTAGGGTACGTAACAGGTCGCGACACGCATTGCGCATGCAACGGTCAAATGTCAATCGGCGACAATGGCGGGAAAACGCCAACAGTTGCGAAGCCAATTTGACGTTCGAGGTTTATTGTGACTCGGCGAAGTCGATGATGTTGTTTAGTTTTTAATTTGTTTTAGATGTTCATATACGAAGCGATTTATTATCAATATTATTTAATGTAATAGAACCTTATTGTTTATTATAAAAAAAAAACTAACCAATCCTAGTCTGGCATCCCTATGCCATAGTCTGTCATTAAAATTAGTGAAAATAATAAACTTTTTAGATAGCAACGGAAACAATATCAGTTATGAGGATAGTCTCATATATTATAGAATAACAGTTACCATAGCAGGCTATAAAACAATTTACATGTCATTGCTGCTGTAGTTTAAAAAAAAACCCTTCCCGTAGGAACTTCGAAATACAAATTATATATATTATATACTTAAACACTATTGTGCAACTACTAAACTAAACTAATACTAAACATGCAATCTAACGACTACTTCCCGAGTTTTGAGTTTTACTATAATAAATAAATAAATATCTTCACGCAATTTCCAATACAGAGGAACCACCCCCCTTCCACCGAAGATATTTTCGGTACAACGTAACAGGTGGTGAGTCCGTCGCCGACTTTATGTCCAAGCCAACGATGTAATTCGTACACATGGGGATCGAACTCGGGTCTCTTAACTCGAAATTTCGACCACCCAACTATTCGGCTATCGTGTCTTTAGTTTTGAGTTTTACTCAGCACTTTAAAAGAACATAAAGAGTATCTTATATAGCTACTATATACAAGCGATACTAATATTACAAATATGAATGTAACACTGTCAATCGCTCTGTTACGCTTTCACAGCTCAACCACTTACCGATTTTGATGAAATTTGGTTTAGAGGTGGCTTGAACAGTGGGGAAGGTCTATTTGTCCCTAAAAAATAAGACATGAGTTAAGTTGCAAGCAACAGCAAATATTTTAACCTTCAAGTGATGACTTTTAACAATTTGTGTCTGTTGGCTATTCTGTAGCATGACCATGATGAATTGCACCTTTTCTTATACGTTAGTCACATCGGTGGTTAACATAATTTGCGATTTGTAATGATGAATGTAAGACATCACGAACGTCCGTACTTATAGATAAGTAGGTAACTTCGCGATGGTCCGCACCCAAAGAAAATAAACTGAGCTTTATTTATAACCTTGCTGCCCGTCTGTCTGTCACGTGTCTTTCTCCAAGAGGCAATATGTTATAAAGATAACATCAGAGCATTCGTTGTGGACTTAAAAGTCGTATATTGCATGATAAATTCTATAGTTTATTCCAATACTGGTTGGATACCAAGGCTAAACTTGGTATCCAACCAGTAATGGCTTACCACTTTTCACGTTGTCCTAAATAAAATAAATATACTGGATATATATATGAAATTATATTGTTAAAGTCACGATAGCCGAGTGATTGGGTGGTCGGAATTACAAGTCGAGAGACCAGAGTTCGATCCCCAGGTGGCAGGCTCGTACCAATGGGTTTATTCAAAACCTATATACGATTCATATCGTTGGCATGGACATAATGACGGCGACAGGCTCACCACCTGCCACGTTGTACCGAAAATATCTTCGGTTGAAGGTGGGTCGAAGGGACTTAAAGATATTTATTTATTTATTATTTTAAATTATTATTGCATCCAAGAGAAAAAACGATATTTTTGCTCATCCCTGTTTATTTTTTCTTTAAACCTAACGGCGGTGAAGTATTGTCAATTTTGATCCTGTTTGTTCCGTCGACTATATGATTAACTACAAATATTTGTATGCGGAAAATTATTATTATATAGTTTTTTTTACATTTTGGTGCACCGCACAAATAACAAATCAAATAACACACAGAGAGAGAGAGACGAGTCGCTTTTCCTTCTGGTTTTTCGATACCTACATAACCAAAGTAAAACAGAAAATAAAGCTACTTTTTCCACATTGATTCCAAATGTTTTATAAAATTTTTAGGTATAGGCGGGGTAATTTAAAAAAGGAAAGTCGTGGCTGCTACTAAATTCATAATAACACTTCCTTCTAAAATATCGTACACGCTTTTTCTACGCGTTTGTTACCAATTTCCAGTCACAGGTCTGCTGGAGATTCCTAAAGAAATAAGCAGGGCCTTTATACTATTTTTTTCTTAATAAAATATTTACTTTGTATTATCTGTGTGTACATAAATCATTAAATATATAAATAAATAAACAAAAAATGTTTTCTTTGAAAAGTATGGACAAATCAGGTATGTACAACAGACCATCTTGCAATGATTTAAAAGCCCAATGTATCCATAATCTCAGATAAGGCAACAAAACTATCTAAGAATCCTGTACTATAAAAAATTTATTAAGAAATTAGCGTATGGTTCCCGCGGATAACCTATAATGAACCGATTCCCTAAGCGTGCAGGATCTAAATTGCGACGTCATCGCATCCTTAGCACATTAGAACACTGTCAAATAGCATTACAAAACTTCGATACATCATATTCCTCGATAATACTAACGCTGTCCACATTCCATTGACCGTAGCTATGTGAAGAGCTCAAGAAAGGTCATGGAGGTGTACAAAAACCATTAAGATGTTATTTAATCAATATTACGACTCGTATCATGGTATCAGTAGAAGTATTATTGACAAAGTGACGGATGCGTAATAAATTGCTTTACCTATGGAAGCGATTGTAAACAATAAAGTTGGTCAATGGGCTAATAACGTTTTCAGTACTGACTTCTAAATTCAAACGAAAAGCATCTGACGTCAGTTTTTACATTTATTTTAAAACAACAATAAATTATTTATATGAAAAATATATAAGGAATATAAGTACATAGCGACCTTAGCTTTGCTGAGGACTAAATGTAAAATGTATAGCTACTTTTTGTTTGGCAAAGTAATTGTTTTTAGTCTATTAAAAGTAGAAAGAATAAGGTAAAAAGGTAAGACTATAAATGTCTACAAGTGGGCAAGTCTTCTCCCAACCCGCCACGCTGTTCTATTGCGGGATGGCGGACTTCACACATCTTCCAAATATTTATAATTACTTATCAGATAGTTAATAGACTCGGACATTAATTTGCAGGTATTCATTATTAAAAATATCCTATTATAAAAAACAAGGTTTTGAACCTTCAAACAAGGCTTTATCAAACGTGTAGACTCAAATGAGACTCTCATTTAGTGGTGGCGGTGGTGGTAGTGGTGGTGCATCCAGATGAATTAATGAACGCATGTATCTGTGGGAGCAAGGGTGGAACACTTACCTTCGGACCAAGTAGCATTCGCCATTTATTTTTGCATGCGCAATAGTGTTATATAATTTTATAATAACATTTTTATATTATGTCTCAGACATGCTGGTTTAAGCCGTGTGGTTACGACGTAAGAATATACCATCCCCTATCCTCCTGTGGGAGTCTAAGAGACGACTGAGGGAAAAGTGTTAATAATGGAATTGGTTACTGAAAGATGGCGAGATAACCTTTTATTGCGTTTGTCTGTATAGATGTCTATATAGTTTATTCCTGTTTTTTTATTGTACGTAACCGCCTCCAACGTTTTATCACTGCCAGGTACGAAATTTGACAATTTGACAGGTAGAGAATACTCATAGCATTATGATCTTACATAATGGTTCGTTTCAAAAAAGAATAAATAAATAACCTCTTCAACAAAATCAAGCACTTTTTGACTTTTCAATCACACTTTTTGTGGGGGCCCCATCTAAACCGAGTGGCGCCTGGTACTGTGCTCGCCTATCCGCTTGTGTGTCGCGATTACGACAAATTTTGCTTACCGGGGAGGGCTACGTAATTTTACGGGCGCTTGGTCGACTTTTACGATACACAAACAAAACCGAATATAGCTTGTTTTGGCTTAATTTGTTACAGCGTGGATTAAAATAACGATCGAAGTCACGATAGCTGAGTCCGATCCCCAGGTGGCAGGCTCGTACCAATGGGTTATTCAAAAACGATTGTACGAATTACATCGTTGGCTTGGACATAAAGACGGCGACGGGCTCATCACCTGTCACGCTGCACCGCAAAAAATCTTTGATGGAACGTCAAAGGGACTTAATTGTCTAGACTAGACCTTTGTCTACCCATTATATTGTGAATTGCGAATTGTCTGTCTGTCGAAATCCCTGTCTATATTGGGAATTGCGAGGACTGAAATACTAAAAAAACTAATAAATGTACATTATTTTTTAAGATTTAAAAGGCACACTGGCGTGGTAAGATCTACGCTATAGCCTTTTAATAGCAACTAATGATTATAATATCATTCAATCCTTTCCCAACTTTGTCTAGAAATAGTTGAGATAATTGTGGAATATATAGAAGCTATTTAATAAACCCGTTAAGTGGAATTAATGAATTTATTATTATTTACGTCATACCACAGATACAATGTTAGCCACAGTAACATTGTAAGAATACAAAGGCTAACCTGGGAACAATTTATATGCCATATAATATCGAAGGTTCAGAAAATATAAATAATATTACATTTTACATAATATAGATGACGTGAAAGATAAAAAGTCACGATAGCCGAGTGGTTGGGTAATCAGAATTCGAATCAAGACACCCGAGTTCGATCCCCAAAACTCGTACCAATGAGTTTTTTCAAAAACTTATGTACAATTTATATTGTTGGCTTAAGATATATAGATAATGACGGCCTCACCACCTGTCACGTCGTGTGTCCTGTCACAAATCCTGTCACCCTGTCACTAATCACATCACTTGTGTCATCGTGTCACAAATCTTCGGTGGAAGGAGGTTCGAAAGGACTTAATTGTCTAGACCCCTGTCTACCCCTTTATTGGGAATGGCGTGGAGATATTAATTTTTTGTGACAGATATTTAACCGTAGATCCTTTTAAAAACACTAGCAGTAACCCGCGTGAATATTCTTTATCGCACAGAATTACGTCGCTCTTAAGGGTTTAATCTATTTCCATATCAAATTTCATTAAAATCGGTTTAAAAGTGAGAGCATAGCAACCACATGCAGAGTCATAACCACGGATTAAGCATTCAGTTTTTATTTGAACATCTAATCAATTTGTGTACACGATTATGTCATAATTTCAAAGTTGTGGTAGAGGAATATGTACAACAAAGGCGTTTTGCGTAAAAAGAAAAATTTCCATGACTAACATAAAAACAAGTACAGTCGTGAACAGTCCGTAATTATAATTTTAAATAAATCACTGTCTTATTACTTATGTAATCATACCGAAACATCTGTATATAATTGGGAAAATAATTTATTACCGAGTTGTGATGGATATAGATTCAATTTTATTAAGTGAAAACTGTTCTGGCAGTTTGAAACTCGATAAAACGAAAAAGCAACACTATAAGTGACTAAACTCAATTTCGCTGTTTTATAGGATCATGGTGAAAATCTAATGATAAGTGACTTACTAAAAGTTATGGGCGCCTGAGAACTATTTCAATAATATCTATATAATAAATATATATCTTCACGCAACTCCCCATACAGGGGTAGACTGAGGTCTATTCTAGACAATTATGTCCCTTTGACCCACCATCCACCGAAGATATTTTCGGGACAACGTGATTTCAATTGAAGATTACTTTAAGATGCCATGTTAACCCGGGGACCAAAATTGAATGCCTCATAGGGGTGACAAGTTGGCCCTATATATCCTGCATCGAATCGAACCAGGTAAAACAGTTGTTTTACTGATATTTCGTGGCTCAAACCAAGAAGGACCAAAGAAGGAGTCTGCCACCTAATTGATTCAATATATTGTATCTGATCCCAAAGGTAGTAGCTTTTTCTAGCAAAAATAGGCCACAAACAAACTGACCCCAGAAAATAAAGAAAAAGTGGTTTTCGACATTGAATCGTCTGGGATTTGACGATAGCTTCAAAGCCGGTGTTTACGCCGTACGTCCAATTTTTAATTATATTATCATATACTTTTTGGGTAAACAAAAATAGCGAGTACAACGCTTTAATCTACAATTAGTAGATACGTTACACTTTTTTAATAATACGTTATTTTAATTAAGTATTGACATATAAATAATCTTTTACGACAAATATTTTTTTTTAAATTACTCCAACGCCGTCTTTATATGTATCATTATTATAAATAAGCAATAGTGATATAACAAATATCTTATTTTGTAATATTATTACTTACTAGGTAACTCTTAACTATGATGGGTGATATCAGTGTAAGAATTTACCACCCAATTTATTCCGATGGTGGTCGTAAAAGGTAACCAAACTAAAGGAAACTAGTTACTGGGGAATGGAAACATTGCACTGGTTGAGATATATCGAAAAATATTAAATCCATATTGATCAAGAGATCGGCACATCTGATGATATTTAAATGCGTAATATTATCATTTATGAAGATCTGTATCTTCATAAAGGATAGATGAGAAACATCTCGATTCATTCGTTTTCTAACAGAAAAAACAGTATCTGTTCTCAGCTCGTCAATAATCTATATAGATTCGCATTCGCAAAAACTGCATCTTTCTGCGACCGCTTCCCATTATCTAATACATTTAAGGTTGGTTTAAATGTAACTCATTCAACTCCTAAGTTAACACGTACAAAAATTTCCAACCAGAATATAAAATTATAAAAAATTGGCTTATTGGTTAGAAGATTACAAACAAATTAGAAATATGACGATCTTAACAAACAAGTCACATAACTTTACTTTGTAGCTATAACAAAAAACGTTTCGCACAACAATAAATAAGTCATTTATATGTCAACTATTTAATTTCGGTTTCTACGAACAACCTAAAAATAAAACTTATATTGTCTATTCACGGGAATAGACTGACGTCTGAAATAATTTTATTTATGTATTTCCCAGTGACGCATTAGCAGAGTTTTGGGTTAGATAAAGGTTACAAACAATCAAAAAGAGTTATTGTTACAAGATGTACTCATAATATAACAAAAATAAGTATGTATTGCAAAGAATACAAACTACTGTCATGCTTATTAACATTTCATGTAGGTATCATAATTTGATTTAAATGAAATTCTATTCTTTATAAAGACACGACACTAGAAAAAATTGTCTAATGATGCTCAACTGCAGACCGCAACCAGGCCCAATCTTGAATTTCTTGTGAATAAAAATTCGTATTCAAATGCGTATACAAATATTTTTCACTAGTGATATTGCAACCGGCAACCCTTCAAGTTTGAAGCCTAGCTTCAATGACACTTGACACACAGACACGTCACTATCAAAATTCTTATTTAACGGCGTGTGCCTGCAAGACCATATAGACCTCTTCAATAAATAAATGTATCTTCACGCAACTCCCTTTACAGGGGTAGACAGACAGGTCTAGTCTAGACAATTAAGGCCCTTTGACTCACCTTCCACCGAAGATATTTTCGGGACATCGTGACAGGTGGTGAGCCCGTCGCGGTCTTCATTTCTTGACCCGAATTCTGATGACCCAACCACACGGCTATAGTGGCTACGCGAAGTGAATTTTTTTAGATATGTCAAGAATTTAGAATTAGCAGTTCAAAAATCTCATGATGTCTACGGTGCTATGTTCCTCGAATGTGATCGCCAATAGGCTATGGTGAAAGATGACACGAAAGAACTTAATTGACTTCTGCTTCCACAGGATGGGAAATGACTTGAAAATATAAAAATAATAATGGTACTAAATCGAGATTTTTTTTCTTTACACGTCCCAATATAGTAAAAAATCGATCATCCCAATCTTCATAATCCGAACCCTCAATTATCCGAACGTTGGTCATGCGGCTGCGAGACTCAAAAATGCGTCAGTTCGTCAATAAAAACTTGACGAATTTATAAAATAGAATATAAAAAAATACATACAGGCTTTAAGTTGTAATTTGATTTAAAAAAAAACATACACAAAATAAAATAGACGCCTCAGACATAAATTTAAAATGTCGAAGATTATTCAAGCAGTAAAACACGATTTCAGTTTCACTCTTTTGTTGCGCAATATACTTTTACGAGTACACGTATTACGGTGTCTCAGTGCGAATCAGCGCGTTGTTAGAGCCGCGTAGGCGTAGTAGCGAGGAGGCGGGCATTGCATGGTCGTACGGTAGCTTCGCGTCATATCCGGCGAATTACAGAGCCACTAAGTTAAAGACCACGAGAATAACCCATAGAATGCCGCATAGAAAATAAACATCTTCACGCAATTTCCAATACAGGGGCAGACAGAGGTCTAGTCTAGAATAACCTAACGATAAATTCGTACATAAGTTTTTGAAAAAACCCATTGGTACGAGCCTGCCATCTGAGGATCAAACTCGGGTCTCTTAAATTTTTGAATTTGATTTGAAATTTCGACCAACCACACGGCTATCGTGACTCGAATAGAAGATATAAAATGAATAGAAGCGACATAAAATTTATGCGTAGTTCGCACGACAGTTACCTCAGCTGGTTATTGCAATCTTTTCTTCACGCATAGTCCATGACGGGATAGCCAGAGAGAACCAATCGTTGAGTGTCACGATCCTTACGTACCTCTTTCGCTTCTATCAACTTCAACAATTTCTTCATACAGGCACGTGTAGGTATCAAAGTACACTTGAAACGAGCTCTTCGAGAATTAGCTCTCATAGTCGGCAATTTGACTTGAACGGCTTTCAAGTCAAATTGCCGACTCGATACTTACCGTAGATTTTATAAAAGTTTTTGTGATGTTTATTTCATATTCATTCATGTTACTATATACAGACCCAACACAGATATTTGTTGATTATGTAGTTATCTGCCGTGCAATATAGGATTAAGTAGTTACCATTTCGTCTTCTGGGTAACTATGAGAAAAGCCTTGATAAACATAGGCATAGTGGCGGAAAATTTTGTAGTAATACATCCGAAAGGTGAGATAGAAATTATTAAAAAATAGAAAAGAGTGGCGTCGTAACTATGTTAATGTATAATTCAAAAGGAATCGGAAATACGATATCCAAGGGGTTTGGTGATCGGAATATACATAACATACATAACGGCTTGTTGAAGTCCACTGCAGGACACAGGCCTCTCCCATGGGGAGGATTTGCCTTAGTTGCCACGCTTGGCAGGTCGATTGGCGATCCCAGTAGCAAGTCAATCGCACCGCAGACGCAGCTGCCCATATTCGGTCTGATTAATATATTTTGGACTCTTTCCCTTACTCGCCTCTTACGACACCCACGAGAAGAAAATGAGTGACAATATTCTTATAACGTGACCACAGGGTACCATATAAATATAAATTGATTTTATCATAATAATATCAATTTATTCATAAATAATATAATTTATAGTACTGATTAACTATGAGGTCTGTTCGAGTAAAAATTTTCTTTGATATTATATTTAAAGAAAAACTTCCTGTTTATATTTAACGTATAACTTTAAGTTTAACAAAAGTTTACAGCATAATCATAAGTAGTTTTAAACACGTAAGCTCAGCCTTGATGTTGCGTGAAGGCGCAACCGGATTTTTTTATCTGTGCCCAAAAACATAATAACAGTAGAATAAAGATATCTCATGTCTTCGTTGTCAGTTTGTACACAAATGCGCATTAGGATGTTAGGAAAAAACGCATCTTTGTAAAAAAAAAACAAATTTGTAAGTGATGGGTGCTAAAAATATCTGGTTGCTTGTTACTATGCATGTTATTATTAAGGGGAATTATGCACTTACTAGCTCTTACACGTGACTTCGTTCGGATGGTACTCTGCAGGCATAGATTAATCAATCATAAAGTCACTATAGCCGAGTGGTTAGGTGATTGGAATTCAAGTTAAGAGATCCGAGTTCGATCTCCAGGTGGCAGGCAAGTTCTAATGGGATTTTTCAAAAACTTAAGTACGAATTGTATCGTTGGTTTGGACATAAAGACGACGAACGGCTCACCACCTGTCACGTTGTCCCAAAATTATCTTCGGTTGAAGGTGCGTCGACAGAACGTAATTATTTAGACCTATTTCTACCCGTGTATTGGGAATGGAGTAAAGATATCTTTTTTTCATCATTTTTTATCATATTTTATCAATGCTCCTTCCTTCACACACATCCAAGAAACAGCTACTTTCGTTTTAATTATTTCTTGTAATTTTACCAGCACTTTCCTGCGACTTTGACCTACTATGTATTAAGGGTTGAATTTAAAAAAAAATCTTTAATGAGATTTTTATATAGATTATACATATGTGGTTTAGTTTCTATACATGTAGATTGTACAAGTGTACATTTTAAGACGATAAACTGTTGTGATATTATAAGCTGTACAGTGATGTTACGTTTATCTCCAAGGATGAGAACTCACGCCTGCTCCACAAAGGAACAACTTTATAAGTAAAAAGTTACCTATCTTATATTACTTTTTTATTTTTATTTAACAATGGTTAAACTCTTGACCTCCATATACATGACGAGCGAGTTAACTCGTGAGAAGCCTGTCTACTCGCAATTGTACCTCTACCACGTTATATAAACCTTTTTATAAATAAGAAAAAAAACTAGTTGGCTTGAAATATATGAACGGTGACAGGCTCACCGCCCATCACGTTGTCCCAAAAAATGTCTTCGGTGGAAGATAGGACGAAAGGACTTAATTGTCTAGATCGCTGCTTACCTCTGTATTTGGAGTGGCGTGAAGTTTTTATAAATAAAATGACATGCACTATAACATGCCTGAAATCGACGCCGTTCTAAATTATGCAAGACTGATCTTGATTCATTTACAGTCTATCAAAACATAGGTGAACATAGGCCTACGCTAAAGACTGCACGACCTGTCACAATGCACGAGCCTGTGCCACCAGCATCCACAATTTTGAGCAGGTCGTCTTGTTCGGGGTCGACTAGTTATCAACATAAATATATAAAAATAAGCACCATTCTCAACAATGAGCTACCATAAAAACTGGTTTACGGATAAAACGTTCTAAAAACCTAACACAATTTCCTGAAAAATTCAATTCGGTAGATCGCTAATCTGTCCCAGAAGTCAGTCGATTAAAACAAATTAATTTAAAACTTCGTTGTTGTAAAAGAGGTTTTAAAAACCTATTAACCTTAAAAATACGATCAGAAATGAGCAGATGGGTTCTGAAAAGGGTAGGCAGAAGTTAAAATCATGCATGAAGGACTGTAAGTCTTCTGCAATTAGCATATGCTGTATAGATTTACGACTGCACGCGTGGCAAACCGACTAAATACCGAATAAATAAGTCTGATTAAATATAAACAAAAAAAGTCACGATAGCCGAGTGGTTGGGTGGTCGGAATTTCGAGTCAAGAGACCCGAGTTCGATCCCCAGGTGGCAGGCTCCTACCAATTTGTTTTTCAAAAACTTACGTACGAATTATATCGTTGGCACATACAGACGGCAACAGGCTCACCACCTGTCACGTTGTCCCGAAAATATCTTCTTTTTTTTATAGAACAGGGAGGCAAACGAGCAGGTGGCTCACGTGATGGTAAGTGATTACCGCCCCCTATGAACACCCGCAATACCAGAGGCATAGCAGATGCGTTGCCGTCCCTAGAGTGCCCCTCCCCCCAGAATTGGGGGAGGGGGGTGTTTGGGCCTCCGGTTACCTGCACTCACCAGACGAAACGCAGAAGTTTGTTAGACTTTTACTTCACGCCGGTATTCTGTGAGGTCGTGGTACTTCCCCGGTCGAGCCGGCCCATTCATGCATTAGCAAAAGCTGATGCGTGGCTCTACCACTGTTAAAAGGAAGGTGGTCTTCGGTGGACGGTGGGTCAAAGGGACTTAATTGTCGAGACTACCCCTGTATTGGGAATTGCGTGAAGATATTTATTTATTTAAATATAAACAAACAAACTTGCAGATTTATAATTATAGTAGACTGAAATGCTCGCTATCGGTCTATATCTATTATACAAAATTCTACGCTCCCGGTGTTTGGCGCCAAACTTCTCCGAAATGGAAAGACCGATTTTCATGAAAATTTTGAGTGCATATCGGGTAGGACTGAGAAGCGGTCAACATCTATTTTTCACACATCTAAATTTTAAGAGTGGTCACTCCTTCATTTACTCCTTTTTTAGTCTCTTAGGACAAATATTTTGGATTTTTTTATGATGCAGCATTCCAAAATTCATAAAACCCTAAACATTCACTCTTCTATCAAGAACTCCTATTTCTATAGTCATATTTAGCATTAACCGTATGAAATATATGAACACAATATTTATAAAGTCGTTTTTTTTTCAACATCGATGTTTTGAGAATAAACACAAAACTAATTAGTGGAAATAATACCATGTAAAATCCATATAACAATTAACTTAATTATAATTGAAAATCAATCAGTTTTCTTTGGCATATAGAAGCAATGAGGCCTTATTGTAATTGAATAGCTATTAGAACTTCAAGGCTCAGGTCGCGGGTTCAAGTCTTAATTTAATACATATAGGTTCTTACGTATTGCGCGTTGAGCGAGGCCAAGCGTTCTATTTATTTGGCTGAGCGTATGTTATTGTGGTATCAAGAATGTACCACCTTAAATGAATGAACTTGTGTTATGGAATCAGAAACAACGAAGGTACCACAAAAACAGAACCGAGAAAATGTAGAAAAGTGTTTTCTATATTGGTCCGATCGGGAAACGAACCCGGGATCTCAGAGCTGACAACATCATAAAAAGCATACGACCACAGAGGTCGTCTATAGTCGTATTTATGTTTAATGATAAGTCCTGTATTTCCTCAATCAATTAAACAAGTTCTTGTTTTGTCACTGTTGTCAATAAAACTTGTCGGGCTTATGTGTAGCCCACATAAGCCCGACAAGAGATTAAAACATTAGAATTAACATTAAATATAAATTAAACGAGATATAATTATAGTCAAATTTATATTTTTCGCATACAGGTAATATCAGTACTAAGCTTTGTTTGCTTAAATAGATAGCAAAGTAATATTTTTGATAATGCTATATGCATCTTATTCTGTTAGGTAATTTTCTTACAGACTAACAATAAATATTTAAATAAACATTTTCACAGTAGTAGAGCCACGCGTCAGCTTTAGTTGTTGCATGAATGGGCCGACTCGACCGGGGAAGTACCACGACCTCACAGAATACCGGCGTGAATTATAAGTCTAAAAAACTTCTGCGTTTCGTCTGGTGAGTGCAGGTAACCGGAGGCCCACACACCCCCTCCCCCAATTCTGAGGCTGGCAGGGACACTCTAAGGGAGGCAACGCATCTGCTCTGCCTCCGGTATTGCGGGTGTTCATGGGCGGCGGTAATCACTTACCATCACGTGAGCCGCCTGCTCGTTTGCCTCCCTTTTCCATAAAAAAAATAAAACACTTTAATTGAGTAACAAAAAGTTCAGCACAACTGGTATGCTTAAAAATCAATAAAAAAAGAGCACGGCGACGGGCTCACCCCTGTCACGTTGTCCCGAAAATATCTTCGGAGGAAGGTGGGTCGAAGGGACTTAAATGTCCAGACTAGACATCTGTGTATATTGGGAATTGCGTGAAGAATTTTTTTTACAATAAAACTATAAAAAAAAACTAGTTTCCGAGATGTATGTATATATATAAATATATGTGACTATACATATATTTATACATACATACATACCAATTACGCCTCTTTGGTAACGCAGTATTGGCAGGCAGACCACTTCTTTCCACTTGCTACGATCCTTACATACTTTTTTCGCTTCAACCATTTTCATTATTCCTTTCATACATGCTCTTGGGTATAGGATGATTTTGAACTGGGCTTATAAATTTATAATAAATACATAGGTATATATTTATACAAGATTAGTTTGTTTAAAGTAATGAGATAACGTCATGAACTTTGATATCAGAATGCCTACTAAATATAGAAGGCAGTCTAATATCGTTGAATAGTTCACATCGAACCACATTCCTAGCATGTTTCCTATCTATGCTCGTAGATTCACTTCCAAGTAATCAAACCGCGGTCGAGCTTACTGTAGTCTGCTCTGATGAATGATATTTATAATTCATTGAATAAAAATTAATTATGGCACTACATCTTAATACATAAAAATGTGTAAATGTTTATATAAGTTCTCAAAACCGTATATATGCATTTCATAAAAAGAAAAAAATTGACCAAAAAATGAGGATACCTACGGAGTTTCTTTCGCATGTTTTTGTTAAAAGAAACTCATTACGAAATGGTGGAAGATTAAAAAATTAATAGCGATAAACGAATGTATATTCTTATTTCGACAAATAAAAGATTTGATTTTATCAGAGCTTATTTGCGACTATGTGACAAGTGATGAGCTTGGCACTGTTAGTGTAGAAAAAGCATTTATAATACGAAGAAGGAAAATTATTGGTTCAATTCCGGATCAACACAAGTTTCCTGATTATATGTAGGCGCTTCTTGGTTATGCAAAGATATGCTTTTATCGCAGATGGCGTAGGACCATTATCTAAAGCAATTCTTGGCTTTGGCTTATGTGCAGTCTTAGTAAGCAGCGTTTTCGTAATCTGTACAGAAGATACGGGATATTTATTCCGAATTACATTGAAATTGGCTGAAGCGTTACTGCGTGCACAATTAGGAAAGACACACAAACATCAAGACACTAAGATACACACACACACAAGACTTTAGCATCTATATTTACGAGTAGTGATATTAGTAAAGCAATTGTGTTGTCATGTAGTATAAGATTATATAGGTAATAATATAAATACCACCCCTTTTTTCAGTGGATGTCGAAGAAGGTGTCTAAGGGACCTTTCAAAACACGAAGTTACACCAAGATACCATAATCATAGAGTATTCAATTACAGATTTATTAATAAAATTAATAAATCTATAATTGAATACTCTATGATATAATTGAATACTCTCTTTAAAAAAACGCAATTACCATAAGCAAATGTACCATGAAATTACGAAAAGGGTATACATATGTTTTAGATATTATAAAATATAGATAGTGATTAAATGCAACATTTCGGACAAATATGTAAAAGCATATCGATAATTTGAAATGTGAGGCAGTCGATAAAATCGAAGTTCTCTTCAACACAGACCTAGAATTGGAAAATAAAACTAAATTAATATAATCTGTAAAATTGATTGTACGTGCATGAGGATTTCCTCTTAAAGTATTAATTAACCTTTGTTTATTTAAATTTCAAAATAAAGGTTAATTATATAAAAAGTGTATCTATATTTTATCGCTCAAAACACGAAGAATGAGTACAATTGCTTAACCTCAAATACACAAAAAATCTCTTGCAGTGTTGATGTTGATATTTTTTAATTGTAGTGTAAGATACATCATCATAGCAATGGTTTTATCAATGATCACACCGAATAAAATTAAAAAGACTGATGATAACAAAAGCAATTTGAGTCAAAACATCTCGAAAAACTCTGAACAAAAACGTACATTAAATTCAAGGTAAAGTTAATTGCTTCAAGAGTATAAATTTACAAAATTAATTGTTCTATCAGATATACCCGTGCGCTGACGGTTCTGTACAACTACACAGTAATAATACTGATTACTGAACGGATCATACGGTTTTCAATAATCTTTTTTTTTACTAAATTAATGTTATTCATTCATAAATTATTCAATTATTTTGAACAACGCATCTATGCTCTGCTACCCGTGCGAAGTCGGGTCGCATCAGTAGTCTAGTACAATTTGGGTAATATTCGTTTAGGGTTGTATGTACTATAGGTTATTTTTATAGTCTTTAATGACACTATGCCATGATACTATGCCATTTAAAATTATTAATCATTTTAAATGTTAAACGAGTCACTTAAAATTTTCTTTTACAGCACCTATCCCCTTTTGGCTTCACTCGATTTGGAGAAAATATGCGTGTGACAGATGGAGCGACGAACGTGAATCGTTTCATAAAAATAAAATTATGTAATTAATAAAAAAGAAATAGACATAACGTATATTAGATCCCTAAAGCGATTTGTTGAATTGTTTATATTCGTAAGGAATGTGTCGTAAAAACCGGCTACCTTTTACTTTCTGAATGAGGTATCATCTGTCCCTCACAGACGGACGGACGACGAGACGTACAGACGTCGAAGGATTAATAATTGGGTGTGTATCGTCCACAAATCTATTGTAATATACTACCCCCAATACTAGGGTAGACAGAAGTCCAGACTATTAAGTCGTTTCGACTCACCTTACACCGAAAATATTTTTGGGACAACGTGACAGATGACGTGCCCGTCGCCGTCTTAATGTGCAAGTCAACGATATAATTCATACATAAGTTTTTGAAAAAACCCATTAGTACGTGCTTGCCACCTGGGGATTGAACTCGGGTCTCTTGACTCGAATTCCGACCACTCAACCACTCGATTATCGTGACTTTACGACCACCCAACCATTATAAGTTTATTGAAAAAAAAAAACGCAGCGTTATTTTTTTCAATAAACTCCTTAAATTTTCATCGGAAAATCCACTATAATACTAAGGAGGACTTATACCTACTGTGAAATGCCTACTTTGTACAGTAGCTACTAAGTACATAATTAATTTATATTCCAACCAATTAAATTTATTATAAATGTAATTTTTTAAATTTAATATTCCAACACAGTTAACCTTCGTGGACCAGTAGCGTACACACCGGTTCCCATGGTGTTACCTGCTCTGGTTCGATTCCCGATCAGGTCAATATAAAAAAAAAAACACTTTTTCTACACTTTCTTGGTTCTGGATGTTTGTTTTACCTTCGTTGATCCTGATTCCATTATACGCGTGCTTTAGCTACTTACTTTGAGATTCTTATCTATAGATATTATCCCTATCTTTATATCTATTAATTTATTTATTTACACACAGAACCCTAAAAAGCAGACATTTATGCCGGATATAAATCAAATGTTATTTTATTATGCGAACTTACTAGTATATTACCACTTATATTCTTAGACTTTAGAGGTAAAGAGCACATTTCTACGCAGTGCTGGTGTCGTCACAGGTTGTGGTTTCCGTAACCATTAATTATAAAGGCTTTGAATAGCTATTATTGTTTATAGATGACAATCAAAGACTACTTGTTCTTTGCAGATGAAACGTTCTTATTTTAGTCTATGATACATTTTTCCGTCTAAATGCGTTACTTTTATACAGTAAACAAAATATCTAAAGAACACAAAACAAAATCCACATTTATTTTTATTTAGAAGTTACGACAACCGTGATGTGAAGTGATTGTCATTGAGATTGGATTGGAATTCGAGTCAAGAGAACCGAGTTCGATCTCCAGATGGTAGGTAAGCTCGTATCAAAAAGTTTTTCAAAAACTTTTGTTCGTTTAATACCATTTTTTTAAAAATAATGCTAAATACCTATCATGCTTTTATATGCATGATATATAATTATAAAGAATATTTCGAGTGGAGGATTTCAATCTGCAACATTGTCTTCTGTATTCCGTAATACATTTAATTACACCGGTAGCGCTTCTCTTACTATACATAACCTATAATCAGCCCGACTCTAGGATTCAAATACAATCAATGCGTACAGTTAATTGCTATTTCGAAGGCTATGCCATACAAATTAATACCACTATTTATGCTATTTTGCTTTCGAGTAAACGGTTACGTTACTGTCAACTTTGAACTTAACTTGCACATAAATAAGTGTTATATTAGAATACGATCGGTTTGCATGGCATAGTGAGCTGCTTACTTTGTTACAACAAACAGCCTAACAAAAAGTATAGACAATGTTTACCGTCATAAAGTCATAAAGCTAGAATGGATTGTTTGGTAAATACTCGTAGGGAGGCCAAGTGTCAGATGTTGAAACGAAATAAACAGCCGAGTCGAGTGCAGTTATTATAGCTGCTTCATTATAATGAAGCGTATACGCCGCTAATGATTTGTGAAAATAATAAACTGCTTTTTTATGATTTAACGTTTTCTCGATAATTCTAACGCTTTTATAAATGTCCAATTATGTAAAGCAGTATCTAATTGCTCTATTCATTTATCTAAGTTCAATGTCAATTATTTGCTGTATCAATATCACAAATAATTGCTCTCTTTTTCTTGTTTCTTAGCTTATTTGAATCTTATTACGGATTGAGGCAATACATTTATTTACCCTTTCTCACTACTACATAGTCAGAGGTCTAGACAATATTTGTAAGCTTTTCGACTAACATTAACTTATTCAGGAAAATGTGACAGATGGTGACCCTGTCTTAGTGATGATTTACATATTTTCTTTTAATATGTGGAATATATTAAAACACTGAAAATATTTGATGAAATTTTATTTTTGCTCAAAATTATACAATTTACACTTCAAAATATTTAAACGTCCTTCAAATATGATGTTGACAGCTCAATTGCATTTGGTTAGAGCGTTACGTTATATCCACGAAGGAATATACCTCTCCCTTTCTTTCAGCGTAAGAGGTGACTAATAGAACTCCTTAAAAATTGTATTAGGTATCACTAAATGGCTGGATAAAACACCAAAATTAATTTATTTATAATTTAACTTAATAAATCTGGATAAAAATATTAAATTAATTAAGTTTTCAAATGAAAAAATATCATTTATTTAATAAAATTAATTATTAAATAAATAACAGTCTATTTAATATTATATTTACTAAAAAATTTAGCATCTAAATATCCAGGTCAGAATGGGGCACCGCGCCACATGGCCGGGTTTCGCATAGGAAAATTATAAACTTAGTCTAGCCACAAACATACAAGATAAGGAAATTCGTTTTAATAGTGCATGTCTGCAAGGGCCTTTGCCTGTATGTTTGTACATGTAAATAACTGTATTAATAACGTGTTTACTATCCAGTAAATGCCTCTAATTTACATTTAAAATTTGGCATCACTGTCATCATTGTAAAACGGTTATAATGTGTGCATGACAACCTTGGAAATGTTAAGTTTTGTTTGGATTTCGTAGTTACTCTTATCAAGCAGGTAGCAAAATCACACTTCTATTGTTACTGGGATCAAAAAATTCATGAACCCTAGCATTATTTCACAGTGTATGCAACCATTTCACAATTAACAATGGTTAACATTCATCTAAAAAAGTTTTTCGTATTTGTTACACTTGCAACATGCAACAACATATAATTTTTTTTCAACCTGTATTTAAATCACAAAGTAAATTATTACATGGCGTCAGTTTAACGACGTTTAATAACTAAAAGTCATGGAGCCTTGACACTAAACCATCGAGTATGATAAAAACATTTTAATTGCCTTCCCGCCTCTGGATTATTAGAACTATTTATGTCGATCATGAATTTAATATTATTAGTCTTAGCTGAGGTAACAGACATTGCTGTAAAAACGTTATATAAGTCTATTTCTCAATCATTCTAATTAATATTTAGAGAGCCAGCGTAATGAGAAGATCCACTCCATCATAGGCCTCAGGTTTAATAAAAAACATAACCGTCCACCGAAGACATTTTTAGGACAACGCATAACATAGTTAACTAAGCATAAATATGAAAGGTAATATTTTAAATTTATTTATTTATTTATTTACTATTCATGTACACACACAATGTAATAAATAAATAAATTTATTTTATAAATTTATATTATACTATTCATTAATATTGTATTTTATTTTATATTATATATAATAGTTTAAATTACGATATTTCCGAGATAGATTTATTAATGTTTTTAATTTTATAATACATTGCCGATAATGGTTTTCAATTCTAGATATAGAAAATTTATGGTTGAAATAAACTAAGATTTGTTAAAAAAACCTAAATGAATTCGTTTTCCTCTCGAAACGAAGGTTGGGAAATGGTAACGTTATGTCTTAGCAAGTTTCATCAAGACACAAAAATAAGACTCGTTGTGTCACGGCGTCGGGCGACGTCGCGTCACTTCTCGCCATGTCTTTGAAGTCGAGGTTTGTGTATACATGCGTTAAATTCCCAGATGCATAATATAGTGCACATAAAATCAATAAGGCATATTGACTGACACATGACCGTTTGCTCGCAATATAATGGCGGACTGCAAATACTAGATGGTAAATATTATCACCTTATTCCATTCGTTATTATTATTTACATTCTTAAGATCTAACCTGTGAAACTAAACTAGATGCAGCCTGTATCTACAGCAAATTCTTATTCTCTTTTTCAATCAGATCTTACCAAATCTCCAAAAAGAAGTTATATCTGGTAGCGTTATGTCAATAGTCCAAGATGCATCATACATTTAGTACTAGTATGTAATCGTTAAAGAGTATTTGCTTTAGTAATAAATGTAATATCTTTGTAAAAATTCTGCAATTTCAACGTAATTCCACCAATAGGAAAAGATATTAAAATTTTACCATACTACCGTTGTGCTATGCACTATGTTGTGCAAAATTTTAATACAAAATAAAATAAAAAAACGCCCAGGCGAATGCAAAACTTCTATATTTTTTCAAATTAAATAAAGTATTTAGTTTACCCTTCTAACACGGCATTGCAGGATCATACCTGAAAAAAAATAATTCTTTAGTTTATTTAAAACTCCAACACATAAAGTTAAATAAAAAACGGTTTGCTAATAAAAGCGTGCAACAGCGATTTGTTATCTATAGTCCGATTAGTTGTTGACTCTAAATATTTGATTCCACAGTAATTTCCCACGTTGATAGGTACTTAGCGCTGTATGTCTTTTATATAGATGGTCCAATGAATTTGACAGGCAAAACTTTAATGTTTATCCACACTATACTGACTGTCGAAATATTCCGCGACACAGTCCATTCAATTGAAATGCCAACTAATCTGACATACAAAACCTGTATATTTGTTTACATTACGTTGGACAAGGCATAGTATTTGAGCGCAGTGCTCATGTCTTCCTGCTTATATTTTTCCAATTAATGGCCTGTAAAAGTCCACAGAGGACACAATCTCTTAAGGAGGATTTGTATAGAATGCTACTAGGACTGCTATAGAATGCTATACATTTACTATGCATGGCTGCGTTTATATTAGCTATCATGCTATGCAAGCCGATTGACGATCACAGTACCAGTCTGCTAGCACCTTAGGAAACTCTCTGTCTCTGCGTTTGCTTTATATTGGTCTAATATTTTTCAAAAGTCACGATAGCCGAGTTGTTGGGTGGTCGGAATTTCGAGTCGAGAGACCCGAGTTCGATCCCCAGGTGGCAGTACCAATGAGTTTTTCAAAAACTTATGTACGAATATCGTTGGCTTGGACATAAAGGCGGCGACGGGCTCACCACCTGTCACGTTGTCCCGAAAATATCTTCGGTGGAAGGTGGGTCAAAGGGACTTAATTGTCTAGACTTGACCTCTGTCTACCCCTGTATTGGGAATTGCGTGAAGATATTTTTTTTTATTTTTTTTTATAATATTTTTCAAGATAGGTATCTAATCATCTATCAGTAGCCATTGAGATTTACAAAACTTTTTCTTAACTACCTCATACGACAGCCATGAGAAGAAATGGCAGAGTTATATTTTTTACGACAGGAAATGGTCTCATTTTATTTCGATATTTGTCGTTGGCCAATCGCAAGTGCGTCATCCGAGCCTCAGTAGATGAGACATAGAAATAGAAATAATAATGAGACTCATACATATAGGGACAACATCACATACATTGCTCTGATCCCAAAGTAAGTAGCAAAAGCACGTGTGTAATGGATGAAGGTACCACAAACACCTAGACTATGTAGAAAAAGTGGTTTTTCTACATTGACCCACCCGTGAATCGAACCCTAAACCTTAGAACAGGCGACACCATGAAACTTTCACTGGTACACGAGCTGGCAGACTCGATCGTGATTATTGAACCCAAAGTACCGGTGTAAAAGTGCAATATTATGCTGCTGTTTTCCTTTCTCTTTATACTCCCCCATAGCAGCTACGAGAATAATTGAGCTGCTCGTTTGTCCGCATTACAGAAAAACTTAATCCGTCTTAAGTACATAATTAACTACGAAAAAATAGTTCCTTGTATTAGATTAGAACTGCATTTAACTACGTGATTCAAAATTGAAATAAATGAGCGCCCTGAGATCTTAATGCGCTCAATTTAAACCAGTTACAAATAGTTAATTGACTGTAAAAGTCTTCTGGAGGTCTCTCGGAGCAGACCTTGACTTTGCGCAATGTAAGCACTAGACATTCTCATAACACTAAGCACTAGACATTAACTTCCAAAGCTTCGATCATGCTGTTAAGTTTAAAAGGAGTTCTATATAAATATTAATAAAGCGAGAAAATTTCCGTTAGAGCGTTAATGGAAAACGTTTTTACATAAATGGTTTCGACAACTAAACTGGTTTTTGATTGTTAGGTTTTTCCGAACGTATGTAATACGTACAAAAACGGTTGACGGGTAAGTATTGATATAAGCAATGTTTATTAACTACTTATTTCGAACATACTGTAGCTTTTAAAAGTGAAGTCACGACATCCTAGTGGTTGGGTGATCGGAATTCGAGTCAAGAGACCCGAGTTCGATCCCCGAGGGTTTTTTCAAAACTTATGTACGATTTCAATCGTTAGCTTCGACATAAAGACTTTCACGCTCATGCGTGTTGGGACGGAGTCTCAAAAATGTCTTCGGTGGAAAGTGGGTCGAAAGGACTTATTATCTAGACTCTGTCTGTACCCTAGTATTGGAAAATGGTGTGACACGCCCTTGCTATCGCTAATACGCTTGCCAAGTATTGTGATTACAACAAATGCTCCTAGCGCGACAGGCTTGTGTACGGCGGAGATAACAGAAAGAACCAGTCCGCTTGGTACCAGCTGCTACGACCGAAACGCCGATTCGTTCTCGCCCCCAGGGGCTAAGAAAGAATGCATCAATGCTCAATGCCTTTTTTATGGAATGAAGATGAAACACAAAAATCCATTCCCATAATTTAACCACGATACCCAACTACAAGCAAAATTAATTAAAAATTACCGTATCAACTATCAGAATTAAAATATAATATCTCACAGTCTGTAATAATATTGACTGTCTCTAATTTTACACTTGTTCGGCGGTAAAAATTTTAAAGAGCGAAGTACTGAAATTACTAATCCAATCAAAGCCAATTGGGCAAAGAAGCCGACCTGTAGAAAGTTAGTCCTATTATACTATATATAATAATAATTTCGAACCTGCAACCCTTACCTTGCAATAGCTAATACCCATTATGCTATTTGGTGATATTACAGAGGATTGTTCCAAAAATCAGTAATCATGGATTGAACTCGCACAAATATTCTCGCACAAATATACTCACACAAATAAAAACTTATGACCCGGTAATAATGTATTAACAAAGTTATGAGCACACAACGTGTGAAATTAAAATTAAGATACGCTAATTAATTTGCATTATATTTTCAGTATTCCGTGTAAAATGGTCAGTGAGGCTGCTTATTCTCAACATTGTTGCTTTCGGTAGTAAATCTTTAAATTAATTAAGACTTGATATGCTCATGCAATATAAAAAAAAACCAACAGCTTCATAATAGTATATCGTACGTTTTCTTATATGAATAGGAAGTAGGTACAGATTTTATCGGTTAAATATTGTTTATTTATTAATATGAACTACTTATTAATATGCATTCACGAAAGCCGAGTGGTTGGGTGGTCGGAATTTCCAGTCAAGAGATCCGAGTTCGATCCCGAGGTACGAGCCTGCCACCTGCCATATGGGTTTTTCAAAAACTTATGTACGAATTATATCGTCGGCTTAGACATTGAGACGACGACAGGCTCACGACCTGTCACGTTGTCCCAAAAATATCTTCGGTTGAAGGCGGTTCGAAGGGACTTAATTGTCTAGACTAGAACTCCGTTTACCCCTATATTGGGAATTGCATGAAGTTTTTTTTTTTTTTTATATAGTTGCAACATAAGCAGTAAGAAAAGCTCTTTATTATTATTTCAAATTTAAAAAGGCGCCTGAGAAGCCATGAATATTTAATGTCGTTTATAATATTTGTAAATTCTAGTAATAACTCTTCTCTTAAAGAAACACATAATTTTTTTAACACAGCGTCATCTTCAGAGTTAAAGATTGAGTCGTTTTGTTCTGTTAGCCGAAGTTAAAATTAACCTTGTTTAAAGATTTAAAACTACACAAAATGAGAAGGTTCCGCAAAATTAAGACCTCCACACAGAATTGCCGGCATTAAACTCCGAGATCCATTCCATTATTTTTTGTAAGTAACTCTTGTTAACAATATTACCATTCTCAGTCTGAAACTATTCAAAAGGAAAAATTTTAAAGACCTAGCGACTCTGCGTCTGCCTCTATGGCAACAAAAGTCACGTTAGCCGAGTGGTTGGGTAATGGGAACTCGATTCAAAAGGCCCGAGTTCTATCCTCAAGTGGCTCGTACCAATGGGTTTTTTCAAAAACGTATGTACTATTTATATCGTTGGTTTGGACATAAAGAGGGTGACAGGCTCATCATCTGTCTCGTTGTTCCAATGAAATGTCTTTGGTGGAAGGTGGTTTGTCTAGATCTCAGTCTTCCCCAGTATTGGGAATAGCGTGAACAATTTTTTTCCCTGTCTCTATAGCAACCGTTTAAGGTATATTACAGGTTTCCCATTCCCAACGTCATTACCACACCGAGTCGCGTAGGTCACTCGGCCAAGCTTATTTTGAGTAATCGCCGTCAGTTGACACGAAAAACCATTTATTCGCAAATCGCGTGACAAGTAACGTTTATACGTATATAATCTCCTGATCAACTTAAAGGACGTAAAAGACTAAAGGAAGTCGTCAGCCTTTCCGATGCAATTTAAATGCTCTTTACATTTGTTCGTTAAAACATTTACAACTTATCAAACTTATCGATTTCTGCCTTTGCCGTGTACTGTAAGGGTAAACCTTTCGTTCTATCTTGGTAAGAAAAGACTACATGACCGACGGATGGCTAAGCATTTCATAAACTGCCAACGTCAAACAAAATCTTTGAAATTATGCTAGATTATCAAATACAATAATTATCTAATTAATAAGAAAAAAAGTCACGATAGCCGAATGGTTGGGTGGTCGGGATTTCGAGTCGAGAGGCCCGAGTTCGATCCCCAGGTGGCGGGCTCGTACCAATGGGTTTTTCAAAAACTTACGTACGAATTATAACGTTGACTCACTGGGCTCACCACTAGACCTCTGTCAACCACTGTATTGGGAATTGCGTGACGATATTTTTATTTAAGAATAAACCCCGGCTGCATTCAATTATTACACACTATGTCACCCCCACAATAAACACTGGTTTAAAAATAACTCATAACTAAATACATCAAACCGTTGGAAATTTAGAATCTCCCTTTGAATAGTCCCAATACAGAATCAAGATGTCTGATATTGCGATTGCAAATGCACTTTCTGTGCGCGTTGATTAAGGGAGAGGTGTATTTCCCCAGTAACCTAAAACAGGCTCGTAAGGTAATTTCCAAGGCCTTGGATACATGGAAGTCTCAGGGACTATACTACCGTATATTACGTCGTATGTGAATGAAATGACATCATGTTAGTTGCGCTTGCACAGAAAGAAGTATTGCGCAACAAAGGAAAGCCGTAAGTAGATATTTAGGCCTCGTATGACTTAGACGTCATGCGATTTGAATACGATGTGAAAAATACTATCTTAGTATATATCTCAATTTAAAAAAAATCTAAAAATAAATAAATATCTTAACGCAGTTCCCTATACAGGGGTAGACAGAGATCTAGTCTAGTCAATTAAGTCCCTTTGATTATTCGTCCACCGAATATCGGGACAATCTTATCGGGACAAGAAAATCTAGTAGCTATATTACTACTATATCCAACATATTATTTTACTTCATTACGGTAAAAACTTCCGACATATAGAAAAAACTCAGGACGGTCTGACTTATTCGGGAGATTACAAATTAAATGTTTAATAACAGATTTTACTTTTCATTTTTTTACCTACTAATATTATTTTTTACCAACTATTTAAATTTTTACGTTTATTTAAAAAAAGATAAGTAAGTTAAAACAATTATGCATACATACATATGTACATGTATCGACACATATACAGATTACACTTACACACTATTATGGCTAATGGGGTAGCCATAAACAACAATTTGCTAAATAGAACTATTATCATTTTCATTAAATTTAAAATTAACGAAAATATTAATATTTAATTCGAATTTCTCTATTAATTATGATATGAATATTTTAAGGAATTTTGCTTTCACTCTCTATTCCAATTTTACATTAAACACAGTCATGGATTACAAACTATTCCGTTAACTTATCATCTTGCATTATTAGTCACAGACCGTATTTATACAAAGTATAACTCTGGCAGTGCTCCTCAAACTAATATTAGGATTACTAAATTACAAGCTTTGGCTAGGACTTTGTACGAGCGGATTTAAATAACCTTTTATTTACATTTATTACAAACAAACACAGTAGTAGGAATATTACGTTCAACTTTTTACAATGTAACAGAGACCGAGTTTGTTCAAATTACAACTTCGAAGGCAGTAAAGATACGTTACTGTATCCTTTTTAGTCAGACGTACAGGTCAGGATTTAGTCTAGCAAACGTCTGAAGCGACTGAAATTATACTAAAAAATCAGCTTAAGCTCTTGTTATATGGAATCAGAAACAACAAAGGTACCACAAACACCCAGACTCTAGAAAATGTACACAAAAGTGTTTTCTCCAGGAATCGAATCCTAAACCTTAGAGCTTATGACACCATGAAAGCAGGTGTATACGTCACTCGTCTACGGAGGTCGTCGTGTATTAAAGCAATTAATTAGACGAAAGATTGTTAAAAACATAATTTTTTCATTAAAAATGTATGAAAAGTAAAAGAACAACATGACAAAGTGTCACCAAAGGTCGCCAGGACGCCCCTTCGCCTAACCTAAATGATGAATACTCTTGATGAAAGAATTAAAAAGCAAACGTGACTATGAAATATTACTATTCTGGGCCATCCTTGTAAAATATCCAAAGGCCAATTATCTTTTATCTCCCTTTTAGAATTGAAGGAAAAGACCATATGCAAATGACCATAACCTTCTAATTTGACAAGGAGCCTGGCATTTAACACATATTACGTCGCTCTTAGTCACCGGACCGTGTTAATTAATATCGCCATGTTGGGTACCGCCATCAGCGAGTACTAAGTATACAAACAGAATTGAACTTATTCATTATCATTTATTATCTTGATTGAATTTCACTATATTTAAAAGGCAAAATAGTTGCTTAAACGTTGCAACAACATATTAATGTGCATTTTATATTTATTGCTATAAACTAAATACCATGACAATTCTCGGCGAAAGTTTTACCACCTCTCACGTTGTCCCGAATAATCTCCGGTGTGTCGAAAGGACTAAATTGCCTCGACCTATGTGTCTATTCCAGTTTTGGAAAATGTATAAAATAAATAAATAAATATCTTCACGCAATTAACCCCCAATACAGGGGTAGACAGAGGTCGAGTCTAGACAATTAAGTCCCTTCGACCCACTTTCCACCGAAGATATTTTCGGGACAATGTGTGAATATAAAAAACTAGTTCTCAATAAACACAATGTCAGTAATGGTATGGTACAAAATAATTATTTTTATTAAACGAAGGAACTAATTAAAGGAAGGAATTTAGGATAAATGTAAAGACTAATGAATCAATAGTGTGTCAGGAAATGTATATGTAAGAGGCAGATGTGAGAAATCTGGTCTCTACCTTACCTTACGGAAAAGATGCATAAAGCTTATGTACGTAAATATGTATATTTATTATTATTGTATTGTTACAATAATAATAAATACTGGAAGTAAAGTTTTTAGATCGTCAGTGAAGCTGGAAGAAAATGATTATTGTCATAACAATTATTTTACTGAAATTACTGTTTGTATAGTGACTAAGCATCATCTTATTATGATTCTCGCCTGATAGTAAAGTAAATGAAAGATATTTCCATGTAAATTACCAATAATAAACTATATTAAATTATACTACCTTAACATTATAAGAACATCGGTGGTAAGTGGGTTGAAAGGAATACATTGTCTGTTTCTCTGCCTACTTTACTATAGGAAATTGCGTGGTATAAACAAAAAATTAAAAGCTTAGATGAATCTGTCAGTCCGTCTGTTCGAAGCTCTGTCTATCTGTCTTTTAACTGCTAATGATTACTAAAGATATATCACTGACAGTCATATATACTTTATAGAGATAAAAGATTTTCTTCTGATAAATTAAATAGTCTACGCGAAGAAAGTCTCGTGTAACAACTAATATACATATACTCCTAAGTATAATATAATACACGTAAATTCCTAAGTAGCATAAATATGAAACAATCTACAATGTAACAGTAGCATATAACACTCAATTAAATCATGTAATTCAACAAACAATGCACCGATAGATAAAAAACATCTGAACACTAAAACAAGAACACCTGGTAAGTATCGATTAGTATTACATAGTTATCCAATTCGAGACAAGAGTGAAAGCGCCGCGCGTTGCGAATATGAAGATAATACTTCAGTTTCCCACATTTATCCGGGAATCGAGCTCGGGACCTATGAGATGGCGACACCATGAAAATGCGTCCACAGAGGTCGAGTAATATATGTGTTTATTTATACAGGCCCTAGGGCACCGTTATAATAAGAATTTAGCAATCGATACATTATAATTTTACTATGAAAATCGCACGTATGGAATAATATATGAAGATACGTACTCATAACTCAATAAAACATTAACGAAGAACTTACATATTTTAAAGGTGTTAGACTCCTCTATCTTGAAGTCGACTGGATATATTTTTACCACCAAATATAAGTGTTATAACTCTATTACTCCGGTTCTCAAACCGGAGTACCAGAGTCATGTACTGAGGTGTATGAGATCCATTGCGATTTATTTACCCTCAGGAGGAAACCTAAAGGGTGAACTGTTAGCTCGTTTTTCACTTTAATCTTAAATTTAATTCAAAATACTGAGTTTTTTAGAAGAGACTTCTACCGGAGTTTATTTGGGCCGTGACGTATGGTGAGCCTGTCATTACCTTTGAATCAAGATAAAAGCAAAAGATATGACGTTAATCCCATGAATAAGACTCGTTCTTATGACTCACAGTGTTTCAGAATATTATATAACAAAAAATATGTATAAAACAATTATAAACAGATTTTAATAGATTTAAAATGTGCCCATTACTATAATTATTATACGTAATATCTAAACGAAGATGAGATGGAAATATCTAATGTTTTAAAATTGTGAATGGAAAAGTCCAAGATACTACGATTACAATTCAATAATCAAAAACCCATTGACTGTTTTCACTATCTAGTACTTGTCCTCATACACTTGAGAATTTTACACTCTTTGTTAAAACCTATGTTCATTCTCAGTTTAAAACTTAAGACTCATCGAAACAAGCAGCAATGTAGACCGCAGAACGTACATTGTAGTTATTTATCTCTATCTCTTATCTATCTGACGAATGATATTCGTTATCAATGGAAACAGATTAAATCTTTGTATCAACTGCTATGTAAATAGATAAGCCTATTCACACTCATATATCTCAGTTACCGGATTGAATCGTTAAGCTATTTAGCTCAGTGTAACTGTAACGTGTTGTAAATTATACTGTTGGTTGACAAGATGGGACAAAGACAGACGCGAGCAGTAGAAAGTACAATTCGTAGGCGATGCATGTTGTCTTATTTAACGAGTTGGCCTATAGCCCGGTAACGTGCACGTGTTTTGCTGTTTGCTCTACACTTTACACAGAAACAAGAACTACAAATATTTTTTTCCTATCGTTTTATACTTTTTCTAGAAAAAACAATATGTTGTTTTGTGTTGGATACCCCATGGGTGTCGTTAAAGGCGGCTTAACGATGGAAAAGCCTTGAAAATTATTTTATCCATCTGCACATAGCGGGATATTCATCTTTAGAAATACTAGACCGAAATTCAGCAGACCAGTGACTGACAGTAGCGTCTAAGATACGCTTGCCAAGCGATGCGATTATAGCCAACACTCTTGTATGTCTAAGTCCTTCAGTAGACTTTTGTGGGTTATTATGTTTGTGACCATGGTATACTCCGGCAATCTGAACACGATCTGTCACGTTGTCTCAAAAAAGCTTTGGTGAAATGCTACCAACACAGTGTCGGGTGTATACTGAGAGTTTTTTTTATTTTAAAATATACTTTTACTTATTCAAACAATTAAAATAATTTTTAAGATTAAAAAAAAACTTGAAAATATCGCAGTAACCAATCAAAATTTTAATCTTTCTATTTAATTTGTGTTAATTTATTTATTTCGATTTGACATTTCCTTACGTAAGAGTTGTTCAATCGTATTTCTAAACACCTGACCCTCGGGCATTCCTCTTGGGTGCTCTGCGTCACGCTTCGTGATCGACATAGACAGCCATTTAAAAACATGTTTTATATAGGTACGTGGAAGTACATATAAGGCCCTTAATTTCCTTTCGGTAATATATGTAGATTATTCATTCATATAATGCATACTGTAATTTATGTAATTTATATATATATATATATATATATATATATATATATATATATATATATATATATATATATATATATATATATATATATATATATATATATATATATATATATATATATATATATATATATATATGTATGTATGTAGTGGATAAGATTACGTTAACCGAAATCATATTTTTAATTTTAATGTACAAAATAAACGGAGTTAAAGCATTTTTAGCCAATTCTCGCACTCTAGTGAAAGTGTGAAGTTCGCTGTGATCACATTGGTGTTTTTCCAAGTGAATGGAATGTATTTTATATATGTTATTCATATGGTAGATTCTTTCATGGCCTAAGGGGCTTCTCGGTACTTTACCTATATCACAGTAGGAACTCCTGGGCATTTTGGATCCCATTTCTATCTCCAAATAACACTGACTGTTAAAACTGTTTAAACTTGTTTTTAACATTACGAAACGGTGGTAGATTAAAAATGACGATCGATAAACGAATGTATGTTCCTATGTCGATGAATAAATGATTTGATTTGATTTGTTTGTAAGGTATACCGAGGTAGTGTAAAAAAATGTTGGCAAAGGGGGCCATGGAAGTCATCGGGGGTGACAACTCTTTTCTAATCTTAGCTTGAAGTTATTTAGTTGTCTATGAGCTGTATATTACAGCACCTGATGGTAAGTTAATACTAAGGTGGATTGTAAGCGCGTTTTTCATACCACTCCTATATAAAATAGTATGCACTGATTTTCATCAACATGACAACGCCGGTCGGGTTAATAGATATGTAGAAATAAATATAAAAGGCTCCTCTTAATACAATATTTTAATTAATGCGGCGAATCCCTACGTTTTTTCTTTAAAACATGTTTCTTCCAACCGACGCGCATTTTCGTAATCACTCAAATAAAACGAGCGATAAAATGACATAAGTAAGCGCTATTATTTACAGAAGACAAACGCTCAATGGCGTGGCACAGGTGTAATTTGTAACATTACATGTTGCTTACATGTTTCCATGACCAGTAGTCTGATTAAAAACGAGAGCCTCGTTTTTAATCATCAAGCACTATGACAAAGCCAAAAAAAGGGTTTAGACTAAGAACTAGATTTCGATGTTACTTGTTTGGACATACCTGTCACTGACAAATAGCAGTAGTAGTACATCCTCCTAGTCTAGGCGAGACTAGTATCTCGTGGAATAAGAACATTAACACTAAACATTGTTGACTATGATAGTATTTGATATTAAAATATTATTTTCCTAGCAAACGGCATGTAGTAGCTTACCAAGGGACCACAGAAATAACACCCTATGAGGAGGATCGTGTGTGATATCTGATCCATGAAAAATAAACAGTATCGCACTTCTATTTTTTTTCTTTTTTCATACATTCCTGTAACATTCCTTTACACTTTAAACTCCATCTTCCACCTATGGCCGTATCGGGATGTGCTGTCTGTACTCAGCGCTGCTCAGATTGTTTTTACACCAACGGGGATGAGCTCGTGTGCGTCCTCTCGGTGGAACGCACTATTTATATTAAGTATATTATTCAAACATTATTCATGGAGGGCCGCGGGGTCCTGTCTGCCCCGGTACATGCAACGGTGCAACAGCCTTTCAGGTACGAGTATATGTGCGTCAGCAGTCACTTCCCATGGAGTTAGCCGGTTGCTATTTTGCTAACTTTATAAATATTATAATTCTCATACCCAATTCGAAGGTGTTGATAAGCTTAAAGTTGTCCATAACATAAGATGAGTGCGTGATTTACGAAACTATACATATAAATGAAATCGAGGTGTCTGATTGTAGGTTCAAATTAACACCTTTTCACTAAATGAAAGGGAAAGTATATATTTATTTATTTATTTAGGTTCACCAACAAGGATTACATCGTAGCAATTAACACAAAACTTAAGTATTAAATATTTTAGGTAAATGTATCCTTAATTAAAGGTAAACACTACATTCATAATTGTACGGACTTTGGAAGAACATCTTATTTTTTCATATGAATGGTGTAATATGCACTATACACCGAAAAATTAAATAAACTGAAAAGGAATTATATAAAGTAAAAAAATAAAGAATTGTAAAATAATGCTTATATGCTAGTATACATTAATTTTAGTTTTTGTTTAAAAGTAGAAACATTTCCATTAAAAATACATAATTTATTTAATTTCGACATATTGTTGAAGTTCTACATAATATATGGTACTTAAATTAAAAAAAATGTCTGTTCCGAACAATCTCTGAAACGACTGGACTGATTTTAAGAGGGTTTTCACTAGCAGATAGCTGATGTTATAAGGAATAACTTAGGCTACTACTTTAGAATAATAATTGGGCTTCCGGTTGTAAATGCTAAACGGCGGGCAAAAGCCGCGGGGGCAGCTAATAGGTAATAAACCGAAAAAATTGTACCGAGTATTTTCGATTCAATAAGTAAAATTTTCAAACATAATGGTAAAGATGACATTTCATTTTAATTGGCAATCAATATGGTTACGTTTTTGGGATTCCAAGTCTTGCCTGGGATTTTGAAAAAACCAATCTTGTCACGTCTGCTGAGACTCAAAAACATGCTTCTACGATGACGTCTGACAATGCGATATAAAAACTATATATACTGTGTGAGCTCAAAGAAACCAGTTTGTATTCTAGAACATAGGTTAATACTAGGGTTGCCACGTCCTGTGCATAAACTCCTAGATATATTTTAGTAGAACTAAGCAATAGCTGCAAAAACTGTAGGCCTCCGGAGTTACTTTCTCGATATAAATCACTTTGTTTGGCCGAGCTAATCTTTGAAATTGTTTAATCGATTATAATACAAATTTACACACGTGCATTTATAACTTTGCTTAGCCACAGATAGATTTATGTGTATTAATGACTGAGAAACGTAACTAGAGAGCAGCATATTTTATATGCTAAATATTATATACATATATACAAATATATATTTTAGCAACCTCTATAACCTGTTTCTGTTCGTTTTATCTGCATTATGGTAGTGATGTTATTTTTTTTTCCAAAAATCTATAAGACATTGGTAAAAACACAAGTCAAAAATTTACTTGGTGTCAAAAAGTGGTAACCCTAATTTTATACTATCAGAATATTTTTTTCCTACCTATGTAAGTTCTTTGTATAAACATAATTTTTATTTTGCGAATGGCTATTTTCACAAAGTACTCATAAAATTTAATACAAATAAATTATCATGCTATAACTGTAGATGTGGAGAATCAACTTAGCTCAAATGTCTCCTTGATTTAAGTAAAATGTAAAAGTTTACTAAAACTTATCTGATGATGAAATTAACATTCGAAGACCTTCCCATTCCAAATTGATGGATGACAGTAGAATCTATAATGCGTAGCGTTCATAAATATTCCTATGAGGCGTTGCTATTATGGTATATTCTCGAAACTGCCATTGAAATTTCTAAACCCAGAGAACTGTTTTGGGTTTAACAAGTCACTGTTATTTGCAAACCAGTCAATTTTCAATAAATGTTAAATATGACAACCCTAGGCTTAAAGCAATTAAATGCCAGAATATGACTATTATATAAATTATCGTTTGAATTATTCATGTTTTTGTAGAAATTTTTATAAGGGACCGATTACGACAAGAAATCACCTGTAGATCCGTGAACATTTAATGATGATTTGCCTTTTTAGATTTATTCTCCAATGATTTAAAGTACCTAAGTTTAATACTTATTAATTAAACATTAAAGAACTACATATTGTAATAATATCACGTGAATCTTTATCACATAGTTGATATTAAAAAATAAATTTATTTTAACTTTCATATTTAATTCGATGTTATGTAAACGTGTAATATACTAGGTAAAATTTTAATAAAAATTGTCTATTTTCTTTCGAGATTGTTTTGAAACAAAAAATATCTACGGTTGTGTAAAACGACATACACTACAAGTAAAAGTCCTGTAATCCGTTGGTAATCATCCAGCTGCGTATCCCGAAGCTCAGAGACAAGCCCAGATCCCGAATAGAAGAGACGTCGTAATCGCAACGCTGGATAAGTTTGTCGATCGCAGTGACAAACATATTTGAAGTTGCTACCCGTTATATTATATACGTTTTCATTTTTTTTATGTAGAAAAGGGAGGCAAACGAGCAGGCGGCTCACGTGATGGTAAGTGATTACCGCCGCCCATGAACATCCGCAATACCAGAGGCATAGCAGATGCGTTGCAGGCCTTAGAGTGCAAGAATTGGGGGAGGAGGTGTGTGGGCCTCAAATTAGTCATATATCAGTCTGCTTAATTTGGCTAGGTATATTTTCGAGACAGTTATTCCGCCATCTTTCGGTCGCTATTATAATTATTCCAGGTCTTTTCACTTAATCGCTTCTTACGACACGCTGGGGAAAAAAGAGGGGTGGAATATACTTACTCTAGTTACCACGCTGCTATTTCTAAGATTGCATATTTAATATTATGAAAAATTTCTTCGATGTTAAAATTTTTATATAAAATATGCGAAATGTTAAATACGATAATGTCAATAAACTTTTTGACAAACTCGGCTAAAACAAGTTGTGTTAATTGGAACTGGTATGTTGTAACGAACACGCGAAATTACACTCGAGAGCATGATTCATTCTGAAAACGAATAGATTACAAGAAAGCAATAAACTTTAAACACAAACTCAAATTGACAAATTACATCAAAACTATACTACTTCTCGTAGTATTCATTTGGGGATAGTTCGAAGTGATCGCTCCGAAGCTATTTCTAGAAAAAATCACATCATATTTTTGTATAATATTAGAAAAAAGATTGACCAAAAAGAGGATACCTACGGAATATATTTCGCCAGTTTCTTCTCCGTTGTAGGAATTTCTTTACGAAACGATGGTAGTTTAAAAAATGACTGTTGATAAACGAATGTATATTCTTATTTCGATAAATTAATGATTTGATTTTTTACAGCACAGACAGGATATTATATATAATATTAAATATTGATTATATATAATATTATATGTAATATATATTTTTGAAACGTTTTGCAGTTGTCATGGTCAGTACATTGGACTGGCAGTTTAACCAGACTTCTGGGACAGTCTGTTCCGCTCATTCTGTGTTTTCGCTTGTCATAACACTCTTTGACGATCTCGAGGCTAAAGGGTTGAGAGTTCGAATCCCGTTAAGGGAAAACATTTGTGTTGAATACGAATGTTTGTACTCGAGTCATGGATGTTTATATGTTTATAACAATATTAGTATTTATAAAAATTTTAAAAAATATGTATGTAATTATATTGTACTGTTGTCCCAAATAAGCTTCGCTGAAAACTGAAACGAAAGGAAGACACCACTCAACAACAACATTCATTATTACAACAACACTCCAATTATTTCGCTACTAAGTGATTTTAATGCTTATACCCTTATAAATAAGCAATAAACTAAATAAATTTGAAAGTCTGAAAATACAGCACTTGAATTGGGTTGATCATATAGAAGTTACATATGAGTTTTAAGAGTATTATGTAATATTAATGTGTACATATTACACCCATGATTATTATGTCATTGATATAAAATGTAGTATCCGTGTGGTCGGCGTTATAATATATTTCCCGTGGGTGCCGCAAGAGGTGACTTACGGAAAAACCTCAAAAATACCATTGGCAACCGACAGATGGCGGTATAACCAACTCAGGAAATACCAGAACAAAATTCAGAAAGACCGGTGACGTGCAATAGTGGCTAAATTATGTGGTATGTACGTAAGTATGGTCTGGTACTGCATTCACCAATCCATTTGCTAAGCGTGGCGATTAGGGCCTACCCATCCTCAAGGGAGAGGCATATGTCTTGCAATAGACTTTAACAGGCCGTTACGTATGTATGTAAATAAATAAAAATTAATAAATGTCTTCACGCCGATCCCAATACAGGGGTAGACAGTGGTCTAGACGAAGGTCTAGAAGTCGTTTCGACCCATCTTCCACCGAAGTTATTTTTGGGGCAACGTGACAGGTGGTGAGCATGTCGCCGTCTTTACGTCCAAGTCAAGGATATAATTCGTACATAAGTTTTTTGAAAAACCCATGGTACGAGCTTGCCACCTGGTGATCGAACTCGGGTCTGTGTGAAAATGTAATTTTTATTACAAAAAAATCACTAAAATGTATAGCGTGCTATTATAATACTAAGATCACGGAAATAAAGGAGCCAACAATACGCTGATTTCAATAAAATCTTCAAAGATCTACGCAATAATGATAATTGCAAAACTTAACAATGCAATAATCGTGTCAACCTGTAAACCCTTAACCTTTATGGTTAGATAGCACGCCATTTAACATCCGTGTAGGTTTTTACGATTACTATTTAATAATGGAGATGTTTAAACGATATCAATCACCTCAGATCATAACTTATAACATTGTTATTAAATTAAAGAGACATAAAAAAAATCAACAGGTAGGGGCGGGATTTGAACAAGCGGCTTCTGCCATACAATGGCAACGCTCGAACCACCGTGTCCTGCACGCATCAATTGAAATGTCTTTCTTTATTTATTCTAGCATTGGCGACATCTACCGGAAGATATTCCAAATTCCAGCTCAATGTCCGTAACGTTTCAGCTACGAAACACGTATCAATGTAATGTGGTGACGCCATCTACACTTTTATTGTGCAATTTTATTGATTTATAGTAGTCACGATGGTCGAGTGGTTGTGTGATCGGAATTCGAGTCATGAGACCCAAGTTCGAGGCTCCACGAATCCAATACCAATGGATTTTTTTTCAAAAAACTTATGCACGATTTAAAATTGTTGACCTCCGAGGTCAAGTGGGTCGCCACCTCTGAGTTCCTGAGTTCGATTCCTCTAGGGTCAAAGTAAAAACAACTTTTTATATATTGTCTCGGGTCTAGATGTTCGTTGTACAATCTATCTATCAATGATGTTTATCAATGAAATATATAAACATACAAATAAATCAACATAAATATACAAACATATACATGGAGATAAAGAAGTTTAACTACACAGTTTTTTATATCAATAAACAAACAAGATCGTAACTTATTTTGCACTTTTACTATAAACGTATATCATTATGTTTGTATAAAATAATTATAGAACAAAATGTATGCCCTTCCCAATATTAAAGACGCAAACATGTAATAAATACATACATAGATAGACAGATAGGGACAACTTCACATACATTGCTTTCATCCTAAAGTAAGCAGCTTAAGCAAACAAACACCCAGACCGGAGAAAATGTAGAAAAAGTGTTTTCTGTATCGATCGATTACCAATGTAGTCAACATTGGTAATCGATCCCGGGACCTCAGAGCTAGCGAAACTCGTCCACGGAGCTCATCGAATTCCTTTCAACGTGTAATAAACGCATGTGCTGCGTATGTATGTGTCATATTATATGGCTAATGGTCCCAAGAAATGGTATAATGAGTTATCAGTCAGTCTAAATTAATTGTAAGTTATATTTTGTTATGTATGCCAGAATACAAGGTGCTACTTAGTATATAAAATGCGAATGTAACTTAAAAGCTAAAAGCACTTCCTTGACAGGTTGCTTAAGGTAAAAAAATATAAATGCATGGATATTTAATAATGTTTATTTTTTATTGTGTCTACAGTAAACAGCTCTGCCCGACTTTTAAGACAAAATATCAAACTACAAACACCACCGGATCCGGTTTTTCTTGTAAATCTGGCAAGCCTAGTTATTTTTTTAGTCCTTTATTTATTTTTTTTAATTTACCTTGAGCTTACAGAGTTTCGTAATATTTAGTTTTTGAAGTACAGTCTAAGAAAAAAAAACAGCGATCATGTAGCAAATTAATTCTTTCCGGTATCTGTGAAGAGACTAAAGTGATAGACATTTAGATGTCTCGGAAAGTTAACACGGAATGATCACTTATTTTACACATACTATTTATGCAATAGTATTTATGTACATATATCCTTTAACCCAAAACCTTCTTTAAATGACATCATCATCATAACAAAAGCCTCTACTCTCACTGCAGGACTACTGGGCCTCTAGTGTACGGGAAAGTTTTCACCTTATATAAGGTATAAAGCTGCGCTGCCGCCCGTATTCGGTTTTCTGAATTTTGGTTTGGCATATTTTCAAGGCTATTTCCCTTAGTGGGCTCATACGACACCCACAGGAATGGGATGGTATAGTCTTACGGCATCATCGATTATTATTATTCTTAAAGTTTTTATCAAGAACCGTTTATCTATGTGTAATGGTAGTTTTTCTATGTTATATTTAAGTCCATATTCGCATATTCGCATATATTATTCGCATTATTCGCATATAATCGTGGGTTATTTATAAAAAACGAGCAGTTCTGTATCATCCTCCGATCGTTTCACTTCTATCCTTACGTCGATCCCTACATATGACACGAAACTAGAAATCAGAACAGTCGGAGAGACGAGAGTTATTTTCAGTTTTGAAATATCAGTTACAAGAGAAACTTTCACAATCTAATTCTATGATGGTCTAAACATTTTTAGCTCTACACAACCTTTATTCAAAAGCTTTTATCTACAGTCAGACAGGTGGTAAACCTGTCTGAGATGGTCCAAACCTGTGCCTGTCTCTAACCAGCAGTAGGAATCGACGTAATGCGAGCACAGGGACCGAACTTGATTATTCGTATTGAGAGGTATTAGCCTAATCACCTAGTCTGCACGTAACTGTAGGAAGACTAAAACTAAAACGTATAAAGGCTAAGACTAAAAATTTTCAATCGATTAAATGAACCGGAGATACATAAAGGTCGAACATCGTGTCTCTGTACGCTGGCTTCCTTTATTACAGCAATCAAAACTACATTCATATGTCCAATGATGAATTTTATAAATGACATGATCACTTCTACGCTCTACGGTTTGTTTTTAACTACATACAAATACAAAGGCAAATAAAAAAAAGCCACCGTCATTCGATATAACAAGGCCATCATTGATAAAAAAAATCCTGTTTCGTAAGGAAACTTAGTTATGATTTAAAAGCACAAGAAGAATTAAGAATACATATAAGAATATATAGACAGGTACAATATCACATATATTGTTCCGATCCCAATGTAAGAAGCTAAAGCACTTGACATATCGGAACTGGAAACAATGGAGACATCACAAACACCCTGACCCAAGAAAATTTAGAAAGTGTTTTTTTTCTACTTTGACCCGTCCGGAAGTCGAACCCGCCACTCGTCCACGGAGATCGGTGAATATGTTCACGCCATTTCTTATACTGTGGTGGACAGAGGTCTAGACAATTAAATCACTTTCAATCCGCCTTACACCGCAGACATTTTTTTGGGACAACGTAACGAGAGCCTATCGCCGTCTTTTCGTCCCAGCCAACGATACAAATTTTACAAAAGTTTTGACAAAGCTCATTGGTACAAGTCTACCACCTGGGGATCGAACTCGTGTCTCATAATTCGAATCCCGATCACTCAATCACTCAGCTATCTTTCCTATATTTAAAAGAATCATAAGTTGATGTTAAGGTAACAGCAAGCGTAATATATAATAAAGTTTTTTTTTTTTTTTTGCAGCATGTAAGCATTCTGCTCATATGCTGGTAAGTGATCAAGTTTTTAAAAGACCATTTAAAAACATTCTTAAAGTCATAATAGTTCCGTGGCCAAAAAGTACAAAATAGCACTGGTCTAAAAATTCCATATCAGGGGAAAACCTATGTCCTTTAAAATCATATACCCCAATGGTAAAGCCTAAAATATTTTCTTTATACGGCTTCGTAATAAAAGTTGACTTTACTTAATGAGTTAAAGCCTTAAAGGCATTAATTATCGAACTATAAAGGTTATAACGAGGAAAAAAAATTTTGTGTATACCTCGAGGAACTTATTCGGGCAAAGTTGTATGGGTTTTTGGTTTCCTTTGACGTGTTGATTCAGTTTCAATGTATTTTATTGTAAGCTTGCCTTGATTCTGCATCCAGGTTTAACTCTAGACATTGAACTCCTTAACACAGAATGTTCGATACATTTTATTTTCAATGCATTTAAAAATAAACTTTATAAACGCTATTCATATTTTTATGTCTTTATGACTCACTTTTGTCATTTTTGAAACATTTAACTGACACGGACGGGATACGAATCGGCATATTCTATCGGATTCATGGTTTTCTTCCCACAGGCCCATCGGAGTATCTGAGTAGTAATCTACTATAAATCTGTTGCACAATTACTGCCTAATAAGTAATTCATATTCATTTATTCCCCCATACATCCGAAAAATTTTGGTACGAGCTTAAGCACTTGTAATGAAAATTGTAAACAACAAGACAATGTTGAAAATGTCAGGATAAAACATGCACGATAGCCGAGTGGTCGGGTAGCCGCCCCAAGGCTTGTATCAATCGTAGGTTTGGGACATAAAGACGGCGACGGGTTCACCACCTGTCACGTTGCCCCAAAAAATGTCTTCGGTGGTAGGTGGGTCGAATGGACTTAACTCCTGACCTCTGTCTACACCTGTATTGGGAACGGCGTGAAGATATTAACTTATTATTTATTTGAAGTTGAAAAAGTTGTTTTTTATATTGTCCCAACAGGCGACATCACAAAACTCGATGTGTTTCAGTAACGCTGTTACGACGTATGCATGTTGAATCGACTCTGCTTCGGGTCTCGTTTCTAGAGCAGAATCCAACGGAAGCGCGCGCCGGGCGAAAACTGTCCCGTTACGTTCGTCAACTGACATAACTTTCTGTCGGAATGCAACGTGTAAGCTCATGTCTCGTCGTACGCGCATAGATAATACGGTAAACAAATGTGGACTAAATTTTACCACTTTAGAAGCACCTCCTTCTTTACTTCCCCTTACAGATATTTCTCGGGGTTTGTACACGGAAAATATCCCGGAAAAGATCTCAATGATGAAGGACTACTGTAAAACAAGTGTCACGGAAATAACGACAGAAAAAAACATTTGAATTTTCCCGCAAACATGCTCATCAAGATTGACTTAACTAAATCGTAGCAAAATATTTACTGTATCATGGACAACTATATTCAAGCTGACTTTCAAAGAAGCGGAGCAGCAGAAACAAAGAAAGAAAATAATTTAGTCCTCCGACATTAGGAGATAACACACAAACAAACAGTTAAACCCTAACACGAAACAAAAATTATATTGACATTTTCAAACAATTATCTTGATTACGACAATATAAAAATTACTGTCTCCAGGTCTCCAGATCACCTTTTTGCCAGGGCTCAGAACCTGACGCCGGAATAGAGCCGGGTCATCCAGTATAAAAACAAATAAATCTATACCTCTTATACTCGTTTAAGTTCGGAAGACGAAGGCACTATTACAAGCGATGCCTGATAACCTTTTCAAAAGTCTAGAAATAAGCATATGACTGACTTATGAACCACCTGGCCGGTTTCACGGGGGCAATTTCGAAATAATGTCTGCGTTTATTATTTATGCAGGAGAATTTGTGCATGTATTCGAGTAACTGTGAGGTGTCAGTTTCAATTGTATGCGGCATTTGTATAAATGTTTTAGCTACACTTTAAATTGTTTCATAATGTTAAAAAAACAGCCTTTGATTAACGATCAGTAAGTATTTAATTATTTAATGAACAAATATATATTGCCTTGAAGTATCTTAGTTTAAAAATCAACAATATAATAGTATCAGTATTCAAAAAACGTTCATTATTTTAGTGGTAAAATCAACTGTTAAAACTACGATTTTGCGAATCTCTCAGATTTTGTTCTCTGATTCTCCTGAGTTTCATTCCCGTTAAGTTCAATGAAAAAAACCGCTTTTTCTATATTGTCTCGGGTTCAGATGTTGGTTGTACCTTCGGTGTTCCTGTTTCTATACTATCTGATTTATATGTATTTATTTACTGTATATATCAAATAAATAAATATATACAAGAGAAGGTATAAGAGAGGTTTCAAATATTGCGCTGCCGGCTTTCCTTGCCTCCGTACAGTGTTCATGATTTGTCACGTAAAATTCTTAAGAATGATTTGGACTTAACCTTTGCTACCGAGGCAAGAGAAGCATGGTTACGTCTCTGTCCCGGCGAGGATATTCCACTGGAACCTAACTCACAAAAACGGTGGGATATCCCGTTGGTTCAGAATGTGCAGAAATGCTTACTGAACAATTTTCACTGTGACAGAGACCGCGCCCGCTTTCTAGGTGTTTCGACAAAGGAATCCAGTTACTAGCTACATGCTTTACCATCAAGTAACCTTGGTACATTACTAGATAACGAAAGATTACGTATAGCTGTAGGAATACGATTGGGAGCATCGATTTGTCAACCACATCGATGTCATTATGGCAGCAACGTCGACGAGTTAGGCCTCCACGGACTTTCATGCCAAAAAAGTGCCGGCAGACTATCTCGTCACGGTTCCTTGAATGAAATCATCCGGCTCTTGTTTCCATTAATATTCCATCGGTTTTAGAGCCTTGTGGAATATTTAGGGAGGATGGTAAGAGACCCGACGGCTTGACTTTAGTCCCTTGGGAGAGAGGCAAAGCTCTTGTGTGGGACGCAACTTGCGTCGATACATTAGCGGCCTCTCATATCAAGGGTACTTCGATAAGGGCCGGGGCGGCATCAGAGGCAGCTGAATCGGGTAAATGGCGTAAATATGAGTCTTTAAAAGGAGACTATATATTTGTTCCATTTGCCGCAGAGACAATCGGTCCGTGGGGTCCCCGAGCGATGCAGTTTCTAAAGAAATTGTATCCGCGACTTATCGTTGCCGCTGGTGACAAGAGGGCTGGTTCTTTTCTCGCTCAACGGTTAAGTCTAGCCATTCAACGTGGAAATGCAGCCAGCGTTCTTGGTACCATGCCACGAGGAGTAGGGCTCTACGATAAGAAGAGAGAATAAGTATTGTAAATATTAACATAATTTTTTCTGTAAATAAAGAATTATAAAAAAAACAAGAGAATAGTTCAGTATTATTCAGATCGTCGGTGAAGCTGGAAGAAAATACTTTTAGACGTATCAATTATTTTAATGAAATTACTGTTTGAATAGTGACTATGTATGATCTTATCATAATCTTATCATAATAGACGATTAAATGAAATATATATTTCAAACTAAAATTATACCTTAAATTTATATGTTACAATATAAAACTCCTATAAGTAGACAGAGGTCTAGTCAATTATGACCCACCTTCCACCGAAGGCATTTTTTGGGACAACATGACAGGTGGTGAGCCTGTAGACGTCATTATGTCCAAGCCAACGATATAAATAGTACGTAAGTTTTGAAAAAAAAAACCCATAGGCCTACCCACCTGGCGTTCCAACTCGGGTATCTTGACTGGAATTCCGGTCACCCGACAAGTCGGCTATCGTGCTTCACTACGATAAGATATCCCTCACGAATATTGTTGCGGACGGATACTAGTACTGAATTATTATTTAAAAAAATATCTTCACGCAATTCCCAATACAGGGGTAGACAGAGGTCTAGTCTAGACAATTAAGTCCCTTCAATCCACCTTCCACTGAAGATATTTTCGGGACAACGTGACAGGTGGTGAGCCCGTCGCCGTCTTTATGTCCAAGCCAACGATTTAATTCGTACATAAGTTTTTGAAAACCTCATTGGTACGAGCCTGCCAACTGGGGATCGAACTCGGGTCTCTCGACTCGAAATTCCGACCACCCAACCACTCGGCTTTCGTAACTTTAAGAAATACCAGACGAAAATAAATCAGAACGGTGGTGGGCAGCGGCGTCCAATGAACGAGGTGGCTGGTGATGCAATCGGAAAAACCGCTAGCCAAAGTTGACGATTATCGCAAACCCACTTGACGAGAGAGACCTACAAGGTCCTGATATCCTACGGAGGACTTTTGCAGGCCGTTAAGTAAATAATTAAAAAAATGTTTTAAAAAAATAAGACTCCCGAAGCGCCTGGATATAAAGACAAGAGTGATATATTAAGTGTAATAAGTAATATTTTAAACCTTTATTTAAAACCATAAGCCATAAAATAAATTCACTTAAAAAAACATCCCATAATAAAAACGACTCATCATCGGCACACAAACTGAGACAAAAAAGAACGCCGGTAGAATTATCCACCCACAGCCTCCAACAAATCCAACAAATCAATTGTTCTAAGATCCCTTAACATAGAATACTACATTTAAAACGTGTTTAAACCCAAAGCTCCGTCTTAACCTTATCTTTTAGAGAAATCTTTAACATTGTAATATGTTTATTGTTTCGTCACTCAAGGTTAGTTTTTATTTGATATATCTGTTTAACCCTCTGTAGACCTTACAAAGAATCTCATTAATAATTTTAAGTGTAATTAGTGGCACTTCAAAATTCTCATTAGATAAATTAATGTATTTTATTTTAACTTTGAATTAAGTAAAATTTGTGTAAGATTTTGTTTAAAGTATATTTCTTAACTGGCCACATAAAATAAGTGACGTGAAGTTCACAACAGGGTAGGCAGTTGATGAGAGTATAATTTCGAATTATGTTAATAACGTTTATTTTGCAGGAAATTATGTATTGTGTTGGAATTGCATAAACGTATATATAAAATACACGCCACTGAACAAAAACCTAAATATATGCAAAAACAATATCAGGATTTTACTTTGTCGAAATCTCTAATTCTAACATGATTAATAATATTTGATAACGGATGCTTTATCTAAAGTATATCTAGTATATCTACAGATATATTTATTACAACTGGTTATCTGGACGTATCAGGCACCCGACTATCTCAAATCAAGGTCGATTTAAATGTAAGTCAGATTGGCTTAATTAACTAAATGACTGTTAAGGAATCAAGCAGCCTGCGATTAAATAGCATTGTGCTAATGCACTTACAGGACAAATTCCTCATCTTAAGCTTAGAGAGAGAAAGGCAACATCGACCGAAAAAATATTCGAAATACTCTCAATCTCGTACGTGTCTTTCTCCACACATTAACCCAAATTTTATTTACAAAATTTAATTTAAAAAAAAAATGTCCACGCTATTCCCAATACAAGTGTAGTCAACGGTCTAGTCCCTATAACCATTTAAGTCCCTTTTGCCGAAGACATTTTTCGAGAAAAAGTGACAGGTAGTGAGCCCGTCGCCGTTTTTATATCCAAGCCAACGATATAATCGTACATAAAAACTCATTGGTACGAGCCGGCCACCTGGGGATCGAACTCGGGTCTCCTAACTAGAAATCCGATCACCCAACCACTCGTCTATCGTGACTTTAAAAAAAAATTATTAAAATTATTTTTTTTAATTCGATTATAATTAAACTTTTTTCAATCCTAATAAAAAATTCACAGAGAAATAGCCTTTTTGATGAATATCAGTCAGCGAGTCAGTCCGATAACAAGTAGTTTTTATGATTACGTTAACGTTACGTTTAAGGAACGTTATAATATTTTATTGATTTATTTACATAATATGCACATAGTGGTACACATGGCTGGACGTATTTTGTACTTATGTGTTGTACACATAAATACAGGGTCACTTCAAAACTACTAAATACATTCCAAAGCAATTTTTGTTTTAATGCTTTTCTATATAGACTTAATGACGTCAGTTTTAAAATATAGGTTTTTTCTAGCTAAATTTAGGTAATTATTTAATTTCAATTTAATTAAATTAAATTCGAAAGCGTATTATATTAAATTGCTAATTATAATTGAAATTTTATACTAATTCTGCTTTACATTTAATCACATAAATATGTATTTCTACTTACAATATTAATATAAAAATTAACATGGATATTATACAAAATACACATACAAAACACACACACACACACACACACACACACACATATATATATATATATATATATATATATATATATATATATATATATATATATATATATATATATATATATATATATATATATATATATATATATATATATATATATATATATATATATATATATATATATATATATATATATATATATATATATATATATATATATATATATATATATATATATATATATATATATATATATATATATATATAAATTAACATAAATTAACAGGCAACCATGTGAGGAATGTTAAACTTTTCCGATTATAATTAAACATTTAAGACTAAGGGATAAAATCTCGCCCAAGACAGTAAATTTTTTGGAGTTTTTTTTAATTCTTTTAATAAGTTTGTGTGTATAATGTTTATGTATATATTAAATCGAGTAGAAGTTAACAACTTTTTGAACGTTTAATATTTTATAACAATTAATTATAATTTTTTTTACATTTATTTGATATCTTATATGGCCAGTTATTTCTTATATGGGAGCTTGACCGCGGAACACAGCTAGATTTTTTTTAATGTGTCAATAAATTATTATACGTATAACCTCCGGTGAAAAGTGGATGGACAGTCAACGTCTAAACATTTGCCTACACCGATATAGAAAAACGCGAAGATAAAAAAAATTGTAAAAAAAAAAATCCGCGCACACGTGATCTAAAAACCAAGCATGAAGACATAATAACACTAACACCGTCATCATTGTGGGGCATTAGAACGTGATCTAACTCGACATTTTTCCGTTGCCTGACAAGTCTGTATTGCATGGTTACTGCAAACACTCAAATATACATTATATATACTAAAATATACCTAAAGTCACGATAGCCGAGTGTTTGGATTGTCGAAATTTCGAGTCATGGGACCCGAGTTCGATCTCACAACCTGTGAAGTTGTCCCGAAAATATCTTCGGTGGAAGGTGGGTCGAAGGGACTTAAATGTCTAGACTAGACCTCTGTCTACCCCTGTATTGGGAATTGCGCAAAGATATTTTTTTTTAGAATATACCTGGTAACGACAGTCATCCACAGGAGTACGGAGTAAACATAATCACTTAATTACTTTCAGTTCCAAGTTTGCAGCCCGGGTTGTAACAAACCACTGGATCTCTAAGGAACAGAAGCCACGATATCTGAGGTGTCTAGACAGCTTTCGTTGCATCTGTCTGAGCCGAAATGAGCTTTCTAGTCAGTAGATTAAAGGCTCAAAGTAAGTTTTTACTAAACTTAATCGGCGAAAAGCGATCTTGTCGAAGTTAAACTGACGAAACTAAAAGATTTAGTTTATATTACGAGAATCACTGTGGGTATAGTATTCGTATAGTGACTCCCGCAGCGAAAGGATAAGAAATTTCACGCGTAAGACTTGAGTTTAAGACCCCGTTTTGCTACCAAAATTATCACACAAATTTCGTGTGAAGTTATTGAATTACTGATTACTAGACGACGACGGGCTCGCCACCAGTCACGTTGTCCTAAAAATGTCTTTGCTAGAAGGTGGGTCGTAAGGTCTTAATTGTCTAGGCCTCTGTTTGCACCTGTATTGGGAATTGCGTGAAGATATATTTTTTGAGATTACTTATACTTTTAAGATTATTACTAATAATAATAATAAATAAATAAATATCATCACGCAATTCCCAAAACAGGGGTCGACAGAGGTCTAGTCTAGACCTTTAAGGCCCTTCGACCCACCTTCCACCGAAGATATTTTCGGGACAACGTGTCAGGTGGTGAGCCTGTCGCCGTCTTTATGTCCAAGCCAACGATATAATTCGTACATAAGTTTTAGAAACCCATTGGTATCGCCACTTGAGGATCGAACTCGGGTCTCTTGACTCGAAATTCCGAATTATTACTGTTTTAACAAAACTACCACAATCTCTTTAATGTTAAGCGATCAATGTGAGATAATAACTATAAGGATAATGACACTTGGTCATCCGTTTCGACTAACTTCCCCGTCTGAGATGATGCGTAAAGATATGTATCGCTTGTATAAACTCAACCATTTAAAAACATCACGTTATTTTTCACGGAGGAATGATGTCACAACTTATACGACTCACCAATGGTCTTATACCAACGACACCCGCCCATACGGCATGATACTGACGATATATGTATTTATTTAATGTTTTTTAATTCTAAATATGCTCGTCATTATTGTTTTTTATCAATATTATTTATTAAAACTGTAATGAATAGGTTTTTTGGCTTAAAATTAGCGCTAAGTGAGACCATACTCACACAGCATATGCTGAGCCCTTTTCGCGGTTGGCTTTGCAACTTGTTTGTTAATTTTTTTAGAAAACTTAATGTCATCATAGAAGACCGAATGAAGGTGTTGAAAAAAAATTTTTTTCTTATCTATTCTGTATGACGGTTTTCATAGAATAGATAAGAAAAAAAAAACATAGAGACGATCAAATTATTTGATTAGTATTCTCAATTTATTCTAATGTACCCAAAATTACAGTAAGACGTATGTATTAAGTTTCTGTGTGCTGTATTTATTCCTTGTATATGTGTGGTGTACAATAAAGTATATACTACTACTATTACTACTATATATCCGGTCAGACACTAACCGTTCACTATTCTTTATTCTATATGATAGCAAAAATGTCCGAAACTTAGGCTTTCTGCCAAGACTACAGAATAAAACTTAATTTTTGAACTGGTTATGAGAAAATTTACGTATGAAAATATTTAATAAATTTGCTCGTGTACCCTACCTTACCCTACCCAACCCATAGCCTCAAGGGACTATAGCTCAGGATATATGCCTAGTTATATAATAATGTAATAGGGAATTGTTGAAGCTTCTTTACAGCCTAAATGTCCACTGCTGAACTAACCTACTCTTAGGATCGCCACAAAGAATTGCCCTATTCCTCCACCTGTAACCATCGGCTCACCGCAATATTCATCCTGTGGGAGGATGTCTCATACTTTAACGTATACGAGGTTGCCACTCGAGAACCTTACTTCCCCTACAGATGGAGTACGTTCAACGAGCTGTATAAATATGAACGGATTAAAAATGTAATTTTTTATATTAAAATATAAACATACAAACACGGGCTTCGATCGTGAACGCTGTAACGGGCAAATTATTTTTTTTTTCGAGTTAAAAAGTATCATATGTCACGCCTATTACAGTTTAAGCTACCTTTATACCAAATTTTTCCAAAATATGCGGTTTAGCAGTGAAAGCGGCGACAGATAAACAGACAAAGTGATATTTACCTTTATAAATAACTTTACCTTTAGAAATAACTCGTTGGTACGAGCATTAAAATATATGTTTTTTTTTAACATTTCATATATATAGTAATACATAAACAACAATTGCATAACTGCTACCATTAACAAGCATGTTCAAAACTTCGAAATCGTTTATCTCTGGATACACATAATGATACAGGTATTTGAATATATTAATTTGCGGCAATTAAAAGAAAATTAGCGGTAAAAGTATCAAATCAGACTTGTACACGTTGAAATAATGTAGAAGTTCCTAATCACCTATATTTGATTAGTTGGCTATAACATCTTACCTGATTGGTGAGGACATCTATAACGACATAAGCGAGATACACGATCTCCTCCTCATCGGAACCCAAGGCAGCACCGCCAAGACCCGCGGTACGCACATGCAGTGCGCACACCCAGCCTCCGCTGATCATCGCGCCATACACCACGCGACCTCACAGTGACACAACCCACAGCCGCAGAGAATCCACAGTTTCGCCTCACCACAAGTCCATCAAGCTATGTCTAGCCGTGACAGTCGCAAAGTTGACTTCACAATCTCATACTAATTCAGATATTCGTTAGACGCTTTCCTAACGGGACGTACGAGTATCAAATATTAACGTTCACGGTACACCCGGCCAACATAAGATACGTCCGAAAATTCACGTCCCCGATGTTTGTTTTAAAAACGCGCTAAAAGCACTTTAGAAACCCGACGTTTAACCAACGCAATGTAAGAACTCGCGTGCGGCGCGGACGGCGATTTACCGCTACTCGTCTACGTAAGCCGTTTCCGCTGTAAGTGAAAATCTGGAATTAACTCGCATCACAACAGGTACACGAATTCATGCCGAAACTAAGTCCGATGGCGACGGGTTCTGGATTTTGATGGATCTCAATACACGATTCCAAAATTTCGAAATTTTATCCGACGCGTCAAAACAGTTCTCTTGTAATAATTATACGCGAAATATCACTACAACGCTATACGATTGTCGTTAAATTCGATGTAAATATTTCTTGATATAAAATAAATAAAAACGAGGACACGAGCATGCGTGTCTCTTCGATTCGGAGGATCGACTCGACTGCGTTCCGCGTCGCGCTGCTTGCCCCCCTGTTGACACTGCGCAGGTAAACGCCAGGTGAGCGGCGCGACGTTGCCAAACCGAGCATTATCACTGATGAAGTGATAGCTGCCGCTTCTACCATTGAATTTTACGCATCGTCGGCAATACAATAAAAATTCCAAATTTGCTTGTCAAACTTCACTCATAACATAAAAAATATGCACTAACTTTGCAATGAATACAACGTAATTGAAAAGTGTCGAGTATACCGCTACGAACAATTAGAGCGATTGGGTCCGATTGTTATTTTAATAATCATAAACGATTTTAGTTTCAATTACCGTAGTGTTTAACAAAATTCACCATTGAGACCTCCAGTTCAATCCATGAATTGAACAAAAAGTATCAAAAATAATCTCATCTTGAGTAATATCTACATTATCAGACCTGTATGACAATCTTTCAACAAACATTATAAAATTATCTCATTTTTCACATAGCTCCATTTTTTATTTGCCTAATATTTTCATCATTTGTCCAAGATATGTTTCGGCGTGTGGTTTTGGCGTAAAGTTTACCACTCCTTTATTCCCGTGTGAGTCATAAGAGTAAGAAGACTAAGGGCAAGACAACTATCTCGAAAATTACTTGATCAAATTAAAAAAACTGGCGAGAGATATGCTAACGCCAATCCGCTAAGCATGGCGATTACGGCAAATTCCATCATGGGAGAGGCTTTTGTTCTGCACTGGATTTTTCATATGTTTGTGTAATAATATTAGTATGTATGTGTAATAGTATCAGAAATTTAAATTTTCGACAACTAAAATACCAGGCAAAAGATCTTAAAGCTACATAAGAATCTATTATCATATTATCAAAAATCACCATATTAGCAAAAATAAAGAACAATCAGAAAATATTGACATTGGCGTACTACAGGGCAATATTCTTGGACCTCTTTTGATTTTAGTATTTATAAAGGATTAATCTCAAGTAAATAGCATTTTCGATCCCCAGGTGGCAGGCTCGAACCAATGGGTTTTTCAAAAACCTACGTACGAATTATGTCGTTGGCTTGGACATACGGGACACTTGGACGGCGACGGGCTCACCACCTGTCACGTTGTCCCAAAAATATCTTCGGTGGAAGGTGGGTCGAAGGGACTTAATTGTCTAGACTAGACCTCTGTCTACCCCTGTATTGGGAATTGCGTGAAGATATTTATATTTATTTATTTATTTATTTATTTATTCTAAAAGTTTACAAAATTTTATACTTTAATGTTATTGTAATTTTTCATACATAAGTTACTTAATACGTACTAATAATAAAAAAATCAAGTAGGATATTGTACTCAAAAACCTATATTGTATAATTCAATTTCGATATAATCAAAAAAAAATTACTAATTAATAAAAAATCGGGTCTCTTGACTAGAAATCACTTAACCACTCAGTTTGGTCAATCATGAGTAAATAATTTTACATCTCCTTAAAAATATTATGAAGCTACAAATATTCTTTGAGACAGACCGAGAAGTCTACTCCAGTGCGGATTGGCCTACTACAGACATTTTTGGAATATTTTTTTAAATCGTTATTTTTTTTAAATCGTTCTCAGACATGCAGGTTTCCTCGCGATGTTTTCCATTTCCAGCGGCAAACAGCTGTCGAGGTACAGTATGAACAGCCAGGAGGACATAACTCAACCCTGTTTTACGCCTGTTTGGACGTTAAACATCGGTGACAAGTAATGCCCTACCCGCACACAGGCTTTGCAGTCACAATAGAGCGACTGCACACATCCTTAGCAGTGTGCCATCCACACCATACCCTGGCAACAGTTCCCACATTTTCTTCCTTACAACCTTATCAAATGCCTTCTCAAGATCCACAAAAGCACGGAAAATATTCTGGTTAGAAGCCAGAAGCTTTTCCGTGATCATGTCATCTAGGTCTAAATCCGCATTGTGGCTCCAATAAAAATCTTTCCGATTTCTCTCATCCTACGAGTCAAAACCTTCGTGTAAACTTTACTTGCTAAACTGTTCAAGCTGATCGCCCGATAGCACCCGCAGTCAAAATGTGAACCTTTACCTTTATAACATTTATAACATTACTTTCAAAAACCTAAGTCACAATGACTGTGGATAATTAAAAATTTTTAAATAATTAATAGCCAGTGATTTATAAACCTTAATGGTATTTCTGAAGAAAAACTATTAAGGGTCATAAATATACACAAAAGAAATTAATCAAGACGATGTCCACATCTTTGAGCATATTTGAGCATATATACATACACATATTTGAGCACATCGGGTGTGAAGCAATTGAATTATTTCTTTAAATCTATAATTGTATCTTTTATTTTTGGTAACGTATTCAGTAAAAACAAACAAAGACGCAAAGAAAGAAACTATTTTATTTAACATCGTAAAAAAATTGTTAAAAATAGAAAAAACATATTGTATGATGTCAAAATAGGTCCCCACTTCAGCAAATTGCTGCACTACCGAAGTGCTTCAACACACAAATGGCACACTTGAAAAACAAAGTAAATAATATATTAACGCATATATATTTCATATAATTTTCCGTGAGTAACGGCGTAAAAATACGTCTACCACCCGATTACCACCCGTGAGTGTCATAAGAGGTGACTAAGAGAAAAGTTAGAAAATTGCTACCGACAGATGGTATGATAACTATCAATATAAATATATTAAAACTAAATTCAGTAGCGGGATGACGGGCGACAGCGTCTATGGTGGTATATGTGCCGGATTAAGTAAGCTCGGGGCACGTAGCAAATTCCATTGAGGAGATTTGATAAGGTTTCTTAAGTGATGAAAACAATTCAAAACTAAATACGTTTATTTGCCAGACATCTATATATATAAATAAAATTGGAGTATCTGTTTGTAGAAATAACCGTTTTTTACTACATGTTTATGAATGTATACGGTACATACACCAAAATGTTTTTTTCTTTTAATTTGTCTGTCTGTTTGTTTCGGCTATTCTTTGCAACGGCTGGCAAAGCCGCGGGGGACAGCTAGTAGAACATAAAAAACGAGTTGATACGCGGGACCTTCTTCACGGGATCCGTATCAATTGCTGCTCTGGCTATATAGATAATCCGGCACTATCGTACTTGAGAGACTTATGTCCTGCAGTGGACGTTCACAGGCATTTATGTTGATGATCATGTTGTGGGTCATTCACCATTCATATATGATATTCTATTTCATATACCTACCTCATAAAGACGGCGACAGGTGGTGACCTGTCACGTTGTCCCGAAAATATCTTCCGTGGAAGATGGGTCGAAGGGACTTAATTGTCTAGACTAGACCTCTGTCTATCCCTGTATTGGGCATTTTATTTTATTACATGTCAACCAAAAAGATTTTGTCCAGACAGACCACATAGTCTTAATAGGACTGAAAGCCCACAAAATTGTTTTCTTCCTTATTACACAGGCTTGCGTAAGCAAATTATAAATCACCAGGCAATTGCTATGAAGGTTGTTGTAGCGGTGAATGTGTGTTAAAATGAAAACTTAGTTATATATTATATTAAAATTAAACTGAAATAACTTTTGCAAACATATGTTATCGAAGTAACATACTTATAACTATTTTTCTATACGGTTTATTTCCAATTTTGTAAAGAGTACATCAGATTTCTCTAAGAAACTATTCACACAACTACTAACTATAAACTATAGTGGAAAGCAAGGTTAGTAAATATATTACATTGCTTGTATTTGACTTTATATATACCTTAATGATGAAAAACTGAAGTTATTTTTTAGAATTAACCTATAGGTTGCGAAAATCAACATAGCATACTTTTTAAATAAAACGATTTTCGGATTTTATGGCGTTTTTAATTAGTTTTTACAAAACTATTAAACTGTTAATTATTTTTAGACTAACTAGTTTGTAAAAACTAATTAAAAATGCGATATATTATTAAAAACGCGATAAAATCCGAAAATCGTTTTATATCAAATGTCTAGTATACGCGTAAATACAAGAAACCATTATAGCATACCTTTTTCGATTTTAGTTACTACTCCTTTTGTCGCGTCGTTCTTTAATAGAATCCTTGCTCACTCCATCACTTAGCTAGAAATTTAATTCATGCTATTCTCATTGGAATTGTGTTTTTCCGTTAAAAAAGTGTTCTTTATGTTAATCCCGTATAATCTATCTTGTGGCCAAATTTCATAGAAATCCCCTTTGTTTTTGTCTCTTTCGTTACTACGCCAAAAGCACACCTGATTCAATAATATGAATAAAAAATAGAAATGTCTAAATAAACACCCAAATACCAACCCAAACTTTTACATTTATAAGGTAAGTTTAGTGCGACGGTAGGATTTTATTGTGTGGAATGCCATGCATCAAGGTGGTATTGATGAAATTTATGATTATGGCGATTAACGATGTTGAAATTCAGCGGCTGGGATTAATCCGAACAATTCCTCGGAGCAACATCTCTTCGCAAAGCCAGGGGATCTAGCCGATCGGATAGAGTATGGTCGTCGACAATTCAAGCCGCTCTTCTTTGGATACGGTCAAATGGAAGGAGCTGACACTGCCTCCGCCCAGGGATGAGAACAATACTTCATGTGCGTACTATCTACCCCTGTATTGGGAATTGCGTGAAGATAATTATTTATTTATTATTTATTTATGAAACTTAAAGGAGAAACAGGCAAAACGTCCGTTTATAAATTATCTACGTATTAGTTTTTTACAAATTAAAATAAATTTATACTTAAGTAGCTAACGCATAATTGACAATACTTTATATTGGTGTTATTTAATCCAATAAAATCCTTTTTATTTGGTAATGTTAAGACAAAATATTATGATAAGAAGAAATATACGTATATGTATTATTTTAATGATATTTTCTTTTCAATTATAGCCATCTAAATTATACATAATCTAGCACTTTCTGTTAGTGAAAGACTTATAAATTTGTTCAGTAGTTTTTAACTTTTGGAGTTCAGACACCTGAATATAAAACATGTAAGTACTTAAGCCAATCTGCTTAATTTTGTAATGATATATTTCGAGATGGCTATCCTGCCTTCTGCCAGTCGCCATTATGGTATTCAGGGGCTATAACCCTTAGTCATCTATTAGGACCAGAAGCCGCGAGAAGAAAAGACCTATTCAGACCTTCTAATGTTATGATTAGGTGCTGTGCAATTCCGATTTGAATTCTTTACATAATCCCAACGTGACATGTCTTACACCAAATTTTAAGCATCAATTAGAATTCTTAAAAACTCCCATTCAAAACCAATACATTACAGTTCAAGAAATTATTACCGAGATGACTGATTATACAATAATGTCTTAATCTGTTAAAATAAACATTATTTTTTCAAATATAAAAAAAAATACATTTAAATTTCTCTAACGTTGAAAGTGAAAACTTTTGACAAATGAAAGATAATAATTTATGAGGCAACGAAGGCCACCAGCTAAGTCGGATGTACGCTAATTATTGGGTAACCTACTCAATATCTATCGGGATGAATATTTTTATTGCTTTGGAAATTTCAATTTATTCTTTGTTACTATTTGTGACGATTACATCATCAACTTCGGGTCATTAGAAACAGACAGGGAGGGCGACTTTATAATTACATTTAATTTTTGTAAAAAAAATATGCAGTATACCCACAACAGGTAGGTACCTCATACCTATAATCTCTAAACAGCACTTTGTTAAATTGGAACTAATCCAGAAACGCGCCGCCCTCGCAAACGTCCCGCTCCTATTGGCCAGGCACACTGTAAACTCCAAGATGGACGCCCACAACTCGGATTACATACGCAACTCTGCTTGTGACACAATAACAACGAATGCGGCGAACAATTGACCCATTTATTTTACCTACGACGTTTGGAGTGTTTCGTTTCCTACACAATTATGTAGGTTCATTTTAACACTCAAAACAGTGTAAAATACTTATAATTACAGTATACCAGCGGGCCCGGCAAATGTAGTTCTGCCTTGGAGTTAGCTATAAAAATACGGGATATAAAATCTATTATGTTAGGCCCCGGCAGCAAACCAAATATTTAAATAAATTCGGTTAGATAGTTTCGGAGTACATCGCTACTAGCAACAACGTGCAAATAGAAACATATATTATTGCTATACCTATATATATAGTCAGGTCATAAGTACTGTCACAAAATAAAAACTTTTCTTTTAGAATGCTGGCCACTAAAAAGGTTATTGAATTCGAATTTCGAATTGTTCATGAAAATAAAACTACATAATTTTTAGAATTTTACTCATTTTTAAATATGGTGTGGACGCTTAAAAGAAGACCGTGTTGCAGTTATTGCGTGTGTTCATGAGCGGCGGTAATCACTTACCATCACGTGAGCCGCCTGCTCGTTTGCCTCCCTTTTCTATAAAATATTTTTTTTTATAGAAAAGGGAGGCTCACCACCTGTCACGTTGTCCCAAAATACGTCCTCCATTAAAGGTGGGTCGAAAGGACTTAATTGTCTGGATCTCTGTCGACACCTGTATTGGGAATGGCGTGAAGATATTTATTTATTTTCATTTACTTATTCTCGATTTATGTTGTTGGATTTAACATAAAGACGGCGACAGGCTCACTACCTGTCACGTTGACCTAAAAATTTCTTCAGTGATAGGTGGGTCGAAAGGACTTAATTGTCTGGACCTCTGTCTACCCCAGTATTGTGAATGGCGAGAAAATATTTTTTAATTTTTATTTACTTATACACGATTTATATTGTTGGATTTTACATGAAGACGGCGACAGGCTCACTACCTGTCACGTTGACCTAAAAATTTCTTCAGTGATAGGTGGATCGAAAGGACTTTATTGTCTGTACCTCTGTCTACGCCAGTATCCAGTATCCAAAGCCATTCTCAATGGCGTGAAGATATTTTTTATGGTTATAATAAAATCGTACTTCTGACAACCTTTCTTTATTAAAGAAATGTGTACAATGTGGTTTATGGAATCGAATCGTCCCATATCTAAACATATTCGCTATATCCCGAGAGACCCGAGTTCGATCCCCGGGTGGCAGGCTACTAGTAGTACTCATGTTCAAATTATATCGTTGGCTTGGACATTGGTAGACCATTGGTGGATTTTAACAGTGGTAGAGCCACGCATTAGCTTTTGTTGTTGCATGAATGAGCCGGCTCGACCGGGGAAGTACCACGACCGCACAGAATACCGGCGTGAAGTGGAAGTCTAACAAACTTCTGCGTTTCGTCTGGTGAGTGCAGGTAACCGGAGCCCCACACACCCCCCTGTCGCCGTCTTTATGTCTTTTTTTTATAGAAAAGGCCGTCAAACGAGCAGGTGGCTCACGTGATGGTAAGTGATTACCGCCGCCCATGAACACCCGCAATACCAGAGGCATAGCAGATGCGTTGCCGGCCTTAGAGTGCCCCTCCCCTCAAAAATTGGGGAGGGAGGTGTGTGGGCCTCCGGTTACCTGCACTCACCAGACGAAACGCAGAAGTTTGTTAGACTTCTACTTTACGTCGGTATTCTGTGAGGTCGTGGTACTTCCCCGGTCGAGCCGGCCCATTCATGCAACAACAAAAGCTGATGCGTGGCTCTACCACTGTAAATATCCATATTCATAATTATATATCTATCTCTATTTTTAAATTCACATTAATATAATATGTAAGTATATTTAGTTTTTGTATATGTAATATCACTTGTTTTGTTTCTATCTATTTATATGTACACCACCGTCTTATTATACTATGATTCCTGTCCATGCAAAGCTTGCCCGGAAGAGATCACTTTTAGTGATAAGGCCGCCCATTGTACTGTTGTCTATCTTTGTTTTCTTTCTGTGATTTTTATGTTTGGTTTACAATAAAGTTATATTAAATTTAATTTAATTACAACAAAACAGGAATGGCAAGTATAAAATAACACAACGTAATTAAAAAGGCGTAAAAATGAAAATATATTGTACAAATTTAGACCATTCCAGTAAATTAAGTTCAATGTACGAGTCTGCTAAATATCTCGCTGTTTCTATTCAATTGTAACGTAGTGCTAAGTAGCCGGTAGTTTGATGAGTTATTTCGGTTTTGATTGACTTTTTGAATGTTGAAAACTAAACTAAGGAATGTAAAAGTGTTGTCTTTGAACTTACTCATTTTGTTCAGAAATACTTAATATTTTTATATTATTGTGACAGAAAATTACAATATTTTTTATGTGATTTCAGCTTTCTCCGACGTTGGCGACTGTAGCTTCAAATGTTGCTATTAATGCATACAGTAGCTCTAGTACAGGGTTTCGAACCGAAGTTCGTCTCGCAGTTATTTAAAATATTATGCTGACTTTACTTTTATTATTATATTACATCTCCTTACTAGAGAGTTTGCCATTGCCTGGCTTGACAAGCGGAATGGCGACACAATACCAGACACCTTGGTCTTTTGACGCTGCTGCTCGCATCGGTCTGCTGAATTTTGGTCTGGTATTTCCAAAGTGGCTATCCCGCCATCTATCGGTAGCGTATTGTATTTTGTAGGCTTTTTCTATAAACGCCTCATACCACACGAAAGGAACACGGGAATAAAGCGGCCAACCCCTTTATTTTTGCATCACCTTAAATTCTTACGGTTCTTTCTTCTTATAAGACAAGATTGTAAATCAAAAATTTATCAATACGGGTGATCATAATAAAATAAATGTGCGTAAAATGTGGCAAAAAATACCATGTGGTAATAGTACCTATCCCTCCTCAAATAATATGAGGGACGAAAACTTGTTAATGCCTAGAAAATGACAGAAGACGGAATATCAATTTCCTTTACGATCACCGGCTTGCCAAATGTGACAATAATGGCAGTTATTCCTAACGGGAAAGACCTAGACACTATACCCTGCAATGTTACAGTCTAAATTTACTTCAAATGTAGTGGTTTTCAGATGTTCATAGACTGCAGTAGCCAATTTTCTGATAGTCTGTTCGTGCGTGTGTCTATCCAACCGAAAAATCATCATCAGGTATTAACAGGAATTGTAACTTTCGACGCGAGCAATGTCCCGGGCGAGGCACCTGTTATAAAAGTCTACATTTCGGCCATGCATGACCTAACCGGTCGCACGCCCTAGTACGCGACACGCCTCAGCTATTCAGCTACTAGTTTTTGCTGATAGTTGCATTATTACTTGTCTATACCATTGTACCTACACATACTCCGTATTATTCCTTTTTTTTAACCAGTCCTAAGATATGTAGTACTTCCTGTGCAGAATAAAACAGAGCATTTAGCTACATACATTTGAAATATGTAATTTATAGAATACGATATTATTAAAGAAATAATAACATAAAATTAATTAAAGGTTTCAATTTCAATCTTAACTTAAAATTGAAATTGTTTGAATTTTGGCAATGTAGTGTTGACTTTTTGAAATAAGTTTTAAAAACCATGAGTTTTTAATCATTATTGCAAAATTATCAAGAAGGCAGTTGAAGAAATATAAACATCGATGGGAAATAAATAATAAATAATAAAAAAAGCTTTAGGTGTGAACTTGAGTCATTTTCTATTTTCATCAACAATATTATTTCCTTGTATTTCGTGTTTTTAAGTTAACAATAATAAAAATATTATTTTCAAGTTGGAATGACGACAAGGTAGCCCAGTTCGTAGTGGGTCACTACTTAATAGCCAAGGGTTGCGGGTTCGAATCCCGCTAGCAGCGGCCATTGGTGTCATGAATAAGAATGTTTCTATTTGTTTTATTTGTTTACCACCTGACACGTTGTCTTGTCCAAGCTTTGGTGAAAAGTGCATCGAAAGAGCTTTATTGTTTAAATCTCTGCCTACCCCAATATGGAAAATTGCGTGAAGATAAAAAAGTTAAAGGTTTTTTATATAGGAAGTTTGCGAAAACTTTATTGACAGTAAGTGATTACACACATACATAACAAGCGTACAATCGTATGATAAGACCACTCGCACCTCTGACGCTGCTGCCCATCTTCTGTCTGATTTAATTTTTTTTAGAAATGGTTTTCCATATCTATCAGTTGCAATAACGATATTCAAGGTATTCCCTTAGTCACCTCCTATGACACCCACGGGAAGAGCGGGAGTGGCCATATTCTTGCTCCGTTACCACCAGAAAACCAACTAGACTAGATGCAGATGCATTGCAGACGTTAAAGAAAGGAATTATATAAAATTAAACGATATATATAAAAATTTTTTTCTAATTAGCAAATACTATGCATAAAAATTATAGCAGTTACATTTCAATTAAATTTAGTATCGTATATTTTATTTTATTCGACTTATAAACACTATTTCAATATTAAGACTAAGAAGCCCGCCAAAATAAAATAAAACTTAACTTATCACACCAATCCCAATACTGAGGTAGACAGAGATCTACACAATTACAAACTTCCACCGAAGACATTTTTGGGACAATGTGATAGGCGGTAAGCCCTTTACCGCCTTCATGTCCAAACCAATTATATAAATCGTACATAAGTTTTGGAAAAAAAACCCATTGGTACGAGTCTAAATGGGGATCGAACTCCGATCACTAGCCTATCGTGACTATAGTTGTAAGTTCGTTTTATGTGAGCAAGATATTACACTAACCATGTGCGGCTGTGTGTTCTTTGTTGCACATTCGCAACAAACATACATAATGGCATATTAAAGTCCACAGCAGGACGTAGGCCTCTCCAATAGGGAGGATTTGCCATAGTTGCCACGCTTGGCAAGCGGATTGGCGATCGTAGTACCAGACTACTCGCACCTCAGACGCTGCTGCCCGTCTTCGGTACAATAAGGT
>JAGSMR010000024.1:7762500-8072500 GCA_029286605.1 Sericinus montela
CCCAGGTCAGCACCTCGGAACACCCGCGTATCCATCACCTGTTTTCACAGTCGGTCATCCACCAGGAATAAATCGATCATACTTCTCTCATTGGCTCTTGTTCTAGTATACATATGGATTTTCTTGTGACTAAACATAGTGTTTGTCACAAGAAGACCCTTTTCCTTGCATACAGCCAGTATAAGCTTGCCAGCATCGTTAACCCTTTTATCGCCAAACATTCCAAGCACCGACTCGTACCCTGGCCGAGCGGTACCAACCCATCCATTCAAATCACCACATACAACAATTCTTTCGTTTCCTCTAACCAAGTCTAGAACTTCTCTTACATTCTCCCAAAACTCCTCCAACTCAGCTCTGGACGACGAAGCCACCGGCGCATAAACAGCCAAAAGGAATAACTTCGTCAGTCCCAATTTAAAGCGAACCCAGAGAAGTCTCGAGTTCACAACCTTATATTCAGTTTATGACTGACCTGACATGACATCGACCAACCGAGACGACAGCAGCACCCCCACTCCCTGGCAGGCGCTCTCGCTCTCCGGGACTCCGGACCATAGAGCTAACGCCCCGCCAGTGAGCTCTTCAGTACCACTGCCCTTCCGCTTGGTCTCCGACAAACACACGACATCTAATTCTCTTTCTTTCATTATTTCAATCAACTCATTCGTCTTATCTCTCATGACTCCTCTAACATTCCACGTGCCAACTCTGCACTCCGTCCTCCATCTTCCGCCGTGTCGGGCTGTGCGTGACGGGTGGCGGTCCCCATCGCCGCTTTGCGCGCTGCATTTCACACCAACGGGGACGAACTGGTGTGCGTCGCCTTGGGGGGACGCCCTAACCCTCGTTGGCATGGGTGCGCAGCTGTGTGTAGAATTGCAGCCCTGAAAAGGGCTGGCAGGGGTCGCGACGAGCACGCTTCTACAATGACCCCTTAGGGGGTCATTGTAGAAGCGTGATCTTCATGATGGGAGATAGACGATGTTTATTATTAAATAACAATAGGGCAGGTAGAAAAGTTCCTGAAAAAAAAGCGATGAAGAAGTTCATCGCTTTTTTTTCAAAAGCAATGGAACTAGCTACGAGTGTCCTAAAAAGATCTGCACATCGAATTCTAAAACGTCATTCGCTTCACTACATTCCACTACAGGTGAGTGCAAATATTATTGCCACTGTGAGTCGACTTTTGTCGTGTGATGCTGCAAAAGCATCGGGAAGATCTCCAATTTCTAGATAAAATTTTATGGTTGGAAGAAACGACCTGCAAAAAAGATGGCTATTTAAATCTTCACAACTCACATAGTTGGGCCCATAAAAATCCGCACCTGATGAAACCCAACATCAATTCAGAATTAACTTATAGACAGGCATATTGAATCGAAAGTAATTGGGTCCTTTGAGTTATAAGGGAACTTAGATTGCAATAATTATTTAAACTTCTTACAATACGATCTGCCAGAATTATTAAAAGATATGCCTTTACGTATTTTGCAACAATTTCAAAATGATGGTTGTCCAGCTAACTACACCCGTCACGTCCAAGAATATTTAAACCCAGAGTATTCAGAGCGTTGGATCGGGCGACTTGGCCCTGTCTTATGACCACCTCGTTCGCCCGACCTGAATCGCCTGGATTTCTTCTATTGGGGTTGTCTTAAAGACAGACTCTATTCGAAGCCCATTAGAACATTAGACGAGCTTACGACGACAAAATAAGCAGACAGGTTGCGGGCCATATCAGTAGGAAAAATTAAGCATGACGCATAAAAAGACCATTTCTAAGGCGATGTCGTGCCTACATTAATGCTGGTGGTAAATAATTTGAAACTTATTGTAATGCTTATATTGTTAAAAACAAAAAAATAAATGTGAAATTATTTGCACCGTTTGTTTTCATTCATGCAACATTTTTGTTTTGACTTGTTACAGACAACATTGAACAGGAATTTTTCTACCTGCCCTATTGTTATTTAATAAACATCGTCTATCTCCTTTAACTTCTAATCTTTATTGAATACGCACATCTTGCAACAATATCCCTTTTAGGCGCATAGTAAAAGTGATAACTATTAATATTATAAATTCCATTTTTGTTTAAAAAATTTGTTTGAGGCTAGTTTTCTTAAAGTATATATATTACTATTTTAGAATCTTGGGTAGTTGTAAAAACTTGCCAAAGTAGTGTCAGTACTTTTTTTACACCACGATGAATAAAAGTGGACTGAAAGTTGAAATCATGCAAAATTTTAGCCAAAACATGAATTTTGATGATTTTTATGTAAAAACTGAACGTACTGTGGTACTATTAAGGATTGCTACTTAGGTTGCTGTTATAAAGAAAATATCTGATATATCTAAAAAATTGTGGTCACAATAGTAGCAAATGCCCTTATGGGTGATGATTTTCAAAAATTTTCAAATTATTTTTAATGTAATTAAAAAAAAAAGATGTTTTTTTTTTCTCTATTTTTTCTGGAGTAGTCATGAGCGGTCTACACTGTGGTGCATTAGTTACCACATTACCGTAATATATATATATATATATATGTATAGTGGCCAACTAAGGTAAAGAAAAGAAGAAGGAGGATCCTCATTCACCACGATAAAGCTTTAGGAAACCCCGAAATATTAACTATTGAATATTTTATTAAGGAAGGTGTCGATAAAGTGAGACATACCCCAAGTATGGCTAAGACTATGATGCCCTGCGTCTTTAATTTCTGCCCAAAAACCCACTAAAGATAAACTTTTTGGTATTGGCATTACGAGGCCACAAGATGCAAGGTGAAATGCTCTAAAAGAAATCTCATAGGAAGAATGGCCCTAATGCTTTTGTCAGTGATTATAACGAATGCAAAGATACGGAAGTAATAATAAAAACAATAAAATCATTGGTAATTTTCTACATTGACTTATTTTTTATTGTCTATGGCCTCTCAGTGGGACCCACGTAAATACAAAACGGAAAGATAAAGAAACACCCGTATACCGAAAGATAACAATGTTATTCATTTTTTGTCACTTTCACTAACGTCTGTACTTAGATTAATGATTAGTTGAAATCTTTTGAGTGTAGCACAGACTAATCATTAATCTGAGGTTAGAAGGTTTCATACATAACAAATGGTCATGTGTTGATGGGCAGCAATCCGAACTATTATTAATAGTATTATCAAAAAACATAGTTTAAAATTTATACTTCAGCTAATGACACATAGTTAATAACCAAACCTTGTTCAATATTATTACTACATTCAGGAATGAAATATGATTTAATGTCTCAGTATATTACACACAAGAACACAAATGTCTGATACAATCAGTACACTTATCACAGCCTTAAATGACTGGAGATATTAAAAAAAACTACTTAATAATAACTTTATCAGGTTTTTGTAAGGCAAGTGTTGATTTCTAAGAGTCACGATAGCCGACTGGCTGAGCTGGTCGGGTGGTCGGAATTTCGAGTCAAGAGACCCGAGTTCGATCCCCAGGTGGCAGGCTCGTTCCAATGGGTTTTTAAAACACTTATATACGAATTATATCGTTGGCTTAGACCTAAAGCAGGCAACGGGCTCACCACGTGTCACGTTGTCCCAAAATATCAACGGTGGAACGTGGATCAAAGGGACTTAATTGTCTAGACTAGACTTTTGTCTGTGTTGATTTATAAAACTTTGCGTGTGTTGAGGGTTGCATTTAACTACCGTGCCGACGAACGCGTCCATGAAAAGTGGTTACTTGGCCCTACGACCTCCGCTCTGACATCCACTTAGAGCAAACGACATGATCCGACATGATTCAAAAAAATTATTGTAATTATTATTAAGACATAATCTTTCTTTCTTGCATCTCTGCCAAGGAACACTCAACTCAACATAGAGTTAATGATGATGAAATCTGTTACAAAGCAAGTTACTGTTAGCCATTATATCGTACGTTTAATGAGCACTCAAGCCTTTGCAAAACTGCTTTCATCGGATTAGGCCATTGACGAAAACTAAAACAATATTGACTTAGATAATAGACGTGTAAGATTCGGTACAGACAACAAAGTAACATACATCAAGATAGCAAAGCCTGGTTTGCATACTAGCCCTTGTGGAATCAAGGGCACTGACGCAAATTGGTATAAAAAATGTGTTGCTAAAATGGTGCTATAATGCATAGTGATACTTATAGTTTTACATTTGTTCATGATCTTAGTCTTGTAGCTAATTACATACTAAAGTACCACAGTTTTAGAACTATTTTGCATAAATAAGTTAAATAACAAACATTTGTTACTAATGGAATTGTTACTGGTAGTGTAGGCGATAGTGCAACAAAATTTGAAGAAAATTTTGTATGAGTAGCTACAGATTCTGCTACTTAAATATTGTTATACTGTTTGTTATGAATTCATAATAGTTTTGGGGCACATAGCAAAAGGTAAAATTGAAAATACACTGGTTCCAGTCACGAAAATGCGACATGGTAAGTCTGTCTTTTAAATTCATATTTAATTAATAATTATTATTAATATAATTCAAATTACATTGTTATTCAATTATAGTTACATTCTTGTATGTATATTCGTCATATTTTTTTTCAACTTGACTTAAATTATGGACAGGGTAAAAATTTAAGGTTTTTTAAAAATTTTATTTTATTATTCATTATTTAGTTTTATGTATTATTTATTTTATCTTCATTACGTATTATTTATTATACAGTTTTATAAATGTTTTGTTGCTCCAAATGGGTACATAATTTCGGAGATCCTTACATTAGTACTACACGTGAATTTTATTTTAACTATTCACGCCTTAGATTAATGATATTTAATATAATATTTATGTATAATTTTTATATTTTAATATAATATTTAATATAATAGTCAATCAGCTAACATTATTAAAGATGAAAACTCGCCCGTAATTGCATTGAATTGGAATCAATGCAAAAACGTTCATACTCCGTCAATTGACTTTATTTCAGATACGCGTCGTTCGAGTCGGTTTGGTATTATTATTACTCACAGCTCACAGACAACGCTCGGTTTGCGTCTACACACGGCGAACGCCGAGCGAGCGAGGTCATTACGTACAAAAGCGTTATGCGACCTGCTCTGATAATAAATTCTTCTGCGGTGTCGGGGACTTCGCTGCAAATGGCGTCACGTCAGCTATAGAAAGCGCAGAAAGAGATAGATGTTTGCTTACTGATTACTTGTTGTTAGTGCGAAAGAGACAGTATATAGCGGCGACGACTATCCCTGAAGAATCTGCCAGCCAGCCAATACTGGCACTTCGGTGTATTGGCATTGGCATGCCTGTTTGCTCTGCTCAGTGTCTGTCGCGTACGGTACGCTTGCGACTTGCGAGTGAGGTGAGCGGAGCGGTAGCAGAATTTTTATTTAGCCGTCAGTAATTTCTGCTAATTCGGATTCGGTACGCTACCCGATCGAAACGACGACCAAATTCAGTCGACGGCACGGATTTCTAACTTTTTTTAGTCAGAATAATATTCCAATTACAGTTGTAATTTGCATAATTTAATTACAGTTGTAATATTTCAAATCAAAAGTACATTTAGTTATAGCTAAAACTTGAATTTCGTAGTCAGCGCAGTTTGTATCTTTCGCTTCTGGCCATTACATTTAGCTGGCTTATTTGGCCGGCCATTTTGAATTCTATTTTCTGGTGTCGGAACTTGGTGTAGAAAGACTGACAGACATTGGTGAATAGTTTTATTGAGCTTATTCTATTGGATTTTTGAAAGTGTACTGATATTTCCAAAAGTTATTTTGGGACCCTTTTATTTCTGTTGAAAAAGTGTGAAAATTAGAATCTGTGACAGTGAAGTGAGTGGTGAGCTTCATGTGAATATAACAATAACACGCGTTCTAATCGAAATAATATACAAATCATCGAATAATAACAAATTTTTGGACCATGAATGTAAGTGTATAGATTAATTTATTGGTGACTCGATATTCGTATGAATGTTGTGTAGTAAACATAGTTACTAAAACCGGCATGATGCAAAAGACTGCCTTCTTGAAATTTTTTAAATGCTTATTGACAAATAAGTTTAAAACGTTGAAATATTTCAGTTAAAATTTCTTAGGAAGTTCTGTTTCGACAAAATACCATAAATATTTGTATTGCATGTTTTAAATATAGCTTTTCAATACAATATTCATATATACATGTTATTAGTTGTAAACAATGTAGGTTGTACACAACATTTTTTTAAAGAACCTTGTTTATAAATTTTTGATTATATTTGTACCTATTACATTTTCTATCATTTTAGGTTTAAATAAGTTTTTGATTTAAATTGTTTATTTTCACCCATGAATCCTGTTTTAAAACAAATAAAATCTCATCTTACCTTGACAACCTTTATATGATTGTTGTGGTTAGTTTCTAATAAAATTAAACAGATTTTTTTGATTTGAGAAATTTTATTATTTTAGCTGGGTATCTAAAGCTTATTTGTCATTCGATGACAAATATCAATATTGTGTACCAAATATTGCTAGTTTATAGACCATATTTATCAATTTTAATGAAATATATTACAATAGAAAATATTGTGTCTTATGGTGAAATTTCTTTATTTTGGATCTGGATTATCCATAAAGTAAAATCTTGTTATTTTATGTTTCACTACTAAAATAGTAGTGTACATTTTTCCTAAAAATTTGCCTCTGATGGATTAAGCATATATAGGAATATCTATTTAAAACTTTTGACAGAGACTTTGAGTGCAGAGTTTTAATGCCATTATTTTCAGTTGGACAACGAAAATTCATGGTCTGGAAACAAATAAAATTCAAATTCCAGACTTGGTACAAATACTAAGAGGCTTCACTTGTTTACAGGTGTATCATGGCTACAAAGCTTGAATCTGAATTCCCATCCTCACCAACAAATGATGAATCAGGTTTGTTTTTCTTTTTGTTTTGTTTCTTTATTTGCAGTACTGTTATTTTAATATGTTCAAATATTTGACATACACTTAGTTCATTCAGTTTATGTACTATTTTTTTATATTACCTTTAAATGAGTTACTGTACTACTGTAATGCTCTTGGTGACAAAATCTTACTTGAAATAAATAGATGATGCTTTAATACACTATTGATAAATGATGATAATTATTTTAATTCTGTTTGTATATTTAGGTGTTGTATTTACATTTGACTTTTAATATATAATTTGATAAGTATAAAATGTTGCACACATTTTTTTAGTACATGAGATACCAATGTACTTATATTCATCTACTTATATCAAAATTTTTATTGGATGATTATACTTTTGATACTTATAAATGAATAGACTCCTGTGTTAGAATATTCTTACTTTAAACAATTCCTTTCATGACTTTATAACTATTAAGTTACTGCAAAAATAAAGTATCATAAATCTGTAATTTTTTTAACTGCCATCTTGTATATTGTTGACTATGAAAAGATTAATAATATTTTTTTTATTGTTTTTTTCTACACTTATTTTGAAATTTATTCTGAATATAGTTTGTTTTATAAATCTCCAAAATGAACAAAAATGTACTCAAGAGGTGTTTGTGATTTAAAATTTCAACCAACACTATAGAATTCAAAGAGGCCCGTTATACAAGACCATCCACATCATTTATATTTTAATTTTAATCTATTACAATATATTAAGCAGGGTGGACACTACAGACATTGTGATAGGTTATGGATGGCTGAGCCGATACTCAAATTCAAATGTTTTTTGCAGACTAAATTGTTACATGGTCTTATGGTTCCACAATAAGAGATTTAGAGACAGATTTAGTTGTGTAACTTTCGTTTTTTTATATCCATAACAATATATTATCCATTATGACTTCTGATTTGTAATGTAATCTGGGGTAATATTACTTATATACATATTTCCATACAAAATATATGATTATATTTGATGAAAATGGATTATATAAACCAACATCATGTTAGGAATAACATGATGGTGGTTTATTTAATCCATTTTCATAATCTTGGCACTCAATAGTTGTGATTTCGTAAATCTATTCCAATACAGAGCACATAAAATATTACCAAGGTCTATTATATTAACAGGCAAAAAATATCTTTTAAATGAAACTGAGTATATGTCAAGACTTGAAATTTGAAGCAGCCAAATTAATAATTTGTATGCATACACTATAGCATACATTTGACATTACTAATCTTACTCCATTTAATTTTTTATTAAAGGTTAATTTAATTTTAGTGACACATAAAAAAAATTTTTACCACAACTCATTATTAAAATAGATACTTAATTATTTAGGTCGGTAATTGAGTATTAGGTTTTAGAAATGCATGGAGCTGACGTTTTCCTTATATTCTGATTGATAAGTGTAGTTTGAGTAAGTCAGTTTATTAGACTAGATATTTGGTGGTGTATGTATGACTTCAGTTATTGTATAGAACACAAAAATAATTTTTTTTTCCTATATTTCATCAAACAAATTGAACCATTTATCGCTTGTTATTCAATTGTACTATTTGACGGTTTGAAAGTGTGTCACTAATGTTTTTAAAAACAAAGTAAAACCTGAAATATTACTGATAACTTTGTTACTTATCAGCCTGTAAAACTTCACGGTAAGACATGTGTTTCCATAAAGATGGGTTTTAAAGCCATGCTGAATGTGCTGCTTGGAAATCTCAATCCCAGTCTCCCAGAACCTTAGTTGCCCTTCACCAATAAAGATCCTGCTGTCTGTTAGTAGCCAGTCTTATCCTTATTTGCTTCTTCTATCTCTACAGTAAAAATTATTCCTAACACCACACAACTACATTTTAAATGTGCATTTTATATATATTTACATGTGTAAAAGAATGTTCTTTATTGTACACCAAAAAGAAAGAAAAAAAATAACTATGATATATATGTGTTGTAGTGAGCAAGGGTGGTCTTATTATTTTAATGCATATACTCTTATTAGTGCTTTAGCCTACTAACAAACCTTTGGTAATGCAACAGTACCATATTTGTAGTAGGTGTAACATAGGATGTGGATGATTAATGTGAATTATTTATTAAGTTTTTATTAAAACTCCAAATGAAAATGTTGCTTACAGCTACAGTCTTTTCATTTCATTTTCATTGGATTATTATAATTAAATATTATACTATAATCATACCATGGTAGTTGATGGTTGGAACTATTGATTTTACACAACATGGAATTTCTGATTTATATTTACCAGAAATTGACAAACATTCAGAAAGCCTTTCCTATAAATTTTTTAACTCAACTATGTAGTTTATGACAAAGTGAATTAGTTCATAGAGTCAGGTGTTGCATTGCCCATTATAAAGACATAACTATAAAACATCGATAGGCTCACCACCTGTCACCTAGTCCCAAATAGACTTCAGTGAAAGGTGGGTTAATAGGACTTAATTGCCTAGAGCTCTGTCTACCCTAGTGTTAGGAATATGTGTTAACAATAACATTTTTAACACCAACCCCTTGTGATTGGAGACAATTAAACTTATGTTACTGGGCCAGAAGAGTTGTATACCAAAACTCAGGGTGAGTTTTGGTATACAACTCTTCTACCCTCAATGACATATGTGCAGGTGGGCAAACGAGAATGTGTTTTATGATAATAACTGATCACTGATGTCCATGTTTAATTACTGTAACTAGGTAGGATTTAATTATTATTCTATAGATAAAAAAAGTATTTTCACGCAATTTCCAATACAGGGGTAGACAGAGGTCTAGTCTAGACAATTAAGTCCCTTTGACCCACCTTCCACCGAAGATATTTTCGGGACATTGTGACAGGTGGTGAGCCCGTCGCCGCCTTTTGTCCAAGTCAACAATATAGTTCGTACATAACCTTTTGAAAAACCCATTGGTACGAGCCTGCCACTTGGGGATCGAACTCGGGTTTCTTGACTCGAAATTCCAACTACCCAACCACTCGGCTAATCGTGACCTTAGGTCTAAAATTTCATAAAAACTTGTAATTGAATAAAATTATTATTGGTCTTTAATTAGGTAGTAAAAATTAATTACGTGGGGTAGGGTAGGATGTCTAGACGATTCACAGAAGCCTAAATATTTTGTTTTTTATAATTTCAGATGTTGGTGAAGATCAAGATAGATATCCTGTAGATAATAGTTACGAAGACGAGGAAGAAGATCAAAAGCCGCCTGTAAATAATGACTTTGCGAATATTCTAAAGAAGCTTCAGTCAGTCGGTGCTCTCTTGAAAAAACCTAAAAAGGAAGAAATCTATCGGTGTCATACTTGCGAAGAAGACTTTTTGGATTGGGAGGAGTTAGAAAATCATTTAATTCAACACGTATCTTTGCCCTCTGTGGTGCTCGACAAGCTGCCGTCAGGCGACGAAGACACGGCTCAGTCCGGAGATGAAAATTGGTCCGATGAAGAGGTACACCAACCACCACAAAAACCCGACTCGAAGAAAGCGCCTCAAAAAGTTGATATATCTCAGATATTAAAGAAAACAGGCTTATCTATTAAAAAAAAGGCGGATTCCGAAAAGAGCTCGGACGCTGCTTTAAATAAATTAAGCGGTTTGGGTTTTACCATAAAGAAAAATTCAACTCCTATTAAAAAAGAAAAGGTTGAAGAAACTGAGCAGCAGAACGACAATGATCTCATGAAAAAATTAGGAAAACTTGGTGGCATTAAACTCAAGCTTAAATCAGATGGAAACAATACAAACACATTTAAAGTGATAAATGGTTTAAAGGATTTTAAACCTTCTGATGACGAAGATGAAGATAGTGAAAACGAAGATAGTAGAAATGATGAATCTGGTGAAGATAGTAGAAATAAAAATCAAGACGAAGATGAAGAAGATTATCAAGAATCGGGAGAAGATCAAACCGTAAATAGTAGTCGCAGGAGTTCGGAAAACAGTGAATCTGGAGGGAGTAATAAAAGTAACCAATTCCAAAATGTGAAAGTAAAGAAAATTAAAACAGAACCAAGTAAAACTCCAAGTAAAGTAGGTCCTGCTAGTAGGATATCTAAAGAAAGTCCCGCTAAGACTCCAGTTAAAGAGACGTCGGTTAAAACACATGGAAATGAAACACCATCTAAAGCAACCGTGAAAGAATTACCACTAAAAATTAATAATAAAGATGCGGCACCTGCAAAACCACCAGGAAGACCATCAGTTAAGCAAACTCCTAAACGAGGTTCTAACAACCCTCTACCTACAAAGATCCAGGAAACTCCACAGACAATTAAGAAAGACTTATCCCCAACAACAGAAACACCACAGAAAACTCCTGAAAGGCGAGAATCGCATGACGTTAATCCTGAAAATGTAGTGGTCAAGAAAGAAGTGTCTGAATCTGCAAACACAGAATCACAATCATCCAATTTACCTTTGTTTTCAGGACACATAAAATCTGAAAGGTCCTCGCCTATTCCACCTGATAGAGCACCTACTCCAATCATTGCTAGAATTAAAACAGAACCGAATGCGCCTCCAGCTTCAAGTTCACAACCTAACTCGACAAATACAAATAATGCCCCAGTAACTCCTCTTCTTCCAGTTGCAAAGACAGAGGATTCCAGTATGACTATAATTGAAATTAATGGTGACTCTAATGATGAAGATGATGATTGCTGTGTCGTTTCTTCAACCCCAGCTCCTGATGTAAAACCAGTTATTCCAAAGACTGAGAACCCCATATCACAACCACCACCGGTATACCCAACGACAGTATCATATCCGACATCAGTACAATCTAATTACAACAGTTCACCTCACGCTTCACGACTGCCCCCAACGCCATCTACAGAAAAGCAACATAACTTTAATTGGAATGCTCCTGACTCAAAACCAGCAATAGATATGCTTGAAAAAAGTGCTGATGAAATTTTTGAAAGTCTCCTCTCGTCTTCTACGAAAAAGGAAAATATGTCAATATCTGATGCTAGTGAGTACATATCCTTAGATACATTGGGCCCTCAACATTCATGTGAGGTGTGTAATACTAGATTTACTAACATATCACTACTAGAAGATCACAGGAGAATGACAGGCCATTCAAATAGCCTTATGACAACACCTTCATCGTCCACACTCTTACCATATAATCCTACATCAAATATTCTGTCAAGTTTGCTACCAGTAAAACAGTTTGCAGAACAAGTAGGAAAACTATCTACTATAGGAGGCAGTAGCTCAGGTTTCACTCATCAACAAAATGTTATGATAAATATTCAAGCTTATCCTGGTGGAGGAATGGTACCCCCGCAGCCCTACAATTCTTACGGCCCTAGCCATAACACACAAAGTGGCTACTCGCAAGTTCCGAATAGTATGTATTCATCGCCAGGGCAAACAATGCCAAGTCAATATCCTGGACCCAATTACAGTCAATCTAGTTATGGTCAGTATCCAGCACCCATGTCAAAACCTAATTATCCAGGGACTATGCAACCTAACGTTTATTCGAATGCCTCGTCACCATATTCAACTGCTTCACCACTTCAGAGCATGCAACAATCAGTTTATGGACAAAGTCCTTCTGGTTTACTAAACCAGCAGCCTGTTCCTATGGGTCCTCCAGGTTCCTCGCCGAGCCAAGCCTATGCACCATCGGCAAGCCCTAACTCAATGAAACAACCATCAAGTGGGATCAGAATTCAAAATGTACAAACATTCCCTCCTGGTCAAATAGTAGGAGGGCCTGGTCAGTCTATTAATCCGAGTCAACCAATTCATGGTCAAACCGTTGGCTCTAATCAACAGTCTATGCATGGTCAAGAAATACCTTCAGGTCAAACAGGACAAATGACAATGCCTACTCAGATACGAATGGCAGCTGGTGCTAATATAACAGGTACGAGACCGCGAATGCCTAATGTTAGAGGAGCTAGACCTTCCATACGACCAGGCATACAAGTACATGGACAAGTCAGGGGTGGCTCAAAACAAGGACCACGTATGCCATTAAAAAGGCCAGGATCAATGGTTGTCGGACCTAATCAGAAGAGGCGTTCAGACATGTTGCTACCTGGTAAGCATGATAATGAAGATTGCCAAGTAATGGCTATGCAAAAGCAACGTGATGGATTACCCATGATTCAAAGTGTGCAAGGTGCCAAAGACAAGTTGAATATAGGGAGTCAAATTTCAATAACAAAGAAAACGGTGAATAAGGAAGCAAATGCGATGGCGAATGTTTTGGCATCTCGAGGAATAAGTGTCAAACAAAAGCAAAAGAGTAGATCGCCTTCGCCGCAGCGGCCTCTTCCAAACATACCTAACCTTGGGGCTGGTGTCAGTATAAAACATTCATCAAAATCTAGTAATTTTTCAATACCAGAAGCAAAAGTAGGTGGTGGTATGCTTTCATGCAAGATATGCAAGAAGATGTTCATGAACTCTATGTCTTTATCAGTGCACATGTCAAATGCCCATCCCCAAAGCAAAATTCCCCTGTTCAAATGTGACGAATGTCCTGCTTCTTATCCAAAATCGCTACAGCTGCAGCACCATAAACGAGTTTTTCACAATGTTAATGGACCTAATAGAGAACTGGGATTGCCAGTAGTAGATCTATCCCAAGAGGACAGCTTAAAACGTTTAAATAGTTTAGGTATATACAGTTTTATTCCACTAGCAAATCGGGAACAGGCTAATGGTTGCTTTGGAATTCCAGTGATATCAGTGCACAATGTACAGAATGGTATGACAAGTAGTTTGCAAGCACTTGGAGCAGATGGATTATTGAGTCTAGGACCGCTCAAACCTTTACCTAGTTCTTAAGAACAATAAACAATCAGTGAGTTTATCAAGGAAAAAAGAAACATTTAATCAATCTTATTGTTTATCAAGTATTTCGCAATTATAAAGTTAGTTATTTTACATTATTAATTCATAATATTCTTGCAAAGATATTATTTGAATATTCTCACAAAACATTTCTCATTATGTTCAAGGAGTGGTAATTAGTAATATTTATCAACAAACTCACTATTTAGTTAATTTGCTTTAGAGAAATAATAGAATTGGCATATAATGTTGCCTACATAAGATATTTACTTCAGTTATATGTGATGTACATACTATATTTTCTTATACAATTATATAAGGCAATTACATGTGGAGACAGTTTGGATAATTATCAGAAATCTGCCCTTTGTCCTGCTGTAAACATATATTGGTTATGAAATGTTTTGTTACTTAACATGTTATTATGGGCACAAACAGTTTTACAGAAAAACAGAATAATAGTTCGGTTCTGCCCAGCAAGGTTGTACCATTAATAGTTGTAATTTTTTAAGCCATGAAAAATCGTTTTTTTTTATCTTCAGCCACTGTTCCTGATAGGGTAGCCAGAGAGAACAGATCGCCAAGTATCACGATCCTTACACGCCTCTGCCACTTTTTTCAGATTCATCATTTTCTTCATACATACACTTTTAGGTATCCAAATACTCTTGAACCTCTTTGAGCAATTTGTTCACATAGTCTTCGAAAGTTAGCCTCAGTCTACCTAGACACCTTTTAATATTAACTTTCATGCTATATATTTATTCATTCCTTACCATTCGATTTCCATTCGGTCAACATCCCCAAACTATTGAAGCACGCCTTTATCAGTTTTAGTGATAATGTCATCTTTCAAACCATTTGACAGAAAAGATTTAAAAAAATCATGATTGTTGATAATTTTTCCAATTTTCTCTCAAGAATGAAACTGCTTTGAATATGTGCAATTGTTTAGGCAACCAAAGACAATATGTTTGTATGCCTTGGGGTATACTTGAAAAATAAACTATATTGTTGGGTACTAGGCGGGCGAAGGTGAATTATTTTTCTGATTTAACTGTTATGGATATGTAAAGATTATTTTTTTATTTTAACTTAAATAATTATAGATAAATGCTGTTTAAAGTTCTATTATGGTTTTTATTTTTAATGCAGTCACAACTAAAGCGACATGTAGTCTTTGATAGTATTTACCTAGACTAGAATGAACTAAAACATGCTCATTTCTTTATGTTTACTGAAAGACGAGCACGTTTTAGGCTCTTGAATTGTTAATTTTTCGTCATTATTAAAATTTATAAAAAACTATTTGAACAGCATTGCAAAAAAAAATTAACATGTATTGATAAAGGTTAGGAAGTAACCTGTGTGTGGAATAAGTGACAGAAAACAATTGATGTATAGTTTATCTATAGAAGGTAGAGTTAATTTTTCTAGTTTTTCTAGTACCTATTTCCAAATAAAGCTTTGTAAATTCTCGCAATACGTTATATTTTAAGAATTAGGAGTACTGTATGTAATCCATACTGAAGGAAAATTTTTTTTGTTTGTTAAAATGTAAGAGGATACAGTTCTTAGGTCAAAAGAAATTAGGTGTACTGTAAGTAATAATACTAAAATAATAATTTCACTATTATGTCACAATGCTGATTGTCAGACTGTACATTTTTAGTACAGTTAAATTAAGGTATATGTTAACATAGGTACATGATAACTTTTTATGACCTAAACAATGCTTTTATTATTTGATAATATTTTTATTTAAAAGAGGATCTATTAAAATGTCTGAAGTGTGACATTATTAATCTATAAAATATATAGAATTCCTGAGTGTTTTTTATTCAATAACCCCAAAGTTTAACATTATCGCTATAAAGAAAAAAGATTACTAATAATATTAGGCTTAGTATAAGATTTCAAAATTACCTTTCCCATGACAAAAAAAATATCTTCACGCAATTCCCAATGCACGGGTAGACAGAGGTCGAGTCTAGACAATTAGGTACCTGCGACCAACCTTCCACCGAAATATATTTGACGTAAATTGATTTCTTTGTTATATCCTGAGGAAAATACATAAATAGGCAATTTTAAATCTTGTTTTAATTTAGCATACAATAGATTTGAAATTATCTGAATAGGATGGATTTCTAACCAAATACTTTGATAACCGATTGCCTAGGTTGTTGTGATACGAAGAATGTAAACTACTCTACCGTCCACCGAGGACGAGCGGGCGTACACATCTTTTTTCATTGTGTCGCCTGTTCTGAGGTACCGGGTTCGATTTCGGACGGAGGTCAATGTAGAAAATCACTTTTACTGCATTGTATCGGGTCTGGGTGTTTGTAGTACCTTCGACAACACAACTACCTACCATTCCATAACACAAGTGCTTAAGCTACTGTACTTTGGGATCAGAGCAATGTATGTGATGTCTTTATACTGTCTTTATTAATTTACTACTATGTGTCCATAGATCATTTAGATAGACCAAGAGCAAAAATGAACCAATTATCGACCACTATGAGATTATTTATTGCTAACTTTTGTTTTCAGTTTGAGATTTATAAGAAGTGGTCTTGAGTGCAGCGCCGTGAGAACTAATATTTAAGTTTCAAATCTAAAGTCTGCACAATCTTTTGTTACAAAGTGTTTTTCCTCATATATTTGTAAAGCCGAATTGGGTCTAATTTCGTACTGAAATATACATTTGTTCTAGAATTAGTTTTTTCTTAATAAAAAAGAAATATTTAAGGTAGAAATTACCAAAATGAGATTTGCTGGGTTTTCTCTCTACCATAGGGTAGAGTGGGCCATAACCGCCACGCTTTGTAACCGAATTGACGATTACAGTACTATACACCTTGCCTTAGACGCTGCTGAATTTTGATATTGTATTTACATAACGATTATTTATGAATGTAGAGCTTTATTTTTTTTTAACCCACCATCATCTCGATTGCTCCAAAACACATTTTTTAGGTTTTTTTTGGATACAACATTAGAAAATACATACAACCCTAAATGTTCACCCCTCTGCGATCCGTTGTTTGCCTTATAAGGCAAAACAACGTTTGTGAGGTCAGCTAGTCTTACATATAAAATTCTCTTATTGTGGTGTTTGTTGCCAACCTCCTCCGAAATTGCTCGACCGGTTTTCATGAAATTTTGTGTGCTTATTGGGTTGGTCTGAGAATCGGTCAACATTTATTTTTTATACCGCTAGTAAAAGTATAAATAATAAATAAATAAATATCTTCAGGCAATTCCCAATACAGGGGTAGACAGAGGTCTAGTCTAGACAATTAAGTCCCTTTGATCCACCTTCCACCGAAGATATTTTCGGGACAACGTGACAGGTGGTGAGCCTGTCGCCGTCTTTATGTCCAAGCCAACGATACGAATCGTACAATAGTTTTGAAAAAACCCATTGGTAGGAGCCTGCCACTTGGGGATCGAACTCGGGTCTCTCGACTCTAAATTCCGACCACCTATCCACTCGGCTATCGTGACTACGTACGTAAAAGTATAAAATAGAAAAATGTGTAATTTAAGTAATATTATAGTGTTAAGTAGTACTGAAGTGCAAGTTTATTAAAATATAAGCACAACAAAACCAGTGAAGTTAATTTTGCCATAAATAAAAATTAAACCGTGGGCGAAATCGCGGGGAGCAGTTAGTTTCTAATATAAACTGTACAACATACTCTCTTCAGAGAAAATAGTTTAATTAAAGACATATCATGCTATGTGAAATAATAAAAGCTACAAATTGCACTGTAAGTATTAGTGTTATGATTTTTCTTTATTTTGCATCAATATATGTTATATTCTTTGATGATTCTGTTAATTGTAGAATGGTAAACATTTTAAAGTTTATTATCTTAATTAACTTTTTCGAAAATGGTCGTTCGCGTAAACGCTCAGAATAATATTTTTGCAAAATGGGCTATCCAAGGGCTCACATATTTATATCATCTTTTGACTCTCTATTAACACTTAGTTCCCATGGGGTCGCCACTTGTGGCGTTTGTGCTGCCATCTGTAGTTTACGCACAGCCCCTATAGCCCTATACTGTATACATACGTCTAATCGAAAGAACTTTGATAGCGAGGTTTACGGTATTTAGTGACTGGTACTGCGATCGCCAATCCACTTTGTGTGGCGATTTTGGCAATCCTCCTTAAGGGAGAGTCTTATGTCTGGACTTTAAAAGGCCGCTATGTAAGCAAGTATGTGGTTTGTTAAATATAATATCTCTAATGATCGCGAATGCGTTAAAATATAGCGTCAATGTGTAGTGTTCGCGTAAATACAAAAAATTATTTTTCGAGGTAGCGATCCTGCCATCTGTCAGTAGTACAATGATTTTTGCATACTAGAGTACAGATTTGGTAATTGTTTGATCATAGCCGTCATGGGTGCTCGCGTGAGGAACTTTAAGTTGTAAGTTTATAATAATAATAATAATAATTTCTTTATTGGTGCAATTAGGCCCACTTGTTAGTATACAAAAAAAAGTTATAAACAGATTAATTAATCGCTATGTTAGTTTACAAATTGAGCTAGACATTGAAAAATAAAACAAGATAACACAAAAAAAATCACAATAATTATAATAATAAGCACATTTATTTATAAAGACATATTGATTTACCGAACAAGCACTTTTATAAAGCGGTGAAGGGTCGGTGAATCTAACTTTTCAGCTAACATTTTCAGAATACTGTTAGAGCTAGAACGCAGTCTTGCTAGTAGTGATGATGTTTTCTTTCTTAAAATGGCATAGAAGTCATCTGTTCGCTCTTGAGCAAACATGCCAGAGGCTGAACAAAACCGCGGCAAACCCAACAGTATCCTAAACCCGTTATGGTATTGCACTCTAAGGGTATCCATATCCTTTTTTGTGTAGTTAATCCACAGGCTTCCCGTGTAGAAAGTTTGACAGTAAGCTTTAAATAGCGTTATTTTAGCTTCTTTACTACACCGAGAAAACCTGCGGGCCAACATGTTGCACCTTATAGCCAAGGCTCTTCGCTCACGCTCCATGTTCACATGATCTTTAAAGTCCTCTGTAACATAGTGACCCAGATATTTAAACTGTGACACTCGCTTAAGTGCAGTCCCATTTAGTGTAGTGTTAGGGTCATATTGTACTCGATTTCCAGGAGCCTCAAAAATCAGGAATTCACTATTGGATACGTTATAAACTAAGCCATGCTTAGACGCGTATGCCTCACACGATTTAAGCAACTCTCTGATTAAGCCAGCTGTGGGGCCCAGCAAAACCATGTCGTCAGCATAGCTTAGATTGTTAACACAAATGCCGTCCATCCAGCAGCCGACTGGCTTCTTGCTGAGCTCTACTATCAGTTCATTTACATAGAGACACCTTAACCGACTTTTGAATATTTTTTGGCTCTCACACATTTCATCCCAAATTCTTCCCGACTTAGGCTTGTTATGTAACAAGCAAGTTTGGTACTTTATTCGAGCTTCCGAGTGAGCACTTCTAACGTGTCTGTTCCACCCAACAACCTGATCTTTTTTACGTCTACTCTGAAATCGATATGTGGCACTTGGCGCTCCAGAAAGGATATCAACTATGACTTTATAAATATTGTCCAGTTCCTGTATGTGTTTTGGATCGGCGCAATACTTTCCACCACAAGATATAAAAATGTCAGGAAAACTAACATTCCTAAATCTTTTATTACATTCATCGTGATACCTACTGATCTGTTCATCCGTTCTATGACCCCACGTAATTTTATCGTCCACACACACATCTAGCGATATTTTGTTAACAAATAAATTGAGATTACATTCAATTATGAGCGGTAGGTGGTCAGACCAGTAAATATCATTACATACACTCACAGCAGTTACAGTGCACCAGGCAGACTGTGTTACTATGCAGTGGTCAAGCCAGCGAAGACCATTGCCATTTATGTCACTTTTATACGTAAATGTATTTGAATTTAGGCCTAGAATTTGCCTATCCGCACATAGCCATGAGATTGATTTGGATGAGAATTAAAGTCTCCTAACATGTAGATATATTCCACATCATTATTCTCAATTATAGAGTTCATTTCACCTAAACAGTTTACAAATTCAACAACATTTTCATTTGTATCTGTTGGCATATATACACTAAAAATAATAACTTTTTGATTATTTTTAAGAACAGCTTTTATGGAACATATTCTATTAATTTCGGAATCTATGACTTCCACTGACTTAAAAATACCCCTACAGCACAGGATAGCCACCCCTCCGAATGGTCTGCATTTTTAAAATACCTTCGCTAGTATTCACTGCCGATTTACCCGTGAATTTGTGCTTGCCATGCCAAGCAAAGGCAGGTCACACGGAAGAAGCCACGTCTCCTGCAGAGCAACTACATCCGCGGTCAAACAAATATCGCTAATCCCATTCACTGATCGCTTAAAAGATTTACAATTAAAACTCACCATTTTGCAGACATGATTGTCCGTTTTAAAATTTACTTATAAATATATACGCTTTTCTAACTTTGACTTACTTTACTTGAGAGATTATAACTCGATACAGAGCCCCTTCTGCCTGTCTTATTAAACAACACGAATTGCCTAAAATAAACACCTTCTGGCCAAATTGCACTATTATAATTATAATAGACGTTTATTAGCGCAAGAGGATATTTCAGCTCTTTCTTAATTATCCAAAAAATCCTTAATCTGTGATAGTGACCAAACCTTCAAATTATATTCTTCGCAAATTATATTTCATTTTTGTGTAATGTGTAGAGTGTGTAAAGCAAAAGAAATACGAGCCGGCTTCTACTGATTAACTGCTCTATGGTAACCGCGTTGTGATAAAACACCACGCATTGGTTATGGTTATATACATTTTTCTTAGGCGAAAATAAGGAATTGGAGTGTTGAATAGTGCTTTGAACCTGGGAATATTTAACATAGAAATAAATTAACATGGGAGTTGACGTCGAAACTATTTCTCCTGGGGATGGTAAGCTTTTACAGTTGTGCTTATTTCCTTTTAGCGGTGGGCAGTTCAGCAGAGTTGGTTTTCTACCAATCTGTTCGCTTTCGTTTGATTTGCGTAGATTTGATTATTTTACTCTATGCCGGCTTTAATTACAATACTTAAAATGTCCTACTTAATTTTAGTTCGTGTTATAAACCATCTCAATGGTGTGCAACGCTTTTTTAGCCCTAGCGCTCCGGGTGACCTCCTGGTGGAGGTTGCCCATATCTAAATCACCACTGTTTTAACCTCTAATAGTTATTGTACCGTACAATGCTTCATTTTACGGCACTGTACTAATGGAATACATTTTTTTGTAACCGCAGGTTCTTCCTATCCTAAAAAGGGCCAGACTGTGGTGGTGCATTACACGGGCACATTGACGAATGGAAAGAAATTTGATTCATCTCGTGATCGTGGAAAACCATTCAAATTCAAGATTGGAAAGGGAGAGGTCATCCGTGGTTGGGATGAGGGTGTGGCTCAGGTACTTATAAAATTATACATTTTTTCAAGGACTCACTCTAAGGCCGGCAATGCATTTGCTATGCCTCTGGTATTGCATGTGAAAATGGCAATGGCTTTTAACAGGTGCAACCTTTGTGATTATGGAAAATTTGTAAAGAAAATAATATTAAGTAATAAAAATGATTAACAAACGGTTAATGATAAAAAACAAAAGTTTTGTAAATTAACTATGAATTTTTCTTGAAAGTCAATAATAGATGAAGAGCTGAGAATGAGTAATATTTATTCATATTTTTTTATTTTATGTAGATGCATCCATTTGTATAACATTTGTGTTTCATTATAGATGTCTGTTGGAGAAAGGGCAAAACTGACCTGCTCACCAGACTATGCATATGGTCAGCAAGGCCACCCTGGAGTGATCCCACCAAATGCTACTCTTATCTTTGATGTGGAGCTTATTCGCCTTGAGTAAAATATCAAAGAAACATCACAAACAACTTTCTTACATGTTAGGCATAGGTTTTGCTGAGTAAATAACTTTAAAACAAGCTTAGAGTCAATTATAATGTACCGAAACAAAGTTAATTTCATATTTTCTATTTTTTTATTAAACATAATAAGGTGTTTAACCTACCTCTTTTTAATGGATTTATTAAAGAAACATTCCTATGTCTAATAAATTTCATGAGAATCTATTTAATAAATAAATAGCACTTTATTGTCAGGACATTCCGAAAGCATTTCTTACACTGATCAGTTATTAATGGTATTATCATTTATATGATGTGAAATATTATTTACAGTTTAATATCCCTACACATTGCAAATTACATATTAAATTTTGGCAATTTTGCATAATATAATTACTAACTACTATCTCACAATTAAAGTGACATTGTATAATAAAAACAACATCTAGGTCAAAATTTGGCTAGGCCATCTTTATCAGATAACTGTAAATTCTTAGGTCAAATGTATGAACAAATTTAGCTTATCTATTTTGTTATTGATATTTTGGATGTCTCGAATAAACCAATACCAACTGGTAGCAATATTGTCATTAAGCTTTATAAAACTAAGGTAAAATAAATGTACTATGGAAAAATAATCTTTTATTTATTACACCACTAACACTGGGGAGACAGTGTCATTTACTTAAAAAGGCCAATATATTTGTCTTGACGCTAGGATGTCTGTTAACATCAATGTGAACCATTTCCCGCAAACTAGTTATGACAACTATCATAATAGCTTTTGTTTCTTTTGCATTTTAATCTAAATAATTAATGAATTTATGATAACTATGTTTAAAACTATTGTAAAATGTATCACTAGCTCTCATGGAGTGCCATTTGGTGTAAAATATACACACCAAATTATGTAGAATTATAAAATTCTATATTTTTAAGAATATTCTGCTCATCTGTAACAATTTCAACACACTTATGTAGAGTAACGATAGGTATATTGTCATTCTAAATATAAAATTATAATATGCCTATTAAGAATTATACAATTTTTGTATAGATTCCCTTGATAAATTGCCAGAGAAAAGTATTAGTATCTTCAAAATAACGTGTCATATATATGGTCAGATCATGTGGGGTAAGAATTGTTGTACAAACTAAAAGGAATTTATTTATTAACTTTAGTATGTACATACATTGGAAAAAAGAATAAATATAAATTCTTAAAAATATGTACAGACCCTGAATCAATCAATCAAATTGCTATATAGGGTATTTGCTATATACCCTATATAGCAATTTGATTGATTGTTTTTTTTTTCATAAATATTTATTTACAGAAAAAATTATGTTAATATTTACAAAACTTATTAACTAAAAACTATTATAATCGTAGAGCCCTACTCCTCGTGGCATTGATTGTTGATATGTATTCTATAAACTATACTATAAATTAACTAATGAATTCTTTTATTTATTTTTTTATATTCATTAAAAAATAGTTTTTAATTATATTAACATATTATAAGTTGATTTTTTAATGCCATGATGAGTCATGATAGCCAAGTGGTTGAGTGGTCGGAATTTCGAGTCGAGAGACCCGAGTTTGATCCCCAGGTGGCAGGCTCGTACCAATGGGTTTTTCAAAAACTTATGTACGAATTACATCGTTGGCTTGGACATAAAGGCGGCGACGGGCTCACCACCTGTCACGTTGTCCCGAAAATATCTTCGGTGAAAGGTGGGTCGAAGTGACTTAATTGTCTAGACTAGACCTCTGTCTACCCCTGTATTGGGAATTGCGTGAAGATATATATTTCTTTTAGATCTGCAGTATATTTTTAGTTAAGGTTTTGGCGTTGTACCTAAAAGCTTCGTCAAAGAATAGGCACTTAGCAGTTGGTACTGGATGGTACTTTGTTACACTTCCATTCCTTTCCATAACTTGCAATCAGGTATCACCTATAGCAGGAGGTGCCAATTACCGCGAAGAAGTAGGTTCCCCTCGCATAAGCCGACCTCCGCTATGGCTTTCTCGATTTGATGCAGCGTCGACTAGGAACAACTCGAGTTGAAGGCGATGTTTCTATATACAGACATATTGATTTTCTTCCAAAAAAAAAAAAAAAATATAACGAATATGTAAGAAGTAGGGCAGACATTGTGAAATAAAATAGTAGTATAACGATGTAGGAATTTATATAGTCCATTGAAAATTTAAATTTGGGGTTGCGTTTTTTAGAGGACGCAATTTAATTTTTTTGATGTGTAAAGCTAAAACCAAGTTTGTGGAGTAGCCACCCTTGTCCCACGGCTGCCATCTTGAAAATAGGAGTTGAAATGGTTTTTACGATATATCTCGATAAACTATTAAAGTGTCATCAGTTATTGTTCTTTTTATTTTGTTTTTATATTTTTTTTAATTATCAATTTTGCAATATTATTAATAATTATATTTATATTTTATAAGTTGATTTTTTAATTTTATTTTAAATTGTTTTTCTTTTTCTTATTCTTATAAATTATATTAAAATAGATCTGCAGTAAATTAACTCTTTACCATTTTGTCATTGACGGTGTTTTTCTTTTACATAGTTTGAGATCGAAATTCATCGTTCAATGATAGAACTACTAAATATGTCAAATATGTAAAAGAGTACTTCGGGCTCTCTGCAAACATTGTATTTGACGGTTACTCGGACAACCATGATGACGCAGGAACAAAGTCTTGAAAAAACTACAGTCAATAGAAGTAAAATTCGACAAGAACACTATAACGACGTTATCACAAGAGAAATTTCTTGGTTATGAGAAGAACAAATGTAACTTTATTATACTTATTAAGTTAAAGAGAAAAAAGTTAAAATTTCAACTGACAGGGGCGGGATACGAACCCGCGACCTTCGGCGATCCGTGGCGACGCTCTTACTTCCGAGCCACCGTGTCTCACATGCATTAGTTGAAAATTTAAATCTTTATTCTCTTATGTTACTCATGCCTTGTTTATTGGCATAGGCGCTATCTATTATTCCTTTTGCAAGTGACAATTGTATAATCCTGACTTTTCAGTTAGGAATTATCAATACGATAACGCCAACTTAATTTTTATTATGCAATGTTTTTGATTTTTAAAGCTGATTTTTTATGCTGAACTTTTATGTGATTAAATTAAAGAGAAAAAAAAATCCCGCCCGTGTCAGTTGAAATTTTAACTTTTTTCTCTTTAATTTAATAACATAAAAGTAATTTAACAGCATAAATATGCTTTAAAATCAATAAAATTGCATGATAAAAATTTATTATATTTCTTAAAACTGTATTCTCGGAAATGGGTTTCAATGTTGACCAAGCAGAATCAGATACAGACACTCATATCGTACGCTCTGCTCTTGCATCCATTATTCAATACCGTTACTATTGTAGCTGAAGATATTGACATATTGCTCACAGTACTTACTAGAGAACAAGCAAATGTATTTTTTTAAAAACCATCAAAAGCGAACAGCAGAACTTAACATTGTGAATAGAATCTTATAATAGAAACCTTACAATATCAGTAAAATGAAATTTGTGAAAACCCTGGAAAAACATTCAGGGTTTGCAAGTGGAACGGCTATGTTTCTCAAAAAGAGAATTGACCCTGCTTTACTCACTGTAATTGGTGAACGTTTTTTTATCTCTTTATACGGTGGTAATAATGATGATAATTCTCTTGACAGCCTAATTTACAAACAATTCGCCTTGGCGTTTTTATGTGTTTAGATGTGTTGTTGTATTTAGATGTTTAAAAAGTACATCAACTTATCTTCACTTCCTCCAACATAAGGCACAGCTCGGTTTCATACTTTCCGAGTCTATACTCAATACTCATTAATTTATTGCGTTTTCATGTGTGTACAGAAGGTTCTTAAAATAACATATTCCTATCAACATGAACCCGGATAGGGCACTTTTTTATAAATAAATAAATATCTTAATGCAATTCCCAATAGACAGAGGGGTAGACAGAGGTCTAGCCTAAACAATTAAGTCTCTTTGACCCACCTTCCACCGAAGATATTTTCGGGACAACGTGACAGGTAGTGAGCTCGTCGCCGTCTTTATGTCCAAGCCAACGATATAATTCGTACATAAGTTTTTGAAAAACCCATTGGTACGAGCCTTCCACCTGAGGATCGAACTCGGGTCTCTTGACTCTAAATTCCGACCACCCACCATTCGGCTATCGTGACTATTTAATTTTAAAATCTACATTTTTTAGATTTTAAAATTAAATTTATAACTAAATATTAGTAACAAGGAGAAAGCTATACCCATATCTCATTCTTAATTAATTATTAACTTTATCTCATTCTTAATTATTTATCAGGGGGTTACCCCCTGAGCTTCTAAAATTGATCTTTTGCAAATGCAAAGGAAACTGTGAAGCGATGTATGGATTTCGAAAAGCAGGGCTGAAATGTCCTGCAGTGTGCTTCCATTGTTCTGGAGAGACTTGAAGCAACGTAATGGGGCTTCCAGAATTAATAAATGAAAATGACTTTGATGATGAACCGCCGACATTAACACCTCTCCCTTTTTTACCCACAGATATTTAATTCAGAAAGTCGATCAGATGCTGAGCCGTAGTCTGGTCCATCGAAAAGACAGGACGAAGTAGTTCTAATTTAGAAAATCACCGTGTATTGTGCCTAATTGGGGATACCATGTAAAAAAATGCGCCTCGCGGGTGGTGGGGAAAAGAGTCAATAATTAATTAATAATAATGTTGCGATGTTGATAATTTAAAAAATTATAATCACAAAAAAAACCAATGACTGCTAACACATTATAGTACACACGTATAATATAAAGATGTAACATTTCAATGGACTAATATTATAAATGATTGAATCACAGTTTAATAATGATAAAAATCTTTTAAAGGTATATATACCTAGGCCATCCAATTCATGCAGCCCGGACCTACAGGTCATTTTATTAAACTTTGCAGAAGTTCAGTGTCGGTCTTCGGCCGAGAGAGATAAATTAACTAAGCCATTGTTGTAACCCAGAAGAATGTACCAATACTTATCTAATTATAATTCGCATAAGCTAAATATTATAAGACCTACGTGGACGAGTGGCGTAAACACCGGTTTTCGTAAACATGAAGGTGTCGCCATCTCGAGGTCCCGGGTTCGATTCCCGATCGAGTCAACATTGAAAAACAACTTTTTCTACATTTTCTCGGGTCTGGGTGTTTGTGGTGTGTTTTCGGTTCCCATACCACAAGTACTTAAGCATCTTACATTGGGATCGGATCAATGTATGAGACGTTGTATACGTGTTGTACGCCAAACTATTAGAAGCATTGCCCGAAATTTTGATGGTTTCTCGGCACTGCTACATAGGATTGATATAGTACCTGACGTAATTTGTTTGCCTGAAAGCTGGCTACGCTGTACCAATATTCTTCCGAGCTTCAATGCTACGATTGTAAATCCAAGACGCACTGCTATAATCAAAATGATGGGTTCCTTTATACTGTCTGAATTTTCTTGCATAGTTTAAGAGACAAGTTTTTGTGACGCCAATTGTCCTCTTGAATCCTTCTCTTCAGACCTCCTTTTTAGAATATTGATAGTTTTATTGCTTCATTGGATGAAGTATTAATTCTATTACAAAAGTTCCTCGCCATAATTGTCATTGGCGATATAAACACAGATATCAGAGTCAAAAACAGAGAGTAGCTATCTTAATATTGTTGCGTCATATGGTCTATTCCTTGTCAATTTTTACCTTTGCGTGACTTAAATTGCTTAGACCATGTCATAATCAAAACAAAATTTCTCTACGGTAACTTTAATAATAGACAATTCCCTAACAGACACTTTATGAATTGTTATTATTATTGGAAATGTTTAACTACATTGTGTAAGAAGTTATGAACTTAAAATCATCCACAACTAGCGGAGCTAACATGCGGAAATGTTGCAAACTAGATTTCGACAATTGACCTTATATCTTATTATTACAAGGCTTTTTCTTTATAATGATGCAGTTGTCTATAATCCTATGTGGAGCATATAAATTAAAATTAAACTGATATTTAGTATTATTTATAAGATATATGAAACTTACGTATTTTATCGCGTTGTATAATTTATGTGTATGAGCATTACTTAACATCTTCAAGGCATGTTTTAATAAATTGCAATACACGTTTTAAATTGTAACAAGCCACATTTTTATTAATGGTACTACGAATAACTTATCAAATTTCTTTTTAGGGTTTACCATAATCACCATGTCTTCGGATTGGCGAATTCAGTAACATCTCTGCCAGTTACCGGTCTGCTGAGTTTTGGTCTAGTATTTTTCAAGATGGTTTGCGCGTCATCTAAGGTTAGCTAATGAAAAAAAAATTATAAAGACTTTCAGTTCTTACCCCGATCCCAGGCAGCAACGAGGAGTATAGAGTGCAGGTTATGTAAATAAAACCACAACAACAAATATAAACACTTTATAACAAATATCATCACTTTCATTATACATATAGTGCCAGGCTTTATTTAGCTAAATTAAGCATTATAAATGAGTAAATGGGGGACTTTGACGCTGTTGAGTATTTGTTGCGGAATCGTTTTATGAAAATAAGCTAAAGATTAATTTACAATAAACATAGCATTAAACATAAATTAACGTACATATAATAAAACAAATTCGAATTGCATTTTTTAATAGTTTACAGAGAAGAAATTACATTATTTATATGTAACAAATAATTAAATTAATACGTAAGCTAATATTAGTTTAAATAATAACTTATATTAGTTTAATTATAACTTATTTAAAGAGTTCAAAAATATTTCTTTTTTCAATTTTCTAAGCGGACGTTGTATTGATGCAAAGTGTTTTTATGCTATAAGAGTAAAACACTTTTGTAAAATTAAATAAAAAAGACAAAAGACAATCGGTAATTCTTAATAGAAAAACAGATTAACGACACGAGTGGTGAGCAAAAGATACAGATCTGCACATTGTTTCATATTTAGATTTATTTATTTCAGAGCAAAGTAAAAACGTAACTTATCTAACTACTTTGAAAATTAAAAACTTTTACGTTTCTTTTATAACATTAGTAAAAATAGTTTTCGCGTATAGCCTGGATAATTTTATAAAGAAAATAATACCTTTTACATTCATTAACTAATACGGCTTATTCTAAAACGAGCGACTAAAACATGAACTTTCTTTCTTTCTAAAAGTCTTTTTTTGAAATAGAGCGCGTGTAACTGAGTACAAGTGATAGAAGTGAAATTTCTTTAGCGATCTGCACCTCTATTCGTATGTATTTGAAACACAGTTATTTTTTTTCTTTTTCTTGCCAGGTGCTTTATCTGTCCAAAGAAAAAACTTAATTTTTTTACTCGAGAGATTGGTTTGCTTTTAAAAACTTTACATTGGAGTTGTGACGTTTTTATCGTCTCACTTAATAAATAGCCCAAAGAAGTTTCACTTCAAAATTTATATTATTTACTCCGGAAAATTTTTGAGTGAAAAGGTGATCTCCAATTTTATAGAAATTGCACAAAATATTTATTTATGCTAAAATTTATTACAACAAACTACTTAAGTAAAATACGGTTTTGGTACATTCAATACATAAATATAATTTTGGCGTTTTGTGCATTATTATTTAATCTCTACGACAATCTTAAACATTAATAATTCATCACAACACCAATTAAAGGCTCATGTAGCCATTTATTTATGTGACAAAAATGCAGAATACATATTAATTTTGTGGCAACATTGATTAAATTAAAAATGTAAATATTTATTTAGCTTTAACAAATTATATTAGTTTTTCATTTATTCAAGCGATGTTAAAGATATCAATATTTTCAATATCTCTTAACTCGTATTATTCCTCTAACAACAATAACCTCCATGATTTAGCGGTATGATTTTATAACAGCCATGCAGGTCTATTGTAGGTCATAAGTGCTTTCTAATTTGCCGTAATATGTACCCCTCGTCTTGATATTTATGATCAAATACTTTACACCGTTATTATTATGTTTTAGAAACAATAGACATTATCTGTTCTGGTTGGTAATTCATTTTTGAGCAAGGCAAATATACCTATATTCTACTACATATCGACACAATTTAGGTACGAAGACAACATATGCAACAGTTTGTATTGCAACATATTGCTACCGTATTCAAAATTTTTATGTATTTATATGAAGGGATTACAGCAAACCATCACAAATTTTATTTAAAGGGGCCAAAGACACCAAAAAACGGTGATCTGTTAAGAAGCCGAACGAGGAAGTAAAATTGGACACACTTAGAAACATTATACGATTACTTAGTTTTTTTTTTATTACGGCCAACAATACCGCCAAATCAACAAATATAATAATATAAACACAAAGAGTTTTAATACAAGTTAACACAGACAGCTATTAACATTGATAACAATAATTCGAATTATATTAACTCTACACCACCGAACATTATTAATACACATTATGAAGCTTATTTAGACAATTTTAAAGCCACTTAATTACAGTATTCTCGGATATTGTCAAGTTTTATTCACAAACTTTGATAGATTTATATTATATTATGTACCTGATCACTTTGTTTATGAAATAGAAATAAAATATTTCTTTGATTTAATATTACATGTTCAAGCATATCGACAGTAAAACCTTAAGGATAATAAAACGAGAGACAACTATTGAAAATGTATTAGACTAATGGTGAAGATCTCTTTCATTTCTCTATTATTTGTCACAATTGAAAATATAGCAAGCACTACATAAATATAGATTTTAATTAATGGTTGAATATTGAAACGAAAATAATAAAAACGTGATATTATCACCGACGATGCATTTTCTATGTTCTATATTTTATAGGATTTAATCTTGTCTTTTCTATTACAGATAAAAAAATAAGAATCTGTGATATGTAGAAAAATTCTAACATGATATTTATTTACTTTTGTACGATAGGGTGGTATTTCTTTAAAATAAATGTGAAATCAGCTAATTCTAACAATATTTGGCATTTGTTTTTGGCATTTTATATACATGTTTAAGTTAACCTTTAGTATGAACGGATGTTTAGTTATTATATATTTGGAAAGAAATTATAATTTCGGTTTATGTATGGTAATTCATATTCTTAGAAAACTATAAAACCCTTATTTATTTATTTACTACATATTCTATATCTTTTAAAATTAAATATTTTTACACAACTCAACAAATTCATTAATAACGTAAAAATTTATGTAGTTTGTAATGATATTATCTCGGCTTGTTAGGACAGGTTTAGATTGAACAATGTCGTGATTTCTTTGTGGTTCTGGAAGTTTACAAACATATTCACACAAATTAAAAGAATCAACGATTTCTAAAGTCCAAAATTTTATTTCATCTACATGCATATTGTTGTTATTACGTAGTACTTAGTAGACGTAGTAGTATAGAACCTGCGGCTTAAAATTATCGATACTAATACTACTCAAAACTTGGCTTAAAGGTCTAGATACCAAGCCATACTCCAAAAAAATACTAATACTGTGGACAGCTTGTTTATGCTTTAACGAACGTTGCTTATGAATGTGTTTAATTTTTTTATTATTTTTTCCGCTAATGACCGTCAATTCTATTCGAATGAACCTTGAAACGTATTCTATTTTTCCAGAACCATGTTAATGTCACACCATGAGCTAAAATGTCTATTTATTAACTTAAGTTAGCAGCGACATTTTGCTCCAAGGAATACTATAAAAATAATTCTTAACGTTAAATATACACTGAGAATAATTGCCGTGATATTTAAATAGGACACGTTGTTAATAAAAGTTATAACTTTCGAAACAATTGTTAATACCCAACCAAAGGTTAGTTGCACAATACGATGACATTTAATAATCAAAATTTTTTTTAAAAGAAAAAAATCTTAAGTGATATGTCATTAATGACTATGTTCTGTTTACTCATGAATGTAAACTTTGACTTTGGATAATTAATAACAACTTTTGATAAGTTACAGATATAACACTAAGCAAATGCTTTTCGTAGATTTTGTGATTAATGGAATATAATTAGAAAAAGAGACAGGAAAAAAGAACAAATTACGCTATTTGTTTCTCGTACTCGTATTGTGCAGCGAACCTCATCCGACATGCGTGCATTTCTAATAATTCGTTCGGATACAAGGACGGAGTGGCGTTTGGTTGCGATTAAATTTATGGGCTTCCCGGCTCCTCTTCGTGGTTGTGCTTCGCAAGAGCTAGCAGGATCATTGTTAGTTGCTTCCTGCTGATCTTTCCGTCATTGCTATATTCCACGCCTTGGAGGATCGTCTCTTCGAATTCAAGCAAATCTTGAGCATCGTAGTCCTGGAGTAATACAATGTTTGTTAGGTTCTTATGCAAGGCTTTTAACGTAGTTTAAGAAACCAAGAATTAATTAAAAAGTTAAAGGTATTTTAGCAAATTTTAGGCGCCAAAAGAATTTGTTTTTTGGAAGTTATTTTGTAGCAAATAGTCACGGGTTTCTACTGATACTAGACTGGCTATTAGAATTCTTTTAAAAAAAAAAAAACATTTTAACCGTTTTATGAATAATTCGATCAATTCCGAATGTTAACCATTATCGAAAATCCGTTATAAAAATATTTACGATCTATGATTGACCTTGGTTGGTAGACAATATATACTATAAGCGGAAGTAAAATTATGTTGAGTTTCCAAAATAAAATATGTATAATAAGTATATTTTTTTATGGAAAAGGGGGGCAAACGAGCAGGTGGCTCACGTGAGTAAGTGATTACCGCAGCCCATGAACACCCGCAATACCAGAGGCATAGCAGATGCGTTGCCGATCTTAGAGTGCCCCACCCCAAAATTGGGGGAGGGGGGTTAGACTTCTACTTCACGCCGGTATTCTGTGAGATCGTGGTACTTCCCCGGTCGAGCAGGCCCATGCATGCAACAAAAGCTGATGCGTAGCTCTACCACTGTTATATTATAATAATGCATAAAAGTTCCATGTTCACGTGACATGTGACGGATTTTGTTTCTTACTGTGGGTATGGTAAGAGACATGATATAAAAATATCTTCACGCCATTCCCAATACAAGGGTAGGCAGAGGTCTAGTCTAGACACTTCGACCAACCTTCCACCGAAGACATTTTGAAACAACGTGACAGGTGGTAAGCCCGTTGACATCTTTATGTCCAAGCCAACGATATGAATCGTACATAAGTTTATGAAAAAATCCATTGGTACGAACCTGCCATCTAGGGATCTGCACTGCTTTTTACCATTTTGATGTATATAAACATTAGCTGGTTGATACCTGAATTAAAATAATATAAATAAATAACTAACTATCTTCAAGCCGTTCTCAATTCTTAATTGTCTAGACCTCTGTCTACCAGGGGTAGACAGAGACAGACAATCCTTTCGACCCACCTTCCACCGAAGACATTTTTTGGGACAACGTGACAGGTGAGGTGAGTCCGGCGTCTTAATGTCCAAGCCAACAATATGAATCGTACATAGGTTTTGAAAAAATCCATTGATACGAGCCTGCCACCTGTAGATCGAATTCGGGTCTGACGACTCCGAATCCCGATCACCCTGCCAATCCGTGACTATAAATTGTCCATTGATATTTAATGATTCCTGAAACTAACCTTCTTTACCAGTTCTAGCAGATCCTTCAAGAATCCTCGTAATTCTTCGTTTTCTATTGAGCCGTTATTATCCTGTAAATGAGATTACAACAAAATTTAGTTTGGAAAGGAGATTTAATGTTGGTTCAAAGTCTAGTTCTACCTTCAAAGCCAAGGATTGCGGGTTCGAATATGGCTTAAGGCAAACATTTGTGTGATGAATATGAATCGTTGTATTCTAGTCATGGAATGTATGATATTAGATAGAGACAGATAATATTATATGTATAATTATCTCATCACCATTCTCTTTCCAAGGCGTGATATTCCAGCCTGGGGCTGAAGTGTTTGGTGGTGTTGAATATTATTAATATTTATATATGAAAAAATAGCGTCTATCATATGAATGAGTGGTATCGGCATACGAATGTACCACCCACTATTTCTCCGTCCCGTGGATGTCGTAGGAGGCGTCTTAGGTAAAGTTCTACTAATTCAAACAAATTCCAACTCTCTTACCAATCCTCTCCGAGTTCAGAGGAGTGAGTTTCCTAAAAGTGTATTTATTATTTGTTTATTCAATTATTATATTAGTTTAAAAATATAAATACCTTCACGCAATTACCAATAAGGGGTAGACAGAGGTCTAGTCTAGACTATAAAGACCCTTCGACCCTCCTTCCACTGAAGATATTTTTGAGACAACGTGTCAGGTGGTGAGCCCGTCGCCGTCTTAATGTCCAAGCCAACGATATAATTCGTACATAAGTTTTTGAAAAATCCACTAGTCGACGGGGATCGAACTCAGGTTTCTTGACATGAAATTCCGACCAACTCCACCACTCGGCTATCGTGACTATATTAGTTTAATATACCACCAATATGAATGGATTGCGTAACGTACAAATCCTTACATCATCCCTGGATACACTGGTTATACTAAAAAAACAAATCTTTGTAGTTTGTTTTTACAGTTTAGTTCATTTGTTATGGGGCAGTTGTATTTTCAATTTTTAATAATTATCTCTATTAGTTATAAAGAAAGATCCTCTGCCTAGTGGTTAACTTATTTACGTGATGCTGAATAAAAATATACTTACTCTATCATATAATGAAAACACCCTTTCTATGTCATCTTTCGTTAATTTTGTTGCGCCCTGTAATAAAGAATCAAATTTTATATGTAAATAAACATTAAGAATATTTTAAACTAACTACGACAAAAAATTTAAAAAATTAAGTAACTGTAGTTGTCCACTGCTAGGCAAAGGCCTTTTCTCAACTATTTAAAAGAGACTAGAGCAAAGGAACGTTCGTCACGCTGCTCCACTGCGTCTTAGAGAATTTGGCGAAAAAACTATTACTAGGTATACGACCTAATATTTTTATATTTTTAGCCTCGTAATATATTTTTTTATTAATTCTCAGATGGCAGCATTCTTCACTTTGTTTTCCGTTACAGCTAAGTTCTTGATAAATTCACTAAAAACTTAATGCTTTCATATCATTGTAATGGTTCCGCACAAGGGTTCAAACTAGGGTCTAATATGGGCGATCTGACCACTAGACGACCACGGCTCTCCAAGGCTGTCGCTATATCTATTAAACTAAAGAAAAACCTATTAACGTATAAAATTATAGATTAAATTTAATACTACTTTTTTAAGTTCTAGAACTAATCTAATATTGTTATTATAAAATTGTTAAATTAAAGATATAGAAAAATAATCGCCTAATAACAATGCAGTATTTTTAAAAAGGTACTTTTATTTGTAAATTATTGGAAAGGTCTAGCTAAATCCGACGAGGCTTAGCCACAGAGAAACAGGCTCTGTCTGTTACAAAATTTTGAATAAATAGTAATCATTGAAGGTAGCAATGGAAAGAACATCTGTTTGTCAGACCGTGACTTCTCTCTCTCTCTCTCTCTCTCTCTCTCTCAACTATCAATCACAATTTAAAAATAAACAAGCGACATATTTTTAATGAAATATTTAAAAAATATATTTCTCGTTCCCGTAGGAATAAAAATTACGTATAAACACTGTTGGGTTAAATCGCAACGAGCTGTCAAAATTGAAATATCAATCCACCTTCGAGTTATGCGGTCACAAACATACGGATGCTGATTTTTTATGTATATAGATTAACATTTACAACTATATCCATAACTTTTATTACCATAATGACTAACATTTTTGTCCATACAAGATTTTGAAGCAACATAATTTATTTAACTATATAGTTTGTGACGATGAGAATTCTTGCCTTTTTATATATAACTTTGCCGACTGCCTAATATCGAGAAACGAATCAGAGAGCCAAACCAAACTTTAGTAATGAAGAGTATTTTTATATATATCTTCACACAGTTACCCATACTGGGGTAGGTAGAGGTCTACACTCTAGACAATGAAGTTCTTTCGCCCATTATTCACCGAAGCTTATTTGGGACGTGTCAGGTAATGATTGTCAGGAATGATGATGATATCCAAAAAAATTTAGTTTTTTGGATATCATCATCGTGTTTTACGTCTTCTACATATGACTGATTTTGTTTGGGTTACAAAACAGAAGTCTATGGGAACAACACTTATACATTGATGAAAAAGGAATTTATGAAACAGTTAATTTTTTATAAGACATTTTCTGTTAATTGAAATATTTAGTTTAGTTATTTCCTGGTAAATTATCAAAGTAATGTGACAGGTGATATGGGTGAGGTTGGTTTTGTTTCATTTGGAGCCCCAAAAGCCATCTTTTAACCTAATTACACCACTTAATTGATTGATTTCGTAACTTCTTGGAAAGAAATTAGCTGCCCCCCGCGGCTTTGCCAGCGGTTTAACACTTAAAATGGAACCAATGATTATTTTTCTAAAAAGAAGTGACTCGTTATAACATAAGTAACTGGCCCCATAAAATCGATTCAGCCGTCCCAAAGCTTAGCCGATACAAACAGACAGATAAAAAGAAATGATTAAAAAATTGTATGTATAGATTAGATGTAAGGAACAAATATGAATTTTTCATTTGATCATGTGTCCGGTTGCATGTCGCGTCTATTTATTATTTATAAAAATGCATAACGTTTATAACACAACACAATATGCATTATTCATTTTAATATTTGAGCGCTTAAGTTAGCGAACAAGTGTAGGCAGAGAATACGATACCCCAATCACGAATGTATAAGAGTGACCGTAAAGAATGAGCTTACGCGAGCGGTTTTCCCGGAGATAGGAGGCGGGTTTATACAAGTAAAATCAAAATGTTAATTTTTCGATTAAGTGATATTTAAATTTCAGTTGTGAAAAGGCATTATTTTTCATATCACTGTTACACCATTTAAATAATTAACATACATTTATTTTTGATAACCTCATGGACGAGTGGCAATGACAAGTTGTCGCTATCTCTAAGGTCCCGAGTTCGATTCCCGGACGGGTCAATGTAGAAAAACCTTTTTCTACAATTTCTCGGGTGTTTGTGGTGCCTTCGTTGTTTCCGATTCGATAAAACAAGTGCTTTAGCTGCTTATTTTGGGTTCAGAGTAATGTGATGTGATTTTGTCCCTACCTATGTATGTATGTATAGATAAAACATATATACATACATACATATATATATATATATATATGTATATATATATATATGTATATATATATATATATATATATATATATATATATATATATATATATATATATATATATATATATATATATATATATATATATATATATATATATATATATATATATATATATATATATATATATATATATATATATATATATATGTATAATAATAGTAAACAAATACATATATAAAATATGGCATAATTTATCAAGTAGATGTAAGCTGCAGGCAACATACATATATTCACGCCTCTTTCCCGAGGCAGAGACCACTTCTTTCCACTTGCTACGATCCTTACATACTTGTTTCGCTTCGTCCACTTTCATTATTCCCTTCATGCATTCTCTTCGGTTTAGGGTACTCTTAACCTGGCACTTTTTCAGGCAACAAGCCAGTAATAATAACTATTTCGGATTTAAATTAACTCCAGAAAATTGCTGGTAACACTGCATTGCTATTATGCTATCTGAGGACTCACCTCTATGCCCTCCTATGAGTGCGGAGTGCGAAACACAAGCGAAGTGTTAAGACAGACTAGAGATAGGCAAAACAAAAGTAAGTGCCATGCTTTATTTAAAAATCTGTATTCACTTTTTTAATCTGTTGGCTGAATTTTTGGTCTAGTGTTAAATAGACTACAGATTAAATAAAACAGAGAAGAGACTAGCTTTAAAAGTATTTAGTTTTACAGAGTATAATGTTAAAAGAAGTAAATAAGGTCATAAATATTAGACGTTTTCGGCACTTTTCATTAAATTTAATATAAAAAAGGTTTTTATTGTTAAAAATGATAGTGAAAGCGTTTCTGAAGATGAAAATTGTGAAAAGCGAGTAATCGTGTTTGCTTTCAAATCTCATTTTGTGAGATTCTATGAAATTTTACAAAATTTTCTACTATAGCTTAAAGGAAGCAGAATAATATGGAAAATGGAAATGCAAAAATAATAATTAATAGTGTAAATATCATGCAAAACGTATAAATTCAGACATTGCTAAGGGCGCAGAGCATTCCGAAATCAAACTTCTGATCTGATCTTTTTTTTCGCATAGAAGTTGCGAAAGAAAATATTTATTGCAAGAATTTTTTAGTGTGTTTTCAAAAATGCTAATGTGGTAATTAAAAAATAATAATTGGCATTTAAGAAAGGAATAATCTTTTGTGTGGTCATACGCAAAATTATGTGTATACCGAGCAAATAAATAGTGAGAAAAAAAATAATAACAAAGAAAAATATAAAAAAACAATAATATCGACAAAAAGTCATAAATAAATAATGTCTGGGACGTGGTAGGATGTTGTCGTCAAATGGATATGAATATTATATGAAGCTTACCTTGAATACTTGTCTGCATAGGAAATTTTCTTTTACGGGAAGTAACCTGCAAAGTATGTGTATATATTTAAATGTAAAGTATAAGTATGTCTTAGTTCAGCTATCGTTTTTAAGCAGCGTGGGGACAATTTATTAGTGCAAAAATATTTTACGCTGTTTATGCGGTGACAATGTGGATAGATTAATTATTCTAAGGTTTTACGGTCGTTCGCAAGGCTTAAAATATCCAATTAACATTGCACAGTCTGCTCTGAAAATATAAGGGTGTGGCCAAATCGGGCGAATGCGCCGCTCGAAAGTTTCCAGCCTTCGGCAATAAGAACCAAAGTGAGCGGGGATCAGTACGCACAGCGCGCAGGGCTCTCCTGCCGTATCCTGGTTTGTGTACGGCGCGTAGCTAGCACGCGAGCGGCGTAAGTACGGCGCGTATCTAGCACGCGAGCGGCGTACATACGGCGCGCTAAACTTAAATGGCATGCGCGCCAATCGCGAGCGAGTCGCGTGTAGCGTATTCGCGGCGCAATCGCCAGATTTGAACTCACCCAGACCGAAATATCAAATATTGAGTTGGTTTACCTCGAATGTGCGTCCGGGAATAATGAAGTTGATTAAAATTGTTTTGATACATTAAGTATTTATTTATGGATTAGAACAACGTTTGATTATTCGTTATAAAATAGTAAAAGTTATTAGGTTTACGATATAATAATACCTGGGAGATGATGCTGCTCAGCAATTCATTTATGCTATTCAAAAATAAATAAATAAACTTTTTCAAAACTTCAACGCTTAGTTATTTTAAAATAAAAGTAAATAATTTCATTGAATGTGCATGCCATCATGGTAGAAACATTTTAAATGTGCCAAAGGACCTGCATGATTTAAAATTAAATCAATTTAAATGTTAGGTTATAAAGAAATTTATAAAAGCTAAGTTTGTTTTCTGTGTTGACCAAAATAAAGTTATGATTATTTTAAAAAATAAATCAAATTAATTATATCATGAACTTACTTTGCCATTTCCGAGAGCTGTAATCTTCCGTCCTTGTTGGAATCAAAGACTTGAAGCTGCAAATTACAAGAGTATGTACTTATTAACTTTAATTTTTATTTTTCTCCTTTATTATATTTTCATTAGAAGAGAAAGTAAACTAATAAATTTTATTACGTCATTTTTATTGTTTTTAAAAATTAGGCAGAAAAAATTTTTAAAATTTCAACTGACACGAGCGGTATACGAACCCGCGACCTTTGCCGTACCATGACAATGCTCTCACAGCTGATCAACCGTGTCCTAAACGAATCAGATGAAATTATAAGTCTCTTACTTTATGCCGGTTTTTGACATCGGCGCCATGTACCGGAATAATTGCAAATTCCAGCTCAATATTCATGACTTTACAGCCAGGAAACATAAATAAGATAATTTATTACGCATTTGCTTTTATTTTAAAGGATAAAAGTTACGCTGAACTTTTTGTTATTAAATTAAAGAGAAGAAATTTTTAAAATTACAATGCTCCTAACTTTGAGTGCTGGGCAGTGAGGATATTAACGTGTCTATGTTTTAGATTTATAATTTAATTTAAATAAATATTTTCTAGTTAATTATCACTCCAATAATTGACACGATGTCGGTCGAATTCTTTAAGAGCAGTCATTGAAAATACCAAATAAGAAATATGAAAACTACTTACTAATGCAATCAAACATACAATACAATCTTACCATTGTCATAGTAGTCGAATGATGGGAAGTCGAGTCAGGAGACCCAAGTTCGATCCCTAAGGATTCCAAATCCAAAAAACTTTGAACAATATAAATATTTCGTTGGCTTGGACATAAAGACGGCGACCTGGTAACCTACTTCGTTGTCGCAAAGAATTTCTTCGATGGAAGGTTTGTCCAATGGACTTAATTGCCTAGACCTCTGTCTACCCCAATTGGGAATGGCGTGAAGATCTTTTTATTTAATATTACTTACCATTGTGTCTGTATATTCGATTAACTTATCTTCAGATACGTCGTTGATCTTTTTCGCTTCCTTCAACAGATCACGAAGAAAGTTCTGCAAAGAACATTTAGTTATTTTTGTTGTTTGTATTATTATGACGATCTCCGTAGACGAGTGGCGTACACATCGGTTCTCATAGTGTAATCGGCTCTCAAGTACTGGGTTCGGTTCGTGGACGGGGCAATGTAAAACATCACTTTTTTTACATGTCTCGGGCCTGTATGTTTGTGTCACCTCCGTTGTTTCCGATTGCATAACACGCGTGCTTTAAATACTTACTTCGGAATCAGACCTATGTTTGTTATGCTGTCATTGACACTATGTAAATATTTATTGTAAAAAAAGTGTTTTATTGGAATATTTAAACACTATGCTTTTATTTTTACGAAATATGAAGAAGTAACAAGCAAAATGTCTGCCTAATGAGAATATAAACAATTATGCTGGGCTTTAAGATTGGAATTGAGTTAGGAAGAGAGAACGTGAGGAGTGGAACAAGAAAGGGACTTCAGCCTCCTATGTAACTTGTGAGACCAAATAATGCATCAACTTCAAGTTTCCTATACCATTCGAGCCGGTCTATTCGTGTACAGGAAAACGGTACCGATTGTCATATCATATTGTGAAAGAAATATACAAATAACTAAACATATAGATAGGCAGAGGCATTTCGTTACGTTTATTAATTCAAGGATTCACCAAAATAAGGCCTTGAGATGTTATAATTCACAATACGATAAAGTTTGCTATTTAAAGAATATTAACTTTAGTTGAATATAACATAATAGTGTTAAACTCATTTTGATAAGGTACCTTTAAAAATAAAATGGATTTTATTAACGGATTTTCGGATTTTATCGCGTGATTATTTAGTTTTTACAAACTATTTTGTAAAACCTAAGCAATACATACATACATACATACATACATATATAACGGCCTGTTAAAGTCCACTGCAGGACATAGGCCTCTCCCAGGGGGGATACACCTCAGACGCTGCTGCCCATTTTCGGTCTGATATTTTTAGGGATGGTTACCCTGACATCTATCAGTTGTCATTACGATATTTAAGACTGTTTCCCTTAATCGCCTCCTACGACATCCACGGGAAGAAAGGGACTGGCAATATTCTTTCACCGTTACCACACGGTCATTACCTAAGTAATACACGCGATAAAATCGGAAAATCGTTTTATTTTAGATGTGTACTGTTTGCGTGAATACAAGAAATCATAACTTACCTTTAGTTCGTCAGCCTCGATGTACCCACTGCCGTCCGTATCATATTCACGCCAAATCTATAAAGAAATATCGTTTTTAAATACTAATATAAACAGATATTAAAACCATTTTGGTGAATTAACCATAATATTTTTAATATCTGTTTTTATCTACATACCTTACTCAATACTGGGGTAATAAATAAAATAAAATAAAAATCTCTTCACGCAATTTCCAATACAGGGGTAGACTCTAGAGGTCTAGTCTAGACAATTAAGTCCCTTCGACCCACCTTTCACCGAAGATATTTTCGGGACAATGTGACAGGTGGTGAGCCCGTCGTCGTCTTATGTCCAAGCTAACGATATAATTCTTACATAAGTTTTTGAAATACCCATTGGTACGAGCCTGCCACTTGGGCATCGAACTCGGGTCTCTTGACGCGAAATTCCGATCACCCAACCACTCGACTATCGTGACTTAAATATACATAACAATACTGGGGTAGTTAGTGGTAAAGACAATTTAGTACTTTAGATGTACCTTTTACCGGAGCTAACTTAAGACGTCAGTCTTAGTGTCCAAGCAAACGAGTAAGTAGATTTTATACGTAAGATCCTTCATTATCACGATAGCCGATATAGAAGTCGTGATAGTTGAGTAGATGGGTAGTCAGAATTCGAGTCAAGGGACCCGAGTTCGTTTTCCAGGTAGCAAGACAGTATCAATGAGTTTTTTTAAACCTTATGTACGATTTATATCGTTGGCTTGGACATAAAGAAGGAAAAAAATGTCTCCGGTGAAAGGGTTTTAATTGTCCGTACCTATGTCTAACCCAGTATTGGGAATAGCCAAAATTTCCTGAAGCTTTTGGATTCTATATGTGCTAAAGTAACGGTTAGCCGTATAGTATCGACGTAAAAACATCCTTCACTCGTGTCGAGAAAGGTGATTAGGGAAAAAAACTATTCAAAAAGTTATTGGCTACATATAGATAGCAGGATAATCATCACGTAAAATACCAGAGTTAATATCCAGCAGACCAATGAAAGGCAGCAGCGTCTATGGTGCAAGGTGGATAATGTTATCGCTAATAAGCTTGGAAATTGTGGTGATAATGCTAAAGCTTCCTTTTAGGAAATTAAATTACATATCTTTAAATGGGAGGAGGGTGAAATACGAACTAACAGTTCACTTGATGGTAAGTAGCTACTACATACTACGATCAAACCATTTCAAAAGAAGATTACAGATGAGTTTTCACTGCTGAGAATTACGACAGAACGCCTTATGTACCATCCGTGACTCCACTGGCTCTGTATACCCTTTAAACCGGAACCCACGCTCGACCTCCTGAGGGCAAGGCGCTCCCCAGGGAGCTAGCGGCGTAGACAGAGGACGAGACGAGTTCTGCGATGACACAGAAAACCCGGACGGTACACGTCACGCCCAGCGTTCATATCAGCAGCATGACCACCCAATGGGAAGAAGTCCGGGGGCCAACCATCGGAGGGCCCCGCACGGAAACCCGGCGGGAGGATCTTGACGGTGCTCGACCGCTCGAGGGCGGTCATGGAAGCCATCGGTCTGCAAGGACCAAACCCAAGGATCCACCCATATTGATGGGTGGCGAACGGAAACCACTGAGGGAGGCTATGCCTCGTTAAGTATCATACTTAACAAATCATGGGTACGTACCGCCCTTCCTAAATTACGTTCAGTACGTACCTTCATAAATTCTACACTGGACTCCAAAGGGTTATCGAATCTGAACAGCAGCAGAAAGTTCTCTTCCATCGGCAGTAACTGGGCTAGCTGAAAACAAAATTCAGGCTTATCAATTAAAACATTTCGCCTTGTGAACGCAATTAAAAATCTGCCATGTCTTCTCGTGTGCATCGTACAAGATTCACAATGTCAATAATTTATTTTTTATTCTTTTATGTTAGATCCTCAGATAAAGGTCAAGATAGTGTAGTCATTTTTCGACTCAGTTTCCACCGAAGACATTTTTTGGGACAACGTGTCAGGTGGTGAACCAGTCGCCGTCAAAGCCAACAATATAAATCCTACAAAGTTTTTGAAAAAAAAAACTCATTGGTTCGAACTTTGGGGATCGAACTGTGGTCTCTTAACTCGTATTCCGATCAGCCAAACACTTGTCTATCGTGACCTTTATAATATATAATGGCTATAATATTATAAAATGTGCATAATAAATAATAATTGAAATATGCATAGGAATATGGAGAGTACGTAAGACTTTTTTCTGTCTGTTCTATGAAATCAGATATAAATAAAAAAAAAAACAGATTTTTGTTACTACAATGAAATAAATAGAATAGAATTTCGTATTTAAATTCAGTAGACCGGTGACAAGAAGCAGGCAAGTATGACGATATCACACAGTATACTCTAACAGGCTGTCATGATGCAGATGATGATGCAGACATTTCAGAATCAGTTGGCTGTTGACATCGATGAATTCTCATACACTTACTTTATTTTACATACAGTTTTTTTTAGATCACTTCTTACCTCTCGTATATCAATCTTGCCGTCCTGGTTGTCGTCGTATGCCTCCATGAAGCAAGCTTTAAGTTCAACAAGCATCTCATCTGATACTGCCTGTAAGTAGAAAGGTATCAAAGTTTATAAATATTAGAAGCAAACTCAACATAGGATTATTTGTCTAGGTCATTGAAAAACATCTTCACGCCATTTCTAATACAGGAGCAGAGGAGAGGTCTAAAAAATTAAGTCCTTTCGTGCCACCGTCTACGGAGGGCCTTTTTTTGGGACAACGTGTCTATATAAGTTTTTGAAAAAACCACTCTTTTTTCAAAAAACGGGTCCCATGACTCGAAATTCCGACCACCTAACCACTCGGCTATCTTGACTACTCAGAGGTCGTTAAGTAATGTTAAGCTAACATCTTTTCAGTCACGAAGTTCGGCATAGCAGCACCTGAATCTATTATTAGTGTACTATCAAAAATTATATTGTAGATGAGCGGCAACGTTTATGGTGCGAGATATTTGGCAATGCGTTCGCCAATCCGCTTGTCAAGTGTGTCGATAATGGGAAATTCATTGAAAGGCCTATGCCTTGCAGTTAACTTATACAGGCCGTTAAGTTAAATCAATTTAATTGTTGCGCAAAACTCAACTAGTTTGCAATTCTCGTTACAACTGGCAACTGGCAACTTGCCAACAAGCTGCGGTTGACTGCATTCATGATTAGTTGATCGCTGTTACATTGTACGTGATTGAACGGCCTTAGGTTGTTATGAAAAGCCAGACGTATAATGATTAAGTGATTGTTATTTGATCAATATGTGGCTATATAAATAAAAAAAATAAATAAATATATTCACGCATTTCCCTATACAGGGGTAGATAGAGGTCTAGTCTAGGCAATTAAATTCGTTCGATATCTTCCTGCAAGGTGGGTTGAAGGGACTTTCAAGGACTTCCTAAGTCAACAATATAATTCGCACATAAGTTTTTGAAAAACCCATTGGTACGAGCCTGTCACCTGAGGATCGAACTCGGGTGTCTTGACTCGCAATTCTGACCACCCAACTATTCGGCTATCGTGACTATATCGCTAAATAAACTTATATATTATATTGAATTTATATTTTATCACGATAGCCGAGTGGTTGGGCGGTCGGAATTTCGAGTCAACAGACTCAAGTTCGATCCCCAGTTCGCAGGCTCGTACCAATGGGTTTTCCAAAAACTTACGTACGAATTATATCGTTGGCATGGACATTAAGACGGCGACGGGCTCACCACCTGTCACGTTGTCCCGAAAATATCTTCGGTGGAAGATGAGTCGAAGGGACTTAATTGTCTAGACTAGACCTCTGTCTACCCCTATATTGGGAATTGCGTGAAGATATTTACATTTATTTATTTTAATTTCTATTTTATATAACTCAAACATATACAGATGATAGTCCTCCTCGATGCAATCCCTATCGTTAGCCGGTTTCTTGTCCTACATCCCTAACACTCGCCTGGGACTGGTTGAAAATAAAATATAAATAAATATCTTCACGCAATTCCCAATACAGGGGTAGACAGAGATCGAGTCCAGACAATTCCAGACAAGTCCCTTCGAACCACCTTCCACCGAAGACATTTTCTGGACAACGTGACAGGTGGTGAGCCCGTCGCCGTCGTTATATCCAATAGCAAAGCAAAAAAAATTAAACTTCGTTAAAAAATGTGGAACGCTTCACGATTTTGCGTGTCATCCTTGCGCAGGGGCCATGGTAATCTTCTCTGTATCGTTCCAATTTTTGTATATGTACTGCCGAAGCAAGTACAAGTACAGCGTGGGACTGGTTGGATCGCATTTATTTATAACATTTATGTTTTGCTATTTTAAGGTTTTAAGCTATATCTTATTTAGTATACCATATGTTATGTATCAAAATTTTTAGTAAATAAATATAAATATCTTCACGCAATTCCCAATACAGGGGTAGACAGAGGTCAAGTCTAGACAATTAAGTACCTTTGACCCACCTTCCACCGAAGACATTTTCTGGACAACGTGACAGGTGGTGAGCCCGTCGCCGTCTTTATATCCAATAGCAAAGCAAAAAAATTAAACTTCGTTAAAAATGTGGAACGCTTCACGATTTTGCGTGTCATCCTTGCGCAGCAGCCATGGTAATCTTCTCTGTATCGTTCCAATTTTTGTATATGTACTGCCGAAGCAAGTACAAGTACAGTGTGGGACTGGTTGGATCGCATTTATTTATAACATTTATGTTTTGCTATTTTAAGGTTTTAAGCTATATCTTATTTAGTATACCATATGTTATGTATCAAAATTTTTAGTAAATAAATATAAATATAAATATCTTCACGCAATTCCCAATACAGGGTAGACAGAGGTCAAGTCTAGACAATTAAGTACCTTTGACCCACCTTCCACCGAAGACATTTTCTGGACAACGTGACAGGTGGTGAGCCCGTCGCCGCCTTTATGTCCAAGCCAACGATGAAATTCGTACATAAGTTTTGAAAAACTCATTGGTACTGCCACCTGGGGATCGAACTCAGGTCTCTCGACTCGAAATTCCGACCACCCAACAACTCGGCTCAAAATTTTTAGTAAATAAATATAAATATAAATATAAATATAAATATAAATATAAATATAAATATAAATATCTTCACGCAATTCCCAATACAGGGTAGACAGAGGTCAAGTCTAGACAATTAAGTACCTTTGACCCACCTTCCACCGAAGACATTTTCTGGACAACGTGACAGGTGGTGAGCCCGTCGCCGTCTTTATATCCAATAGCAAAGCAAAAAAAATTAAACTTCGTTAAAAAATGTGGAACGCTTCACGATTTTGCGTGTCATCCTTGCGCAGCGGCCATGGTAATCTTCTCTGTATCGTTCCAATTTTTGTATATGTACTGCCGAAGCAAGTACAAGTACAGTGTGGGACTGGTTGGATCGCATTTATTTATAACATTTATGTTTTGCTATTTTAAGGTTTTAAGCTATATCTTATTTAGTATACCATATGTTATGTATCAAAATTTTTAGTAAATAAATATAAATATAAATATAAATATAAATATAAATATCTTCACGCAATTCCCAATACAGGGTAGACAGAGGTCAAGTCTAGACAATTAAGTACCTTTGACCCACCTTCCACCGAAGACATTTTCTGGACAACGTGACAGGTGGTGAGCCCGTCGCCGTCTTTATATCCAATAGCAAAGCAAAAAAATTAAACTTCGTTAAAAATGTGGAACGCTTCACGATTTTGCGTGTCATCCTTGCGCAGCAGCCATGGTAATCTTCTCTGTATCGTTCCAATTTTTGTATATGTACTGCCGAAGCAAGTACAAGTACAGTGTGGGACTGGTTGGATCGCATTTATTTATAACATTTATGTTTTGCTATTTTAAGGTTTTAAGCTATATCTTATTTAGTATACCATATGTTATGTATCAAAATTTTTAGTAAATAAATATAAATATAAATATAAATATAAATATAAATATAAATATAAATATCTTCACGCAATTCCCAATACAGGGTAGACAGAGGTCAAGTCTAGACAATTAAGTACCTTTGACCCACCTTCCACCGAAGATATTTTCGGGACAACGTGACTATATCGCTAAATAAACTTATATATTATATTGAATTTATATTTTATCACGATAGCCGAGTGGTTGGGTGGTCGGAATTTCGAGTCAACAGACTCAAGTTCGATCCCCAGGTGGCAGGCTTGTATCAATGGGTTTTCAAAAATTTATTTATTATTATTTAAATAATATGAGATATACCTAGCTACCAAAATATAAATTGCTTACATCGTTCAAGAATATTGGAACTATTGGGATTTGAACTAAAAATTTGAGTGATGAAAAATTATGAATGATGACTGAGAATGATTGGAAGACGAGTCTAGTCACAAAAGATGCATTTATTATGACTTTTGTCGATTATGATTTGTGTGTAAATAATACTTGGTAGCAGATCTTTTCATTAATACCTGGGAAATATTTAGCGTATACCTGCCCTCGTGTTGGTAATGGTTTTGGTTTACCGGGTGTCCAAATCTCTACAAGTTAAGTAAAGTATTCCCAAGGCCATGGAATCTCTTCACACATCCTCACACGCACACATACCCATCTTAGGTCGCCCCTTGGTGGAAGAGAATACATCCTTATATTCTCGATCGTGGTTAGATTCGTCAGAACATGGATGCATCTGGAGTCATGGAGGATATTCCTCGGCTTCTAACTCCACGTGTACAGTAGATCACCTCGATCACCCAGATGCCATTTGGCTCAGAAAGGCAGGTTCTTTAATGAGCAACAGTCCATCCGGCACCTCGCGTCGGATCTGGACTACAGTTTCGCCTTTATATTTCAGCCACTGTGGGCAGGGAAACTGGCTCATCGTTAAAATGATACTCTCTCTAAGGAGCCTTGGCTCAGTCGAATCTTTAATGCTGCTTCAAAGAGTCGAGAATAATAGGGATAAACCCTACCGCCAGATAAGCCGGGAAACCATTCGAGGGATTGTAGATGAGCGGCAACGTTTATGGTGCGAGATATTTGGCAATGCGTTCGCCAATCCGCTTGTCAAGTGTGTCGATAATGGGAAATTCATTGAAAGGCCTATGCCTTGCAGTTAACTTATACAGGCCGTTAAGTTAAATCAATTTAATTGTTGCGCAAAACTCAACTAGTTTGCAATTCTCGTTACAACTGGCAACTGGCAACTTGCCAACAAGCTGCGGTTGACTGCATTCATGATTAGTTGATCGCTGTTACATTGTACGTGATTAAACGGCCTTAGGTTGTTATGAAAAGCCAGACGTATAATGATTAAGTGATTGTTATTTGATCAATATGTCGCTATATAAATAAAAAATAAATAAATATATTCACGCATTTCCCTATACAGGGGTAGATAGAGGTCTAGTCTAGGCAATTAAATTCGTTCGATATCTTCCTGCAAGGTGGGTTGAAGGACTTTCAAGGACTTCCTAAGTCAACAATATAATTCGCACATAAGTTTTGAAAAACTCATTGGTACTGCCACCTGGGGATCGAACTCAGGTCTCTCGACTCGAAATTCCGACCACCCAACAACTCGGCTCAAAATTTTTAGTAATTTACCCAATAAACTTAACCAGACGAGAACATAAAGAAAAATGATAAAAATGTGAATTTCCTGTAGAGTCCATAGACACGTTCTGGTCAGGAATGATTGTATAATAAAAATAAAGCATACAAGTGAAAAAACGTATTTTTGAGTGTATCATAAAGTTCTCATTATGTTCATAATAGAAATTTGTATTTACGGCCAAGCAACCTGGAAACCGTAGTCATATTTCGAGGGCAGACTTGTATGAGTAAGAACCAATTTTAAACGGAGAAGGTTGAAGTTGTATGTCGTCCGCAGGCAGATATTAGCTATTTGAAAATTGCTCAAATGTTTTCTTCCATCTTTTAACTTACCTATACTCACTTATTTACTACCGAAACTGGTGAATAAGTTTTATGGGAGATATAAGTTTATGTATAGTTATCAGGAGAAACATAAAATATATCTAAAGGTCCATAAGTAAGTTCGTATATTGTGTGTGTGCAAGAAATAACACAGTGTCTTCATAAATCATGTGTAGATGACATTTTAATATTAATAAATATAAATATAAATATCTTCACGCAATTCCCAATACAGGGTAGACAGAGATCGAGTCCAGACAATTCCAGACAAGTCCTTCGAACCACCTTCCACCGAAGATATTTTCGGGACAACGTGACAGGTGGTGAGCCCGTCGCCGTCTTTATATCCAATAGCAAAGCAAAAAAATTAAACTTCGTTAAAAATGTGGAACGCTTCACGATTTTGCGTGTCATCCTTGCGCAGCGGCCATGGTAATCTTCTCTGTATCGTTCCAATTTTTGTATATGTACTGCCGAAGCAAGTACAAGTACAGTGTGGGACTGGTTGGATCGCATTTATTTATAACATTTATGTTTTGCTATTTTAAGGTTTTAAGCTATATCTTATTTAGTATACCATATGTTATGTATCAAAATTTTTAGTAAATAAATATAAATATAAATATCTTCACGCAATTCCCAATACAGGGGTAGACAGAGGTCAAGTCTAGACAATTAAGTACCTTTGACCCACCTTCCACCGAAGATATTTTCGGGACAACGTGACAGGTGGTGAGCCCGTCGCCGCCTTTATGTCCAAGCCAACGATGAAATTCGTACATAAGTTTTTGAAAAACTCATTGGTACTGCCACCTGGGGATCGAACTCAGGTCTCTCGACTCGAAATTCCGACCACCCAACAACTCGGCTCAAAATTTTTAGTAATTTACCCAATAAACTTAACCAGACGAGAACATAAAGAAAAATGATAAAAATGTGAATTTCCTGTAGAGTCCATAGACACGTTCTGATCAGGAATGATTGTATAATAAAAATAAAGCATACAAGTGAAAAAACGTATTTTTGAGTGTATCATAAAGTTCTCATTATGTTCATAATAGAAATTTGTATTTACGGCCAAGCAACCTGGAAACCGTAGTCATATTTCGAGGGCAGACTTGTATGAGTAAGAACCAATTTTAAACGGAGAAGGTTGAAGTTGTATGTCGTCCCGCGGGCAGATATTAGCTAATTGAAAATTGCTCGGAAATGTTTTCTTCCATCTTTTAACTTACCTATACTCACTTATTTACTACCGAAACTGGTGAATAAGTTTTATGGGAGATATAAGTTTATGTATAGTTATCAGGAGAAACATAAAAATATATCTAAAGGTCCATAAGTAAGTTCGTATATTGTGTGTGTGCAAGAAATAACACAGTGTCTTCATAAATCATGTGTAGATGACATTTTAATATTAATAAATATAATAATTTTTATTAAGACATGATACTTTAATCTCGAACAAAAGTTTTCTCCCTCTGGAAAAGGAACCCTCTGGACGAAATACTATGCCGGCAGAGTTCTGCCATTTCGTATTTCGGGTGTTATAAACACAGCTACAATTATCTTAAAGTTTAAATGTTGTCTTTAAATAATGTGATAATATAGAGTATATTATAGAGAAATAAGTAATATAGAGTCACGATAGCCGAGTGGTTGGGTGGTCGGAATTTCGAGTCATGAGACCCGAGTTCGAGCCCCAGGTGGCAGGCTTGTATCAATGGGTTTTTCAAAAATTTATTTATTATTATTTAAATAATATGAGATATACCTAGCTACCAAAATATAAATTGCTTACATCGTTCAAGAATATTGGAACTATTGGGATTTGAACTAAAAATTTGAGTGATGAAAAATTATGAATGATGACTGAGAATGATTGGAAGACGAGTCTAGTCACAAAAGATGCATTTATTATGACTTTTGTCGATTATGATTTGTGTGTAAATAATACTTGGTAGCAGATCTTTTCATTAATACCTGGGGAAATATTTAGCGTATACCTGCCCTCGTGTTGGTAATGGTTTTGGTTTACCGGGTGTCCGAATCTCTACAAGTTAAGTAAAGTATTCCCAAGGCCATGGAATCTCTTCACACACATCCTCACACGCACACATACCCATCTTAGGTCGCCCCTTGGTGGAAGAGAATACATCCTTATATTCTCGATCGTGGTTAGATTCGTCAGAACATGGATGCATCTGGAGTCATGGAGGATATTCCTCGGCTTCTAACTCCACGTGTACAGTAGATCACCTCGATCACCCAGATGCCATTTGGCTCAGAAAGGCAGGTTCTTTAATGAGCAACAGTCCATCCGGCACCTCGCGTCGGATCTGGACTACAGTTTCGCCTTTATATTTCAGCCACTGTGGGCAGGGAAACTGGCTCATCGTTAAAATGATACTCTCTCTAAGGAGCCTTGGCTCAGTCGAATCTTTAATGCTGCTTCAAAGAGTCGAGAATAATAGGGATAAACCCTACCGCCAGATAAGCCGGGAAACCATTCGAGGGATTGTAGATCTTACGCCCACATTCTCCAAATCTCAAATACATAAAAGTTAAAGGAGTAAATGCTTACTTCTGGTTTATAAGTTCTTTTATCATGTAACCTTCCTGAAGTGTGGATCGGCAGCACTCAGCATTATTTCTTACGTGTGGCCTTATAACCATAAAAATTATTGAATTCTACGACCTGGAATTATCCGCAATCGAATAACGTATCCGGATTCGTGACAATTTGACGCAGAGCTCCCGCGCGGTTACAGTTCACGGTCCGCTAGGTAGCTCCGTCAGGCGTACGGCCAATTTCATGCATCATACCGCTACATGTTGCCTGAATTTCAATTTTAAATTCCTCCAAATATTTAGTAAAACTGTTTTATTTTTAAAATAAAATATAGCAACCTTATTATTCTTTCATTTTTTTAGTTAATTTGCAAGTGCACAAGTAGTGTTCTTAAATAGACAATAGTGGGAAGAGAAAAGAGGACTTGTCATAATCATGAAATAATAATTTGTTAATGCCAGTCTGCTTGTTCAACATGGCGGTTATAGCAAACCCTGCTTACAGTAGGTTTGTTGGTGTTTTAAAGTGGACATTTAATGGCTACGTGTTATTTAACTTAGTTTTACCAACATTCTATTCTATTCTATTGGATTTAATCATAATAACATTAATAGTTTTCTTGCTATTTGAAAATGTGGGAGAACAATAGCACGGAATACAAGCGTATTTATAGAAATTTCATTACTTTCGGGGTCGCCTGAGAGTTTGTTTGTGTTTACCGGTTTCTAAAACTTTTAGGTTAATGAAAATATAACATAAAACAATAGCTATAAATATCTACGTTTACAATCTATGTTTATGAAAAAGTCACGATGGCCAAGTTCGGAATTCGAGTCAAGAGACCCGAGTTCGATCCTCATATGGCCGGCTTTTTGAATTTTTCAAAAAGTGTATATACGATTTATATCGTATGGCGTGTCGTATAATGGCGTGAAGATACTTTTCACGTTGATGAAATTTTACGTTTATGAAAACTATTTAGAAAGAGATATTTGTATAAAGCGGTTAAGAAGATCTTTCTTAAGTACGGTTTTAGTTGAGTGTTTACATTAGTGTTGCTATTATAAAAGTCTAATTTATACGCTCACTTGGCTTTGATCCTAAGTCTTGGTACCACTAAAATTGTAAACAGGTGTTGGATATAAGGACGGACAAGTGAAACGATCGCTGGCTAGCTTAACACTGTTTATTGTTCACACAATAATTAGCGGTGGGCGCAGCCACGCACACATACCCAACATCCCTTCCCCTAGTTTAACAACAATAAAATTTTAAAAATATATTGTATTGCTTCTACCTCACTTAACTCGTTGGAATCAGGCTCTGGCTGACTGACCTCCTCATCAGAGTGTTGTACGACGTTCTCACTCTCGTTCTCCCTTGTCAAAAGAGAGTCATTAGGTTCGTACATCTCAGCTCTTCTAGCCAACCTTCGCGACACGATATACGGAGAAGTTTCTGGTACCACTGACGACTGTCTGTTGGGGGAAGATGTACCTGGCGGTAGTGAAATTTCCAACGACAACGGCCGTTGCGGTGGCGATGGCAGTGGCGTTGTTGGCGGTGTGGTATACGCTGCACTTGGAGGTGGTGCCCCACAAGAATCCTGGTTTATGGGTTGTTTTTTTCCCCACCATTATTCCCTTTATAAAGCACTACTAGCTGATTTATGTATCTTTTAATTATTTCAAAATTATTACAATCTTTTACTAAATATAAAACTTTTCCAATTATTTTATGTATGATCCCCTTACACCAAGTATAGTTCATATTATTGACATATTTTTTGTATAATATAATGTCCATTTTAAAATGTTTTTTTTTACATTTTTACGATGCTTATGTTGTGTACACTGTCGGCTATTACAATTATTATTTAGAGACGGTGACGAGGATGTTGATGTTTTAGGGTTGATTAAATCTAACCGAGACCTTAGCTTGCGACCGTACACCAATTGAGAAGGGGACAACCCTGTCGTGGTGTGGACAGAGTTACGATAATCCATTAGATATTTCAATAACTTTACTGTAGTATCCCTTGCATTATGACCCGATAAAAGGCAAGACTTTATTCCCCTTTTTACTATTTTTACAAAACTTTCCACCTGGCCGTTACTAGGTGGGTGATAGACTGGAGAGGATAGATGCGAAACCCCATTCCTTGCACAAAACGACTCAAATTCTCGCGAACAAAAGGCCGTACCATTATCACTAACTATTGTTTTTGGAACTCCGAACCTTGACATAAACTCACACAATTTATCAATGACCGCAAGAGAAGATGTAGCAGTTTTCATATTGTACACTTCTACCCATTTGGTATAAGCATCTACTACTACTAGATAGTTGCAACCTTTTAAGGGCCCTAGAAAGTCAATGTGTATTCTGTCGAAAGGGGACGAAGGTATTTTCCAATGAGCTAGCGGGGCGCGCGCGGGTGAAGGTCGTAGTTGTATGCAAACGTCACATGAGGCTGTCATTGATTCCACTGCTTGATCGATATCCGGAAACCAAAACCTTGAACGAGCTTCTTCCTTTGTTTTAACTATCCCTAAATGAGAAGTATGCAACTCTTTCAAAATAGTTTGGTACATACTTACGGGTAAGACGACCTTGTGCCCTCTCATGACGCATCCATTCTCGTAAGATAGCCAGCCATTAACAATGTTTTTGACGGGCATGCTCCCATCTACAACAAAACAAACATACGTCGCACGATCGTATGCAACCGCGCATTCGCGGCACTTACACTGTTCGGTGCCCGCGCACTCATGTTTCTCCCGAGGCAAGCTTGCGCGACAGATAGTCCGCACTGTTGTACGCGCTACGCACATATTCAATTTTAAAGTTATAATTACTAAGGAATAAAGCGTAACGTTGCAATCTATTTGCCGCCATCTCTGGTATGCCTTTGTGCGAACCGAAAATAGAAAACAATGGCTTGTGATCCGTGCGTAATGTAAACGGTTCACTTCGGCCATACAAATATTGATGGAACCGTCGAACCCCATAAATAATAGCCGTTGCTCTTTTTGTATTCGAGCGTAACGCTTCTCTGCTGAGTTTAATGTACGCGACACAATCGATATGGGCTTTTCGATACCGTCAGACCCTACTTGTGATAGAATCGCTCCTAGACCCCTAGGGGAAGCATCTACGGTTAATATGATCTTAGCCCGCGTATCATAATGTGCAAGAACCTGATCGGATAGCAATAGCTTTTTAATGTCCTGGAATGCCGTGTCGTGTACGTCGGTCCATTCCCATTTATTGCCTTTTTTTAATAATTCGTATAATGGACTGAGAATAGTAGACGCATTTTTTATGAAATTCCTATAATAGTTTATTAAACCTAGGAATGACTGCAGTTCATTAATGTTTTTAGGTGTTGGTGCTTCAACCATGGCCTTAAATTTTTCCCGCGATTTCTTTAATCCATCTTTCGTGATGACGTAACCTCGATAATGAACTTCAATTTGAAACAAATTACATTTTTCTTTCTGCAGTGTAAGACCTGCATCCTGTAAACGTTTAAGGACTGCGTTTAGCCTTTCAAGATGTTCTTCTTTATCCTTACCAGTCACTAATATGTCATCTAAGAGACATAAAACCCCTTCTATTCCAGACAAAACACTCTCGATAGCGCGTTGAAAAATAGATGGCGCTGAACACAGACCGAAAACTAGACGTGTAAATCTGAATAATCCCCGATGTGTGTTTATGGTTGTAAGGTTTTTTGAATCGTCCGTTAGTACAAACTGGTTATATGCCATAGACAAATCGAGTTTACTGAACTGTTGACCCCCATGTAGTCTTGAAAATAGATCACTAGTTGAGGGAAGGGGATATTTTTCGACCAATAACTGTTTATTTAAACTTACCGAGTAATCGACACACAATCTGACGGATCCATTACGTTTCAGAACGGGAACTATGGGAGAGGCATATTCCGAATGTTCAATAGGTTCTAGCGTACCTAACCCGACCAACCTGTCGATCTCTGTATTGACTTTATTACGCAATGCGAAAGCTAAGGGTCGCGCTTTGCAGAAATCCGGTTAAGCACCGTCTTTCAAAAAAATTTTTACTTTATATTTCTTAAATGTTCCTAACTTATCCGAAAATGATCTTGCAATATCTTAATTGATAACTTAGAATCTGAGCAATATTTCACCGGTACTAACTGTAAGTTAAACATTGATATGAAATCCCTACCTAGTAACGGCGGGCCTCCGCCGCGCACAACGTAAAACACAATTAGATGCGTTTGTCCTGCGTAGCGTAGCGGCAACCGACACGTACCTATACATACTATTTTTGAGCCGTTATAAGTCATTAATTGTTTACAAGTTCTTGATAACGATTCATTTTTAAAATATTTTTTATAGAACTCTTCTGAAACTACCGTTACTGTCGACCCACTACACATCTATTTCAAAACGAAATGGCTTATTTTTAATGAAAACTGTTTCTACCATAGGTTGTCCCCTAAATGAACGGATATAATAAATCTTACCGTCGTCATCAGCGTCATCTTCACCCTTGTCACCGCACTCCACCTCTACGTAATTGACTTTACGACACATTTTACGCAAGTGGCCTTTTTCGTGACACTTTGTGATTCGTAAATCCACAAACACTACATTTCACTTTCCCTACACATCCACTTTTGGTATTTTTGATCTTAAAGAGCTGTTCATCTGCCGACGTCGGCTGGTCATCACGCGAAGCTGCAGCGGCGGCGCGCGCGCCGCTCATACTTTCCGCCAACTCTACGACCTTGGCCAGGGTAAGGTCGACAGGGTTCTTCGTCTACAGTTCTTCTTTCTCTCGCCCCGGCTGCATGCCCATTATAAACTTATCGCGTAATGCCTCATCAACATTCAGAAATCCACACTTTGCCGTGAGCCCTCGCAGTCTTGCTGCCCATTGTGAATACCTTTCACCAACTTGTTGACCGGCGGCGTAAAAGTTGTGACGATTTTCGAACCCGGCGCTCTTCGGTGTGAAATGAGAATCCAGGAGTGTAAGGAAATCTTCATATGGTACTTCTTCAAAGTCTTTAGGCAATGCCAAGTCTGTTGCCAACTGATATGTGGCCTCCGTGAGTGCGCTGAGCAGTATCGCCTTCCTCTTCTTGCCCGCCGGATCAGTCCGTTCGTTGATGTCGTTTGCGATAAAGTACTGTCTAATACGACCTTTGTACGTTGTCCATGTCTGCACATTGTAATCAAAACTATTTAGAATCCCTAATTGAACACTTGGCTGAGACATCATCGATAATTTTTTTTTATATTTTAATTCGCGGGTAGCTCGTCGCCACTGTTGGATATAAGGACGGACAAGTGAAACGATCGCTGGCTAGCTTAACACTGTTTATTGTTCACACAATAATTAGCGGTGGGCGCAGCCACGCACACATACCCAACAACAGGGTATAATAGTAATTGTTGTACAAGTGAGTATTAGCATAGAGGGCTCTTCTGGATATTATTGTCTTTCCAAAAAAAAAAAAAAAATAATATACAGATTGTTTTTCAGACCTCACGGTCTGTAAATATCCTCTGCGGGACATAGGCTTCTCCTTCTAGTATAGTTTGCCATAATCGCCACGCTTAAAAAGCGGTTTGGCGATCGCAGTACTAGACACCTCGCACTGTAGCAGCTGCTGCCCGTGAACGGTATGCTTAATTTTGATCAGGTATTTTTCGAGATGGTTATTCGCCCTATTTCGATAGCGTTTTACAAAGCTCATTCCTTAGGTGCCGCTTACGGAATGCACGGAAAGAGTGGGGGTGGTATTATTCTTACGTCAATACCACACGGCTTAAACCAAATTATTGGAGCGTAATCAGTAATCACCTAAGATGTTATTGTTGGAGAGCTTTAGAATCGGGAATAGTTTTTAATGAACATCAGACTCATCTCCGTATTTAGTGCGGGTAGACCGATAAGCGTTAGGATTCTGCGTCATTTCCGGCCTTTTTTTGCCGAGCGCACAGTAAATATAGAATTTAAAATTGCTATCAGTATTTTCATTTGTTTCGGGACCGGAGAATGTAATCGGCTATCTCGAGATTTATGGCATTAAAGTGTCTTTAGTAATTCTGTACTCATTTGTAATGACGAGGTCTTTCACTAAAAGAAAGGGGAAACGTCCGCTGCAGCTTGATTTGGTTGGACTACTGATACAGTATCATTACACGGCCAGCCATTTACATTACAGGTACGGCCAGTCATTGGCGTTTGAGTGTATGAGAATGATCTCACATTTGATAGCCACAGCACATCTTACGCTTCTGCGTCAAGTCTTGTGAGTGAGGTAACGGGAGATCTATATCACTGTCCCCTTGCTTTTCCTTTTCTTCAATTATTTTTATAATGGCCGGTAACAATTTAGTAACAATATCTTCGTGGATTTGTCAATGTTTTATTTTAATATTTAAACATTATTTTAAATAAAAAAAAACAGTTTATTGCCAAGTTGCCAATAGCTTGTTTGTCAAGTTTACCCATAATATGATGAGATGTCATATGACAATTTAAAATTATTGCAACACATGTGATGCTTTCGTAAATTTGGCTAGGGGCCAGATATTGAATCAGGTTCTGGCTTTGGTATGTACTAGATACACGTAGAATTGTTACGTAAAACGTAATTATCTAGGAGTAAATGTAATACTAGAAGTAAGTGTATAATGATTACATAAAAAGTTAAACATTTACTGAATTATTTTAATACCATCAATCAGTACAATATAGTTACGATCATAGTCTAGATAGCCGAGTGGTCAGGTGACCGAAGTTAGAGTCATGGGAGTCGATTTCGAATCCCACAAGTGCTTTACATGCTTACTTTGAAGTCAAAGCAATGTATGTGATGTTGTCCCTATGTATGTATTTATTTATTATTATTATGTGGGGTATATGTTATATGTTCTCGTCTGGTTGGATTTTTTATACATATTAAAACAAAGATAGAGAAAACGACGTTATATGCATTTTATGTATCAGTTGTGTTAGCCATCTTCCATTCCCCTAGAGATGGAATTTTGGTTTTCAATTTTCAATGTCGAGTCTCATAACGGATGTAAAAAAATTATATGGAACCTGTGTATCTTACAAAAGGCTACGTAAGAATATCATAAGTAATCCTATTTTTTTTACGATTTTTTTTAATCACGTAGGTCAATTATGTCCCTTCGACGCACCTTCCATCAAAGATATGTTCGGGACAACGTGACAGGTGGTGAGCCCGTCGCCGCCTTTATATCCAAGCCAACGATGAAATTCGTACATAAGTTTTTGAAAAACTCATTGGTACTGCCACCTGGGAATCGAACTCGGGTCTCTCGACTCGAAATTCCGACCACCCAACAACTCGGCTATCGTGACTTATTTATTATTATTATTTTTAATCTTCACGCATTTTTCCGGAACTGGTGTAGACAGAGGATTAGTCTACTAAGTCCTTTCGATGCACTTTTCACCGATTCCTATTTAGGAACACGCGACAGATGGTGAGCCTGTCGCCGTGTCTACGTCCAAACCAACTATATCGTACATAAGCTTTTTAAATAACGCATTGGTATGAACGTCGGGGATCGAACTCGAGTGGACATAGATATTTTTAAATATTTTTAAATATTCATGGTAATTATAAAAATTGCCCGATTTTAACAATTCTTTCACCAAAAGAAGCCTACTTTGACAGCGAGTAACTAGTAAATATGTCTTTAAGCCATTATAGGACGTGCGCTGCCATTTTGATGTTAAAAAGGTGGGTTACTACGTATGCGGTTGCTATGGAGATCGATTTGATTCTGGTGAAACAATAAAGGTGAAATGAAGATGCTAGAATTATCTATTCAATTCAGAATAGCTGATACTAAGCTATTTCTTTTTGTTTGAAATATACCTAGTCAGGTCATAAATTCTGTCACATGTTTAACCTAAAATAATTAAAACAAGTTTATTCATTATGTAACTTTTATATACCAAAATGAACTTAACGAAACATAGATTCTAAACTCTCCGACTAAAGTTTATTTAAAAAAACCTCCGTGATTTTGAATACAGGCCTTCAATCTGTGCGGCCAGTCGTCTATCGCAGCACGAACGAGGTCCATGTCAATATCGGCGGCTGCCTTAATCAAGGATGTCTTGAGTGACTACAAATTGGGATGAGGCTTTGATCACGCCTTTTCCTCCAAGTGTTGCCATATCTTGTAATCTAACGGATTCAAATCTGGACTGGAGGAGGGTCAGTCTTCGTGCCCGATGAAGTCGATTTCACGCGCCGCCAGCCAGTCTTGTGTGCTCTTCGCTCTATGAGCTGGCGCCGAATCTTGTTGGAATACCCAGTGCCTGTTATTGAACATGGTATGGGAAACAGGTTCCACAAGGTTCGTCAGGACTGTATTTTGATACACAACTGCATTCGTTTTTACACCTTTCTCGCAAAAATGTACCTCTCCTCTCCTCAAGCCCCAATAAGAAACTCCCAACCATACCATGAGCGAGGATGGAAAATGACCTCGTTGGACACGCGGAATACGGTTGCTCGCTTCTTCACTACTGTGTGCGTACACCTTATCATTTTGTTTGTTGTAGCTCTCTTCTACGGTAAAAAATTTTTTATCCGAAAAAGAAATTTCCGATAATTTTTTTCCGCGTTCCGCTTAAACAAAGCGCGGCATCTCTTCAGTCTTAGGTGCATTAGACGAGCATTCAAACAATGTCCTGTTTTTCTTCGATATGCCCGAAGCCCTAAGTCTTCATTTAACACCCTTTTCACCGTGGTTCTGCTTAACCCCATCTGAAGGGCCAACAGTTTCTGCTTACGTTTGGGATTTCTTTGAATTCGAGCCTTCACAGCTTTTATCACTGCAGGAGACCTAACAAACCGAGGGCGACCACTTCTTGACCTGTCATCTACACTAGAGTCTTCATTGTATCGTTTGATGGTACGATAAACGAATCTTTTGGTTATATTCAAATTTTTCAGTATGTCTAAAACTTGAATTGGCGCGTAACCGCAACGATGCAACGCAATAACTGCAACACGGTCTTCTTTAAGCGTCCACTCCATATTTAAAAATGAGTAAATTTCTAAAAAGTATTTAGTTTTATTTTCATGAACAATTCGAAATTCGAATTTAATAAACTTTTTTGTGGCCAGCATTCTAAAAGAAAAGTCTTTACTGTGTGACAATACTTATGACCTGACTGTGTATATGTATATATATTGTAATAATATTAACGAAAAATAAAAAAAAATTGTCAATAATATTTGCTGATGTTATAAGTAGTACTTAAGCTACTTTTATAAAATTTACCATTAATATAAATAATAAATATCTTCACGAAATTCCCAATACAGGGGTAGACAGAGGTCTAGTCTAGACAATTAAGTCCCTTTGAGCCTGCTTCCACCAAAGTTTTTTTCGGGACAACGTGACAGGTGGTGAGCCCGTCGCCGTCTTTATGTCCAAGCCAACGATATAATTCGTACATAAGTTTTTGAAAAACCCATTGGTACGAGCCTGCCATCTGGGGATAAAACTCGGGTCTCTCGACTCGAAATGCCGACCACCCAACCACTCGGCTATCGTGACTTATATATTAGAATCATTATATTAGAATTTACCATTTTATAAAAATAATTAGGATTTCGCGTTAAAACACTTACCGCGGAATCCTATACCGCGTGCGAAGCCGCGTGGGGCAGCTAGTATTTTATATAACTCAAACATATACAGATGATAGCCCTCCTCGGTGCAATTCCTATCGTAAGCCGGTTTCTTGTCCTATATCCCTAACACTCGCCTGGGATCAGGTTGGATCTCATTTATTTATAACATTTATGTTTTTCTATTTTAAGGTTGTAAGCTATATTTTATTAAGTATACCATATGTTATGTATCTAAATTTTTATTAATTTACTCAATAAACTTAACCAGAGAAATAAAGAAATATGATGAAAATGTGAATTTCCAGTACAGTCCATAGACACGTTCTGAGCAGGAATTTTTGTACAATAAAAATAAAGTGAAAAAAAAAAATGTGAAAAAACGTATTTTTGAGTGTATCATAAAATTCTCATTTTCTTCATAAAATAAATGTGTATTTCCGGCCAAGCAACCTGGAAACCGTAGTCATATTTCGAGGGCAGACTTGTATGAATAGGAACCAATTTTAAACGGAGAAGGTTGAAGTTGTATGTCGTCCCGCGGGCAGATGTTACTTATTTGAAAATTGCACGGAAATGTTTTCTTCCATCTTACAACTTACCTATACTCACTTATTTATTACTGAAACTGATGAATAAGTTTTATGGGAGATATAAATATATATGTATAGTTATATAGGAGAAAAATAAAACATATTTCAAAAGGTCCATAAGTAAGTTTGTATATTGTGTGTGCAAGAAATAACACATGTGTAGATAACATTTTAATATTAATAAAGATAATAATTTTATTTAAGACATGATACTTTAATCTCGAACAAAAGTTCTCTCCCTCTGGAAAAAGAACCCTCTGGACGAAATACTATGCCGGCAGAGTTCTGCCAGCATAGTTTTTCGTATTTCGGGTGTTATAATTACAGCTATAATTTTCTCAAAGTTGAAATGTTGTGTTTAAATAATGTCATAATATAGAGTATAACTAGCTGAACCCGCAAACGTTGTTTTGCCATATAAAAATAGGGGTTGATCGTAGAGGGGTAATAATTTTGGGTTTTATGTATTTTTAATGTTATATCATAACAAAATAAAAAAAATTAGGGGTGGACTACCCTTAACATTTAGGGGGTGAAAAATAGATGTTGTCCGATTCTCAGACCTACCCGTTGACCTACCGTTGAGCCGTTTCGGAGGAGTAAGGTAACTAACATTGTGACACGGGAATTTTATATATAAGAAGAAGATATAGAGTAATAAATAATATAGAGTAAACATTCGCTGAAGCTCGAATTGGCTAGACCACTGTTACAGTACCACGGCCAGCCTGAATATTGGCGTTTGTGTGTATGTGAATGATCTCAAATTTGTCTGTCACAGCACATCTTACGCTTCTGCGTTAAGTCTTGTGAGTGAGGTAACGGCAGATGTATATCACTGTCCCCTTGCTTTTCTTTTTCTCCAATTCTTATTATAACGGCCGGTAACAATTTAATAACAATACCTTCGTGGATTTTTCGATGTTTTATTTTGACATGTTAAACATTATTTTAAATTAATAAATAAAAAATAAAACAGTTTATTGCCAAGTTGCCAATGGCTTGTTTGTCAAGTTTTCCTATAAGATGATGAGAAGTCATATGATAATTTAAAATTATAGCAACACATAATGTGATGCTTTCGTAAATTTGGCTAGGGACCAGATATTGAATCAGATTCTGGTTTTTGTAGGTACTAGATACACGTAGAAATGTTACGTAAAACGTAATTATATAGGGGTAAATGTAATACTTGAAGTATGTGTATAATGATTGTATAAAAAAGTTAAACATTTACTTAATTATTTCAATACCATCAAGCATATAATCATCATCAATATAGACTCTTATTATCAATATAGTCACGATTATAGTCAAGATAGCCGAGTGGTCAGGTGATCGGCACGTCGCAGAGTCAAGTCAATTCTCTGCGGTCGCTCATCGTAGAGTCTACTCGCTTGATAATGCCTTGTTTTGAGGCGAAACACGTGTCGCGTTTTCTGTGGTGGTATATGTTTCCTGGTTTGAGTGTAGTGGTGGTGGTGGTGCATACAGTGGAATTGGTGCACGCATCTGTGGGAGGGAGGGTGGTGCTATTCTTCTCTTCGGACCAGGTAACATATACCTTTTTATATTTGCATGCGGAGGGTTGCGAAGTAATTTTTTCAATAACAACTTTACAATGAATTTCCGCAAAGTAACGTCTGAGTCAACTAACTATCAAAATTATAAATGTTATATATTCATACCAATAAATCGCGAAATTTTTATGATTTTAAAGCATATAGGTTATGCTGAACTTTTTGTTATTAAATGAAAGAGAATAAATATTTTTAAAGTTTTAATTGACACGGGCGGGATTACAACTCACGACCTCTGCCGAATCCTGGCAACGTGTCAGTTAAAGTTTTAAAAAAACTTGTAAATATTATTATTATTATTCTTAATATTAGTACAATTGTTATCACTTGGATCCCGTCACGAGCCCTTAAGCAATATTTAAAGTAAAAACTTTCCGGCGTAAACTGAAGTTCTTAAAACGTTTCTAAAGTACTTTTACGTATATTACAGGAATTTGTTTTCGCGAATGTTGCGGAAAATGTGAGTTGTCTAAATTCATTTTACAACAAAGTTTACGACAAAGACTGCATTAAAGTTGTGTCACATGCATTAGTAAACAAGTAAAGTTTGAGAATAGAAAACTAGGTGAAGGTCTTCAGTGACTTTAGAGATCTTATTTATGCAAGATGGTAATTGTTAATTAATTGGAAGTAGAATAATAATTGGAAGAATTACTTAGCGAAGAATCCTCGAATATTAAGATTTTGGTGAAATTATTAATTACTTAGAGAGAGGACTTAAATCAGCCATAAACTTCCGGTAAAGGTGATTCAAACCTGATTAAATGATGGTAATCTAAAAATGTTACATTAAAAAATAAATAAATATCTTCACGCAATTCCCAATACAGGGTTAGACAGAGGTCTAGTCCAGACAATTTAGTCCCTTTGACCCACCTTCCATTGAGGATATTTTCGGGATTTTATGACAGGAAGTGAACCCGTCGCCGTCTTTATATCCAAGCCAACGATATAATTCGTACATAACTTTTTGAAAACCCATTGGTACATGCTAGCCACTTGGGGATCGAACTCGGGTCTCTTGACTCGGAATTCCGTCCACTCAACCACTCGGCTATTGTGGCTCTAAACTTGACATTGAAAGGTAATAACATTTAAAGACTAGATAATTTTTATTAAATTCTAAGATCACATTATAGATAGACCATGCATCGGTATACGTCGTGTGATATTAGCCTTAGTACATATTTTTATATACACATAGCATTATATACATTAATCTATATACATATAGCATTATATACATTAAATACATTAAATTTAATTTAATAGTAATAAGCTACACGTGGGCCAAAAGGACTCAACCGTCTGGAACTCAGAACATCCATGTACTGAAAATACATTCGTGAGCTATCGTTTTGTACAGTTCTCTTGCAAATTTTCATCCTAATGAATATGAAATATAGCTTAACTAAAAATAAGAAAATAATAGGTTTCTAAAATTATTGTTTATTAATAATTCATTTATTAACATTTTATAAAACTATTGCATTATCATCGGTCCTTGATAAGTGTGTGAAGATTAAATTAAGTTCATTATAAAATTTAAGGGAAATTTAAAAAATCGGCGGGATTCGAACGGGCGACCTCTGCCATACCGTGGCAACGCGCTTCCCTCCGTTTTATGCACGTCACATGCTTTTAAAAATCAATAAAATTACTCAACAAATTAAGTTCTTTTAAATATTCCGTTACATAGGTAAATACATACTAATCTTTTTTTTATAGAAGAGAGACGGAAACGAGCAGGTGACACGCGTGATGGTAAGTGATTACCGCCGCCCATGAACATCCGCAATACCGGAGGAATAGCGGATGCGTTGCCGGCCTTTGAGAAAGGTATAGGCTCTTTTATTGAAGGTCCCTAAGTCGTATCGGTCCGGAAAAAGCGCTGACGGCAACTCATTCCAAAAAGTACAAGTGCGTGGCAGAAAGTTCCGCGAAAAACGCACTGTGGTGGAAAGCCAAGCATCAAGGTGGTGTTGATGAAATAATTGGTTATGCCGTAAGGTGCGATGGTGAAATTCAGCGGCTGGGATTAATCCGAACAATTCCTCGGAGCACTCCCCGTAGTAGATCTTATAGAAAATGCAAAGAGATGCAACATCTCTTCGCAATGCCAGGGGATCTAGCCGATCGGATAGAGTATGGTCGTCGACAATTCGAGCCGCTCTTCTTTGGATACAGTCAAATGGAAGGAGCTGACACTGGTTACGTGAAGATACTTATTTATTTTTATTTATAGTATAATAGTATTAGATATAGTAGAAGCTTTTTTAATCTAATGAAAGCGTGTAATACATAATGACTTCATATAAATTAACCTTAACCGTACCACTGAAATTTCTACGTACATATAAAGTGACGGCCCAGTATCTTAATTGATTATTCCCAAGTCTTCGTAGCTAAGCACTGCGTGTTTGAATTCAACGGGGGGCAAATACTTTTATATGTTCTTACTTAATGTCTTACAAAAGTGCAACGCAGGTCTCTCCCTCAAGCAGCGTTTGCCATAATCATGTTTCGTCTCTCAACCTTCGCAAGCAGGTTGGCGGTCTGAGCACAGATACCACGCACTTTATATGTTGCTGTCCGTCCAGGATTTACTAATTTTGGTCTGGTGTTTTTCGTGTAGTCATTCCGCCTCCGTCATTGCCATTTTTAGCAATTTCGATAACCAATTAAGGACTTAATTGTCTACATTAGACCTCTGTCGACCCCTGTATTGGGAATTACGTGAAGATACTTATTTATTTTTATTTATAGTATAGTAGTTAGTATTATAGTAGAAGCTTTTCCTTATGTCTGCTGACAAATGAAGTAATAGTTTTTAAGTATCACATATAAACAAATAGAAGTCACAATAGACGTATGGTTTTGTGATCGAAATTTGAGTCAGGAGACCCAAGTGAGATGCCCTGGTGGTAGGCTCATAGGGAATAAAGACGGCGATCAAGTCCCCACCTGTCAGGTTACCCTAAAAAATGTCATCGGTGAAGGTCCAGACACTTAAGTCCTTTTTCAGTCTACCCCGGTCTATAGCGGTAATGAGTTGAAGATATATTTATATCTTCAACTATACTATACTATACTAATATCAAAACTAAAATTAGTTTTTATAATTAAGTAAAGAAAGTATATTTAAGTTGAATAAAGTACCTTACAATATTCTTTTTAAAGATGCGGGGACTACAAGTTTCTGTCGTGATAGTTCTATCGGGATACCGTGTCATTGTTCACTACATAAAAAAACTGTATTATTACGAAGATTAATAGCAGTTAAAAATGAATAAAAAAGTTTTTCAAGAACGACTTTTTATGTTTTTTATGTATCAGCTGTGTTAGCCATCTTCCAGAATCCCCTTGAGACGGAATTTTCGTTGCAATTTTCAAAGTCGAGTCTCATAACGGATGTAAAAAAAAATATATAGAACCTGTATATCTTACAAAAGGCTACGTAAGAATATGATAAGTAATCCAATTTTTTAACCATTTTTTTAATCTTCATGCACTTTTCCGGAACTGATGTATACAGAGGATTAGTCTACTAAGTTCTTTCGACGTTCTTTTCACCGATTCCTGTTTAGGAACACGCGACAGATGGTGAGCCGGTCGCCGTGTCTACGTCCAAACCAACTATATCGCACATAAGTTCTTAAAAAACGCATTGGTATGAGCGTTGGGGATCGAACTCGAGTGGACATAGATATTTTTAAATATTCATGCTAATATTAAAAATCTTCCGACTTTTACAATTCTTTCACCAAAAGAAAGCTACTTTGACAGCGAGTAACTTAGGCAACATTTTTTTAGATTAGAATACTGTACTAAAAGTACAATCATATAACCGAAGGTATTAAAAATATGTCTTTAAGTCATTATAGGACGTGCGCTGCCATTTAGATGTTGAAAAAAGTGGGTTACTATGCTGGGTAGCTATGGAGATTGATTTGATTTTGAACGTTCCAATTATGTACAAAGGTAAACTATAAAAGTGATATGAAGATGCTATAGTATATATATATATATATATATATATATATATATATATATATATATATATATATATATATATATATATATATATATATATATATACATCCGGTGGTGCAGAGATGAAAAGAAGTAGGTGTTATAGCTACATTACACAAAGAATACACACATCCATATACATACATACACATACACATACATACATACATATACATATGCATGAATTATGAATTATATCATAATTATGAATTATATCAGTCCAGAGGGTGGATCAACCAGATTATCTGTCCGATAACTGGTTGGAGCCACTACGGGTACGCGACCCCGGACCGCTCTAGCTTCCAGTGTCACACACCTCTCTGTCTCCGTGGCACTGTTATCCCACCCATCCCCTCCCAATTCCCTCCTATACCCAATCTATCCTTCTTCAAACCAAGAATTCCCAAGGAGGGTTGGTGTCAGGCAGGCGGCCGATCGGAAAACATTGCCAAATACTTATCAACATGAGTACAACAGGAGATAGAATATGCGACAATGCTAGGGCGTACCCCGCAGGCGACGCGCAGGCGCAGCACCCGGCGGCTGTGAGAAATGGACGAGGGTTGCTGCACCAAGGACGGGGCAGCGTAAGAAGCTAGTCCGGGAAGTAAGACTGAGGATGGCAAGTTGGAATATAGGTACGATGACTGGAAGAGGAAGAGAGTTAGCGGATGTTTTTGAAAGGAGGCGTATAAACGTTGCGTGTTTGCAGGAGACGAAGTGGAAGGGACAGAAAGCAAGAGAAATCGGGGCGGGTTATAAATTCTATTATTGTGGAAGTGATGGAAAAAGAAATGGAGTGGGTGTAGTATTAGATAAAGAACTTAAGAATAAGGTGATGGATGTAAAGAGAGTGAATGATAGAGTTATTGTAGTTAAGTTGTTGATTGAAAATTTGGTTTTAAATATAGTGAGTGTGTATGCACCGCAGATCGGTTGTGACGATAGTTTGAAAGAAAAATTTTGGGAGGATTTTGATGCTGTAATTACGGCAATACCAGAATATGAGGATATATATATAGGAGGGGATTTAATGGTCATGTGGGAAGAACAAGTGACGGATATGAAAGAGTACATGGGGGTTATAGCTACGGAGTCAGGAACCAACAGGGGGAAACTCTACTAGAAGCAGCTTTGGCCTTTAACTTAGCCGTAGTAAACACCTGGTATCAAAAGAGAGATCAACATCTTATCTCATTCCGTAGTGGCCAGCACTCTACACAAATAGATTACTTTCTCATGAAAAGGAGCAAAATTAACTCGGCCAAAGACTGCAAAATAATTCCCAGTGAGAGCCTAGTTTCCCAGCATAGGTTGTTGATTCTAGACTCTTAAAGTAAAATGTATGCAAAAGAACTCTAAACCCCCACCTAGAACGAAATGGAACAAACTAAGTGACAGAGAGTTAGCCGAAGAGTTTCGGAAAAGAGTAGTAGATAAGATTGTAGAAATGGGTGATATGGCAGAGATTAGAGTGAATAATTGCTGGAATGAGATGGCGATATGTGTAAGGAACGTAGCAAGGGATGTTTTGGAGAAACGAAGGGGAAAGGGAAGATTGATAAGGACACATGGTGGTGGAATGAAGAGGTGCGGAAAATTTTGAAAGAAAAGAAGAATGCTTTAAGGAATGGAAAAGTTTGAAAGAGGGAAGTGAGACAGATCAAGAAAACAAAAGGTCTGCCTATCAAGTTATTAAGAAGAAGGCGAAGAAAGTAGTTGCAATCGCAAGGGCTAAGGTACAGTATAACTGTACGATTTCCTGGAAACTCCACAAGGCCAAAAAGATCTGTATAGAATATCTAGAGAGCGAGAAAGGAATGCAAGAGATGTGAATCACATGAAATGTATGAAAGACGAAATGGGGAAGATTTTGACGGAAAACGAGAGCATAAAAGAACGTTGGAAGAGCTATTTTAGCAAACTTTTGAATGAGGAAAATCAGTGGAATGGAGTACTAGAGGATGCTAGGAGTAATATGGGCATGGTTAAAGAGGTGACTGAAGACGAAGTTAGGATGGCAGTACAGAGTATGAAAAATGGAAAAGCAGTAGGGCCAGATGGTATACCAGTAGAAGCATGGAAGTATCTGAAAGCAGATGGATGGAAGTGGCTGACTTTGTTCTTCAATAAGTTGTTGCAAGAAGAGGTGATCCCCGATGAATGGTGCAACAGTTCACTGGTGCCCGTTTTTAAAAAGAAGGGTGATGTACAAGATTGCAACAGCTATCGGGGAATAAAGCTCATATCACACAGCATGAAGATATGGGAAAAAGTGATAGCAAAACGAATGAGAGAGGAGACTGAGGTAACACAGAACCAATTCGGGTTTATGCCGGGCCGGGGAACAACGGATGCTATATTTGCACTTCGGCAACTGATTGAAAAATACAGGCTTGTGCAAAAGAACTTGCATATGGTATTCGTGGACCTGGAGAAGGCATACGATAGGGTACCTAGTAAGATTCTGTGGTGGTGTATGAGGGAGATAGGGCTGCCAGAGAAGTATGTGCGGCTTGTTGAGGCGATGTATAAAAGAGCCAATACTTGCGTCCGTTCTGAGGCTGGAATCACAGACAAGTTCAATGTGTCTGTAGGTTTACACCAGGGTTCGGCTTTAAGTCCTTATTTGTTCCTTCTGATTATGGATGCTCTGTCATCGAACATACAGGAGGAAGCACCCTGGTGTATGCTATTTGCTGATGACATTGTGCTTGTCGGAGAAAATGCACTTGAGGTACAGAGCAAGCTGGGAAAATGGCAAGAAAAACTGGAAAGTGTCGGATTAAAAATAAGCAGAACCAAAACTGAACACATGTTCTGTGACTTCAGTAGTCCATCCAGTTTTTCTCATATTACCTTGGATGGTGTTCTCCTACCAGTCTGCTCCGAATTCCGTTACCTTGGGTCAGTGATCCAAAATGATGGCAATGTCGACCGGGACGTAAAGAATAGAATAAATGCGGGATGGATGAAATGGCGACAGGTCTCGGGAGTAACTTGCGATCCACGCATGCCTCTTAAACTTAAGGGCAAAGTTTACAGAACGATCGTGAGACCTGTCGTATTGTACGGATCAGAGTTCTGGGCAACGAAAGTGACGGATGAAAGAAGAGTGCATGCTGCAGAGATGAGAATGTTGAGATGGATGTGTGGAGTGACTAGAAAAGATCGCATAAAGAATGAGTATATAAGGGGAAGCTTGAAAGTAGCACCAGTGACAGAGAAAATGAAGAGTGGTAGGTTAGCATGGTTCGGGCATGTAATGAGGAGGGAAGAATGTAATATAGGCAAAAGAATGTTAGAGATGAGTGTGGATGGACGAAGAGCTATGGGGAGACCAAAAAAACGATGGATGGATTGTGTGAAAGAAGACATGAGAAAGAAAGGAGTGAGTATTGACATGACGGAAAATAGAGGAGAGTGGAAGAAGAAGACATGTTGTGCCGACCCCACATAGCATGGGATAAGGGCAGGAAGAAGAAGACATATGCATGAATTATAAATATGTTATATTATTACCGAGGTGATTCTGCCTTTTCTTTTAAAATATACTCTTTAACCTGCATTTTAAACGAGTAACGACTTTAGATGTCCTGATTTCGTAAGGAAACAGATATTAACATATAAACGTCCATGATTCGAGTAAAAACATTCTTATTCATCACACAAATGTTTTCCCCTAGCTAGATTCGAACCTGCAAGTCTAAGATTCGAAGGTAGAGTGACTAGCAATTATGCTATCGGGTCGTCTAACGAGATCGAGATAAATTTGGAATGTAAAACTTATCTAACCACAAAATATTGTTCAAATCATTAGAGTACCGAGATACCAATGTAAGTGTTAATTTATATATAATAATTACATAATTTAACGTTACTTTAAACGTACTAACGTTTAAAGTAACGTATCAATTATTAATCTTAACTAATGTTAAGTTAATAAATTATTTAATACATTATTATGCTGAAATACTTTTTTCTAATTTGTGAAAATACCAACCCGCAACCTCCCATGGCCCCTCAACATACATTGCTACGAAAAAACCTATTGTTACGAGCCTTAGGGATCGAACTCGGGTCTCTTGACACAAATTCCGATCACCCAACCACTCAGCTATCGCGATGTTTGTATCTATTATTACATACTCGGTTCCCTTGTATGTATTAATCCACTCAAAATAATTTCACGTCTCATATTGAAGCTTTACTAAGAAATTTATAGAGCAATAAATTTTGGTAATTACTGAATAGTGTGCGAGGGAATTATGGTCACGGATCTGGTCATCCGTATCAGAACTGGGTCAGGTGTCAAGTGAGCTTAAGCGAGTTTACAGTACGCACACATACACACACATCTAAAGTTTTTGTAATAATAATAATAATAATTATTATTATAAAATTTTTGGGGCAAGGTGTGAAATGGGCTATGGGCAATCTGTTCACCTAGTGGTAAATGACTAACCGATATCTACTATACGGTAGTACAGTCACGATAGCCGAGTGGTTGGGTGATCGGAATTTGAGTCGAGAGACCCGAGTTTGATCCCCAAATAGCAGGCTTGTACCAATGGCTTTTTTCAAAACCTATGTACGAATCATATCGTTGGAACATAAATACGGCGACGGGGTTACCACCGGTCACGTTATCCCAATAAGGTCTATGGCGGAAGGTGGGTCGAAGGGACTTAATTGTCTAGACTAGACCTCTGCCTACCCCTGTATTGGGAATGGCGTGAAGATATTATAGATCTGGATGAAATTTTGCACAGTGACAGACTATAATCTGGAATAGAATATAGACTACGTTTTATCCAGAAAAACGTACGGATCTCGTGATAAAGATTTGTAAAAAATTTCATAAGTTTTTTATACACCATTTATTCTCTTTTTCACTCCGGGTCGACTGATAGAGAATGTCATAAGGCATCAAGTTATACCATCGTTACGTTTTTGATTAGGTTGTAAATAAAGAATAAATAAATTGTCAGAAACAGTTTTAAGCTCATTATAGTAATGTGGGTCTCTGTAACCTGAAACAAATTGTTTTATTTAATGTAAAACAATATAGTAATTAATAAATCTCGAACCTTCGATATCCAACTGATTATGACTCCCGGCCAGTGTAATGTGGACAAGTCATATTCGTTAATTACTACGAAGTTTCATTAGTAGCATTTCTTTGAATGATTGATACTATTTTATTGTGTTTCATGTGATTCACTGATAAATGATCATTTTATCAGTCTTATCAGTATGTGGTTTACATAAATATCGCATTCGAGATGCTTCACTTCAGTATCGTGTTGTGAGTCAATTGTTAGTGAAATAAAATATACTGAGGTGAGTCTTTTAATCAATTAGTGGTTTTAATTCTACAGCGTATTGATGATAGGTATCGTGTCACGAAATGCTAATTTATAATTACACAATTTCACATTATGAAATTGGTTATAATATTTTAATTGACAGAAATTAAAAGTTTATAAGGAATAATATTCATGGAGTTATTAATGAAAACAAATATCTACCCGCCATTCCCAATATTGGGGTAAACAGAGGTCTAGACAATATAGTTGATTCGACTCACCTTTCATCGAAGATATTTTAGGACAACGTGACAGGTGGTAACCCGTCGCCGTCTCAATGTCCAAGCCAACGATATAATTCGTACATAAGTTTTTTTGAAAAAACCCATTGGTACGAGCCTGCCACCTGGGGATCGAAATCGGGTCTCTCGACTCGAAATTCTATCACTCGGCTGTCGTGACTTTTAAAGATAATAATTTTAGTTATTAGTAATATATCTGGGACAACCCGATAGCTTAGTGGGTAGTGACCCTGCCTTGTAAGCTAAGTATTGTAGGTTAACATCCGGGGAACAAACATTTGTGTGACAACAATGAATGTTTGCACACTAGTCATACATAGATGTCTGTGAACATTTAACTATGTAAATATGTAAATAAATAAATAAATACATAAAGAAAGGGACAACATTACATACATTGCTCCGACCCCAGTGTAAGATGCTAAAGCATTTGTGGTATGGAAATCGGAAACAATGAAGGCGCTTAAACACTCAGAACTGTGAAAATTTAGAAAAGTAGTAGTAGTGGTTTTTGTACATTGTCCCCACCGGGAATCAAAATCGGGACCTGGCGAGATGTCGACACCTTGAAAACCGATGACCTATATATATATATATATATATATATATATATATATATATATATATATATATATATATATATATATATATATATATATATATATATATATATATATATATATATATATATATATATATATATTTATTTTATTTATCTTCACGCACAATCCCTGACGGGGTAGCCAGAGAGAACAGATTGCCAAGTGTCACGATCCCTACATACTTCTTTCGCTTCTTCAAGGTCATCTTTCAAACCTGCCATATTGCAAATCTCTTCGTTTCGCTTTCGGTCGGTCATGGTAAGGCCGCACATTTTACGAAGAGATCGCATCTCCACTGCATTCAACCTGCTTTTATGCTTCTTCTGGCATACCCAGGTTTCGCTGCCATATAACAAATTCGGTACCAACACTGCGTTATGTATAGCAAGGCGTGCACTTTTCACAACGCCTTGCCTTTTGATTAACGCAGTCAGGGCACCATTGACTTTGTTCCCGGCAGCTACACGCCTGTCCACATCTAAATCACATCTTCCATCCCGGCTAAACGCACTCCCCAAGTATACAATTTTTATACAGTATTTTTTATACAGTATATACAATTTCATTCACCTGTTCTAGACATTCCTGATTTACCCAAATTTCGCATTTCGTTCTTTCTTCGTCCCTTTCAAATACCAGAACCTTAGTTTTATTAGCATTCAAGATAGAGACCATTAATATCACATTCTTCTTTCATGCACGTGACTAATGCCTGCAGTTCTGCCTCTGATGGTGCAATAAGCACTGCATCATCAGCAGACAATTCACTTTTATGTCACCCAATTTCACACCCAAACAGCTATCTTTCAGCTTCTGTAAACAGCTGTCGAGATACAGTATGAACAGCCAGGAAGACATGACACAACTCTGTTTTACGCCCGTTTGGACGCTAAACATGGGTGACAGGTCATGCCCTACCCGCACACAGGCTTTACAGTCACAGTAAAGTGACTGCACAGCCCTTAGCAATCGACCATCCACACCATACCCCGGCAACCCGGTTCCCACATTTTCTTCTTTACAACCTTATCAAATGCTTTCTCAAGATCCACAAAAGCACAGAAAATCTTCTGGTTAGCAGCCAGAAGCTTCTCCGTGATCATGAGGAGAGAAAACATTTGATCCGTGCATCCTCTTCCAGGTCTAAATCCGCATTGTGCCTCCCATAGAAATCTTTCCGACTATATTGCATCCTACGTGTCAAAACCTTCGTGTAAACTGTACTTGCTAAACTGGTCAAGCTGATCGCCCTATAAATAAATATATAAATTTGTTTTCAAGGTGTCGCCATCTCGAGGTCCCGATTTATATATATATATATATATATATATATATATATATATATATATATATATATATATATATATATATATATACATATATATATATATATATATATATATATATATATATATATATATATATATATATATATATATATATATATATATATATATATATATATATATATATATCATAAATACAAATATAAATCTATGTAATTATAATGTACCGTTGGACTAAATTGGCTTTAGTTACTTGGTGACATACTTTTATATATTTGTTAACTTCTTTCTAGACAATTAAGTCCGTTAGTTAGTTTAATCCAACGATATAATCCGTATATAGGTTTTTGAATAAACTCATTGGTCCAAACCACCACCTGGAGCTAGAACTCGGGTCTTTCGACACGAATTCCGATCACTCAACCACTCAGCTATCCTGAATTATCAATCAAATCAAATCATTTATTCATCGCACATAAGAACATACATTCGTTTATTGATAGTCATTTTTAATCTACCACCGTTTCGTAATGAGGTTTCTCTAACGGAGAAGAAACAGGCGAAAGAAATTCCGTAGGTATCCTCTTTTTTGGTAAATATTTTTAACAATATAATACATTATACAAATATAATGTGATATTTTCTAGAAATAGCTTGGGAGCGATCACCTCATTCCCAGGGGTTACTGTCATTAATATATTCATTTATATTATAATAACCCTTCCTATAAAGCTTTTCTTTATTAAATTTCTTAAACCTGTTAATAGACAGTTTTGTAATCTCTCAATCTCTTTATTTTCCCAGATGAAGTACTTTCTGATATGCACGGTGCTGGCGGCTCTTGCGGCCTGCTTCAGTGCATCACCATCTGCCAGATCCAACTTGCAGTTTGGATATGTCGGCGCTGGCGATCGTCTTCTGAACAGGTTAATATCAGAAAATACTTAATTTGTGTTAATAAATGTAATTATTGACGAGTGGTATCATTATAAGAGTTTACCAATCTCTTTCTTCACGACGGTGCCATAAGGGGACGACTAATGAAAAAGCCTTGAAAACGGCAATGGTGACCCGACCGATGGTGGAAAATTTAGTGCATTTAGGAAAAATAAAATAAGCAGAGAATAGCAGCAGCAGGTGGGAAACAAAGGGTATGTAATAATAATGATGCGAAGCAACTCTTTCCTTTGACCCACCTTCCACCGAAGATTTTTTGGGGACAATCTGACAGATGGTGAGCCCGTCGCCGTCTTTATGTCCAAGCCAACGATATAATTTGTACATAAGTTTTTGAAAAACCCATGGTACGAGCCTGTGATCTGGGAATCGAACTCGGGTCTCTTAACGCGACATTCCGACCACCCAACCACTTGAATATCGTGACTATGAATGAATTTCAAGAGTTTTATGAGTCTTATAATTTAAATCTATGTTTAAATTATTCCATTATTTTCATAAATAAAAAAAAAATATTTTCATAAATGTAACTTAAATACTTACTTTAGTAGTTAAGTGTAAAAATATTTTGAAATACATATATGAATATGGTGTAATAACATTTTTCATACAAAATACTATATACTTTAAAATATGTAACATTTAGGAACTAATTATTTAATATACCTTTGTTGATCAACTTTGTACGTATGCTCGCTAGGATTATGCGTTTTCCCGCTTTTGATTTTACCTTTAAGATGCTCTAATATCTTTCTATTATTCTCCTAGCCTCATATCTCGTATTCTCTTTACTATTATTTTCCTTTTAACTGTCACGTTGTCCCAGAAATATCTTCGGTTAAGGGTGGGTTGATACGGCTTTATTGTCTAGACCTCAGTCTACCCTGTATTGGGAATGGCGTGAAGATATTTATTTATTTTTTCCTTTTAACTAATGTTACTACGAAATTTATTGGCTTCTGTTTCATATATTTTTGTTGTTGTAATACTTGATTATTATAAAGCTGTTGTTGTAGCAAATAAATAAATAAACAAATGATGGCGGAATAATCCACTGACGTCTAAACCCTCAGAATAGTTATGACTAGTAAGTACTGCCACGATGCCTAAAGATATCCACCAATTCGTATGCAAAGATTTGATTATGAATAAAGAGCTTATATTTAAGAGTGGACTAAAATAGGCTGATGTCATATGCAGCTACATCAGTTCGTGTATTTTGTATATAGTTTACTTGATGCCGTGTGGTATCAACGTAAGAATACACTACACCATTTCTTTCTTAAAGTGCCTTAAATATCATTGGCTACCGGCAAATGGTAGGATAACCATCTCGAAATATACCGAACCAAAATTTAGCAGAGTGGTAACGGGCCGCAACCTCAACTAAGGTGCAACGTGTCTAGTACTGCGATCGCCAATCCGATTGACAAGCATGGCGATTACGGATTTTCTCAATACTGGTGTACATAGAAGTCTAGACAATTAAGTCCTTTCGACTCACGTGTCGTCAACGAAGACTATTTAGGACAACGTTTAGGAGTGTGTGGGTGGACGGGATTTCGAGTCGAGAGACCCGAGTTCGATTCCCAGGTGGCAGGCTCGTGCCAATGGGTTTTTCAAAAACTTATACGTGACTACCTGTCACGTTGTCCTGAAAATATCTTCGGTTGAAGGTGGGTCGAAGGTACTTAATTGTCTAGACTAGATCACATTGCGTGAAGATATTTTTACATTTTTTTATTTTTTTATTTTCAGAACCTATGTTCAACAACCGGCTATCCCCAATACCGTACAGTCGCAAGATGTGGTGTACCGAGGTAACCTTACCACCAGAATCACAGCAATCCACGTTACGGAAATAGGTCCCTCACAGGCCGCTTCGCCTTGGCTGCTGTCAGGTGGCTTGGGGACAAACAACGTGACCATCAGGATACAGTCGGCCAGGGGCTATGGCTACAACTACGTAATCGATATATGGGGACGATAGATTACCCGTGGTTATTGTTTAATGTTCTAAAACAATAAATCGTGTAATAATACATATTATTTTATTTTATTCCTATTTTTAGGCTGTATTTTTAAGAGATAACGGGCAGTATTCGCTGCTAAATAAATATGAAACCCTTATAGAATGTGGACGGAAGACAAAGCATCTTGTGTTACAGTGTTTCTTCTTTTGAGTGGATATAAAAATGGGGGTAGGAAAAAGAGAGGTGGGAAAATGGGCACCCCGCACATTTTCTCTCCTTTTACTCTTTTCCACCTGTCCTCACATAAAATTCTTTCTTGGGTCCTGCGACGCCCTTGCAGCCCTAATTTTCTACGTCATTTTTCAATATATTTTTGGGTTCATAATGCGTATTGTGAAGTAAAAATGGACATTCCGATAGCCTACTTGTTAGAGACACTGCCGTCGAATAATAATAATCAGACTGAAGATGGACAGCAGCCTCTAAAGTGTGAGGTGTCCGACACTGCGATTGTCAATCCACTTGCCAAGCGTGGCAATTATGGCACATCTACCCTATGGGAGAGTCCTATGTCCCGCAGTGGACTTTAATGGGCCGTTATCTATGTTTGTAATAATTTATCTATATATGTACTGTAGGCTTAGCCCTGGAGGGAGACAAGTGTCGATATCACAATACGGGGTTTTTATTTTTCGACCTCGTTTACGACTCGTCTACCTGAACTTCCTGAACTCTAAAGAGTGACGGATTTGAGGGAGGCAGTTGATTACGTAGAGGTGGAGGTCCAGTAGAACCTTTCTTCCCCAACGGTTGTGAACTCTGCGATCTGTTTCTAGCTACCCTAGTTCTGCTGAGAATATCCTTGCTGCGGATTCTGTCATGCAGAGAAACACCAAGCATAGCCCGTTTCATAGCCTGCCGAGTAGTTCTGAGCTTCCCCATTCGGAATATTAAAATAAGGGGTACAAAAATATAGAAAGAAACAATCTACCAAACCGTTGGTGCCTCATACTTTATGTTTTTACTATTTTATGGTGTATGAATATGAGAAAGTGTGAAAATGATCGGCTGCATGGACGTCGGTCATTTTCAACGTATGAATAATGAAATTTCATATAAACGCTTCGATGTTTTTCAAAATGTTACCGCTAAAAGATTATTATAGAGCCGCCCACATAGCTCGACGAATTGATAATCGTTGGGGAAAAAAGGTTCACGAGTGGCAACCTCATTTAGGCAAACGCAGGGTAGGAGAACGCCCCATTAGATATTATGAGGAATTGCGAAATTTTGCGGGAAATTAATAAACGCATATATTATACCATTATAGATTAGACTATTCCTATAGGGGTACCCGTGCGATGCAGTTTTTAAAGTAATTGAATCTACGACTGATCGTAGCGGCTAGTGACAAGTTTTCTCGCTCAACGGTTAAGTCTAGCCATTCCACATGGTAATTCAGCCATCGTCCTTGGTAACATGCCACGAGGAGTAGGACTCTACGATTATTGTAGTTTTTAATTAATAAGTATTGTAAATATTAACATAATTTTGTTTCTACATATTAAAACGTACCTCAAATGTACCTTAAGAAGGTCTCACATAGTACTTTTAATGAGTTTTGCAAACTAAAATGTCAGATGATATGCAATATTATAATAAATTTTCAAACAGTCACTGTTTTAAAATTTTTGGTAGAGGCGACAAGATCCACTCTTGTACACATGAATTTGCACATAATTTGAACATTATTATTTAATTAAATACTTATAGGCAATATTAAAAAAAGTAATTAAACTCTTGAAAATATAAGTGAATGTCAAGACAGGAATTTAATTTAGAAAGCAGATTGTTTAACGTTCGCAGTTTCTTAGAAGGCACATTTTTTCATCTTTTTCAATTTTAAAATATTTATAATATTCAGCTAGAAGAACAATCTTTTACCTCAGAGCTTCGTAACAATAAATATGAAATAAGAATTCCCGAAGTATAAGATTTCTCCAAGGAGATGAATATGAACAGCGACTAGAGTCTGTGAATATTAATTTAGGAAAATGAAAAACATGGTACCTTAATATACAAAATTATTTTCTTCACAAGAAAACATTTTAATTATAATTATTAATTCATTTGTGTATAGTAATTACTAATTTCTCCAAACTACAATCTGAAGTGAATCACTAATATTATTATAGTTAAAAATATAAAAAAAAAATATCTTCACGCAATTCCCAATACAGGGGTAGACAGAGGTCAAGTCTAGACAATTAAGTCCCTTTGACCCACCTTCCACCGAAAATATTTTTGGGACAACGTGACAGGTGGTGAGCCCATCGCCGCCTTTATGTCCAAGCCAACGATGAAATTCGTACATAAGTTTTTGAAAAACTCATTGGTACTGCCACCTTGGGGATTGATTGGGGATCGAACTCGGGTCTCTCAACTCGAAATTCCGACCACCCAACAACTCGGCTATCGTGTTGAATTTCTGATATTCTGATATTATACTTAATATCAGAAATTCGGAAGTAAGTTTGTACACTGCTGTAACATTGCCACATGCATCCATCGATCCATCGATGTCATCACTCCATCTTGTAACGGATCGTCCCACTCTGCTTTTGTTTTTGTTTGCCACTCGAAAAACTTTCTTTCCCCAAAGGTTGTCAGTACTTTTGGCTACGTTGTAGGCCTATTGCCCTACAACGTGCTCATGCATATTTTTACGTCGGTTACCCATGGTTTGCTGTGGATCTCATCGTTGTGGATTTTATCATGCAGGGAAGTATCAAGATATATCATTCCATAGCAGTTACTTTAAAGTAATTGAAGTACAAAAGTCATAGTCACCATAAAATAAAGCTATCTAAAATTTCTTGTCATATGATATCAAGAACGCTGATTGATCTCAACATATCTGCTATCGTAATATCTGCATCTTCATTGTGGATATTTTATCTCATTTAATGGCTGTTAAAAGTGTACTGCAGAAAATATCTTTTTGGATATTTGCCATAATGACCATCCGTGACAAACGGACAAGCTATCGCAGTACCAGACACATTTAGACGCTGCTGCCCGTCTCTGGACAGCTATATTACTTTGTTATTTTTCGAGATGGTAATCCCGCCATTTTGCTGTAGCGTTGGAATTTTTAGGCTTTCCACTTAGTCACCTCTTAAAACATCGACGGTAAGAAGAGGATAGTTAATTGTTTCGTAGTTAATACACGCTATTATGATAAGTAACTTGAAAGTTACAAAAGAAATAAAAGGGGCGTGACGTAAACCACACTTTATTGTGAAAATTTTATTAAATTTTTATAGCATATATGTTACGCTGAAGTTTTTGTTCAGCAAACCTTATAAGCAATAAAAATTAAGAAAGAGATTTAAAATTTATACTAATGCATGAAGAACACGGTGGCTCGAAAAAATCGTTTCCACGAGCCTTGCTGCAGGCGATTGAATAGGACTCGAATTCCCATGGCCATCGAAGCCTAACAATAAATTATAAATAAACAGGTTATGTAAATAAAGGATTGCGCGGATTATACTCGTGAATATTCCAAATAAACAAGAGAGAAATCGAGGGGTGGGACGAAAGCGCTAAAACGTTTTAATAGCTCTATAAATTATAACGTCCTTTAGCGAAGACGTTTTTTATCGTGCAACTCTGCGTATCGGTTTGTGTTTTATTGAATGTTTTAGAAATGCTTAGGAGTTATTAGAAAACTTTCAAATAATTATTTTACTATTATAAAAATAAATAAAATAAATAAATATCTTCACGCAATTCCCAATACAGGGGTAGACAGAGGTCTAATCTAGACAATTAAGTCCCTTCGACCCACCTTCCACCGAAGATATTTTCGGGACAACGTGACAAGTGGTGAGCCCGTCGCCGCCTTTATGTCCAAGCCAAGGATATAATTCGTACATAAGTTTTTGAAAAACCCATTGGTACGAGCCTGCCACTTGGGGATCGAACTCGGGTCTCTCGACTCGAAATTCCGACCACCCAACCACTCGGCTATCGCGACTTCTATTTTACTATTATGAGTATTGTGATTCAAGACGAATAAAATAGATCTTTATTCGTCTAAAATCACAATTAATGCCCTTCTAATAATATTTTAATTAGATTACAGACAGAAAAGTCCATGGAAAAGCACAAGCACGCTAGAACGGCTGAATAGATTTGGATGAAATTTAGTTCAAAGATGTGGTCCGGCATAGCAAATGTGCCATTACCCCCGAATAATGTTGTGGTTGCCGTGGGTGAGGTCTTTAGTGAAGGAATATCATGTTGGCATGACGATGATGAAAGTTTCGAATTGCTGTTTGGAGTCATAAGTTGCTTTACTCAGATGAATTAATTTATCCCTCATGAATTTATGGCTAATGCGTTCGCTACTATATATTTGGGTTCGTTTTAAAACATCGTTTCAATACAAAATGAGAATTGTAGGATGTAATTATATTGAACTATTTAAAACAAATATGTTAAGTGCATTTTATCGACCTGTAAGAAATTAAGTGTTATTTTTTTGTTATATCTATAGACCTATATAAATGTAGGAGTATGACCTAACTTCAGTCCAGCCTCTGCAGCATGAAGAAATAGCAAACATACACAAACTTTAAAAGAGGTTCCTAACAAAAAGAAAATATATTTTATTTAGACGCACACTTAGTCACACCATTGCAGGACATGAGTCTCTCCAGTTAAATAGAGTTTTCTATAATAGCCACTATTGCTTGTCAAGAGTGGCTATTATTGTAGGATTGGCGATCGCAGTACCAGGCACCTTGTACCACCTTTCTGCTAAATTTTGCTTTAGTATTTTTCGAGATGGTTTCCCACGATCCGTCGGTTGGCGATAACAGGAAAGGCCCTTTCCTTAGTCGCCTCATACTACACCCGCGGCAAAGAAAGCTGGTGGTATGTTCGTTCACACGGGAACGTTATATATATACATATAGATAAGTAGATATAGACATAGCATCAATCATCGTCACAAAAGTTTTTTGTAATATTATTAATATGTTACTGCGATTTCTTCAATGTTTTAAAAATAATTCTGTATACGGAACTATTCTCATATTAATTGAACAAACTTTAAAAACTCCAAGGTAAACAGATGCAAAAGCGGTTGTGTTATAATATATAAATTCTAAAACCTCCAAAACAAATGTGTGACACAAAACGCCGTGGATACACGTGTATAATGTGGGGTCCGATGATTGTGGTGTTTTGTCTTTTTCAATTTAAAGTATTCGCTCATATTAATAATCAGTCTGTTGAAAGTACAGAAATATTAAAAGAAGAAGATCCACATCTCAATGTGTTTAATGATGGAGAGGAGCCGGCGAGATCTGATTTCGGTGATAATAGAAATGGTGTAGATAGCGAATATTTTTCGTCCGTTGTAGGACCTACGTGTCCAACTGGGACGGCAAAAGTTAATAATAAATGCGCGCTTATCCACCAATAAATTAACAAATGAAAGATTTGTTAATTTCGTTTTCGATTGTTTAAGCTAAAGCACAATTTACGAAGAGATCGCATTCCTACCGCATTCATTTTGCCTCGTTCGGCTGACTCAGAATTGAGATAATTAATAGAATAAATTAGAAATTATTCCCAGTACAAAAACTTTCCAGGTGTTGTATTCGTGTATTAATTGAAAAAAGCGAGTAATTAATTGAAAAAAGCAAGTATTTATTCTTTATACAAGAATGGTGCCAGCGTCGCATCGGCCATAATCAATAATCAATGGATATTGAAGTGTAAATAGCTTAAAACTTAATGGTTATATTCTCTTTGAAAATGCTTGTTAATAAGTAATTATGGAATAAACATTGTGTGTGTTAGTTGTCAGTGTTTATATTTTTTATTAAGCATTTTTGCGATGTAAACGAAGTCTTCGTATTGTTTTAGTGTTATAACTTTAACTTGGATTTTACTATATATATTATTACTATTGTTATTATATACTCTATGACATATGACTATAATGATTATATACTCTATGACATATGCTCGTCTCTGCCAGTCGCTATTGTATTTGTTGATTATAAGAAATATTATAAGAAAAATAAAATGACCCCCGTGGACGATTGGTGTAAACACCGGTTTTCAAGCTGTTGCCATCTCAGAGGGGATCTCATATTCGATGTCGATTCGGGACAATGTATAATGTTTTTATAATTACTACTTTTCGGTATTTTCTAGGGTCTGGGTGTCTGTGGTGCTTTCGTTGTTACCGATTCAAACCCACAAGTGCTTTAGGTACTTACTTTGGGATCGGACCAATGTATGTGATGTTTTTCCTATATATGTTTTTATTTATTTAAAATAAATTTAGATAAAAGTAAATAATTATATAATATAATATTTTTTATTATTTATAGTAATTAGGTGTCATAGATAATGAACTTATATTTTCAATTATATCAAAATTGTTAATAAAACAGTATTATTTTTTTTTCTATATTTATTGCTTGCAGTAAAATACAATACACACTATTAGTTCAAATAAAAAGTGTTATAAATTTTTCAGAGATGATACGTATCTTAAGTAGACAATCAACTTTGAGTATTGGGATTCTTCCGAGATGCTTATTTATAAAAACCATCTTCACACCATTCCCTACAGACTGAGGTCTAGACAATTAAGTCCTTTCGACATCTTCCACCGATTACATTTTGTAGGACAATGTATAAATTTACTGACTAGTATTTTTTTTATAAAATAAACATTTAATATACTTATTTTGATACATAAACATTTACCGGCACATATACAGTAACAGACAAAAACAGATACAGTACAATAAGTATAGTTTATTCGTTAAAAAAAATATTTATTAACATTTTGGAACGCCCTACACGAGTGTGGGACGTAAATCGCGGCTGAAGGGCGTCTTTAATGTGGGATATGGCCTTAGCTATATTTAGATATATGTCTGTGGTTTCACAGGAGCAGGAGCAGAACAGGAACAAAGCGAGTGGTTCGGTGGTCGGAACTTCGAGTCAAGATACCCGAGTTCGATTCCCAGGTGGCAGACTCGTATCAATGGGTTTTTCAAAAAATTATGTAAGGATTATATAGTTGGCTTGGATATAAAGACGGCGACGGGCTCACCACCTGTCACGTTGTCCCAAAAGCATCTACGATGGAAGGTGGGTCAAAGGGACTTAATCGTCTAGAATAGACCTCTGTCTACCCCTGTATTGGGAATTGCGTGAAGATATTTATTTTATTTTACGCGTGTTATGGAATCTGAAACAACGAAGGTACCCATACGGAACCGAGATTGTGTAGAAAAAGTGGTTTTCTTCTTGTCCGGTAATCAAACCCGGGACTTTATAGCTGGCCACACTACAAAATTAAAAAATATAATGAAGTATATCCATAAAAATAAATTACATAAAAAACGTGAAGTCACGATAGCCAGTGGTTGGGTGATCGGAATTTAGAGTCAAGAGACCCGAGTTTGATTCCCAGGTGGCAGGCTCGTACCAATGGGTTTTTTAAAAACTTATGTACGATTTATGTCGTTGGCTTGGACCTAATGACGGCGACGGGCTCACCACTTGTCACGTTGTCCCGAAAATATCTTTGATGGGAGGTGGGTTAAAGGGACTTAATTGTCTAGACTAGACCTCTGTCTACCCCTGTATTGGGAATTGCGTGAAGATATTTATTTTATTTATTTAAAAATAAAGATATGATGTGAACAATATCGCATAAATTGCTCTGATTCTAAAGTAAATAGCTAAAGCACGCGTGTTATTAAGTCACGATAGCCGAGTGGTTGGGTGGTCGGAATTTCGAGTCAAGAGACCCGAGTTCGATCCCCAGGTGGCAGTACCAATGAGTTTTTCAAAAACTTATTTACGAATTACATCGTTGGCTTGGACATAAAGACGGCGACGGGCTCACCACCTGTCACGTTGTCCCGAAAATATCTTCGGTGGAAGGTGGGTCAAAGGGACTTAATCGTCTAGAATAGACCTCTGTCTACCCCTGTATTGGGAATTGCGTGAAGATATTTATTTTATTTTATTTTACGCGTGTTATGGAATCTGAAACAACGAAGGTACCCATACGGAACCGAGATTGTGTAGAAAAAGTGGTTTTCTTCTTGTCCGGTAATCAAACCCGGGACTTTATAGCTGGCCACACTACAAAATTAAAAAAATATAATGAAGTATATCCATAAAAAATAAATTACATAAAAAAACGTGAAGTCACGATAGCCGAGTGGTTGGGTGGTCGGAATTTAGAGTCAAGAGACCCGAGTTCGATCCCCAGGTGGCAGGCTCGTACCAATGCGTTTTTTAAAACTTATGTACGAACTATATCGTTGGCTTGGACATAAGGACGGCGACGGGCTCACCACCTGTCACGTTGTCCCAAAAGCATCTACGATGGAAGGTGGGTCGAAGGGACTTAATTGTCTACACTAGACCTCTGTCTACCCCTGTATTGGGAATTGCGCGAAGAAGTATGTACATAATTAAATAATTAAAAACGGCTAGAGCCAAGACTGCAGATAAAACTGTTCATTCTATGAATATATAAAACAAATGTGATAATAACGTAATGCGTTTTAAATGAGTACATCATCGATAACATTGCATAAGCAATAATTGTTCAAACGAATACGTTTAGTCATTAGGTCGTCTTCAATCGACAGATTCTAAATTATTTAGCGTTCTTCACAGAATGTTCCGCGTTTTTAATTACGATTAGGTACTTCAGGTGGTGGGAAGTTTTTTATAATGTATAACACTGTGCTATGTATTTTGTCGATATCGTTATCATTATCTATAATTGAAGTTGCGCGGATTGAAGCGTATCCAGGTTTGAATAAAACGAAACATTCAAATGGAAGTGATAGTGGGTTGGATATTAAAGATCCTAAATCCGGTGATTGTATCAATTCTGATTGTGATTTTGAATCCACGAGTAAGGTGCTCCCGGCGTTTGAGGCTGGTGCATGCGCTACTGGTATGGCAAAAGTGAATAAAAAATGTGTTTCCATTGATTACTGATAATTGTTGTGATAATTGAGTGTTGTTGTTTATTAGCCAAAGAAACAAAGAGTGTTTTATAGAACATACAGACAGACAACGCTAACAGCTTTCTAGTTTGTTATAACCGTCCACGTAGTAAAGATAATTGTGGTTTTCTGGCGAATTGTGTTCTTTTTTATTTCTTCCACTAGCACTAAATAGCCATTAATGTATTTGTAACAATATTGTAATTGATCGATTGAAATTAGCTCCTAATACTGCAATTTAAAATAGATCACCACACGTAACTGTTTCTTAATTTAATACTTAGGCAATAAATTTAAATAATAGTATATTTCTTTTGTGGCACATATGAATTCACCAAGAAATCACATTCTTTAGTTAGATCCCTACTTTGGCTTATCCCTATCTTGTTTATGAATTCCTATTTATTTTTATTCTAACGCCGAAGTTCAACGCAGTGTAAACATTTCAAGTCATCGACTCTTAGAATAGAAGGATAAGAAACATAAATAAATATGAATTCAAAATTTTTGTATCATCTTGTATGATTTTGCGTGATATTGAAATTTAAAGACTTGTAAATATTCATGATATGACATATGGAGTATGTTATGTTTGTGTGTATAAGTTTAATTTCATTTTATGTGTTTTAAACAAAGATTTTACATATTAAAACCACAACTCCGTGCAGGCAATTTTTTAAAAAAGGGTGCTGTACAAATTTTTTTTTCCACGTATATGTAGGTACCGCGTCTAAAATATTATGTAATAATTATGGTTAGTTAAATCTGCTTTAGAATTTACTGGAAACACGATCGTTATCCTTTTTCTTATGTCATTTAAAGACCTCTGGAAGTACACCAGATACCAGATTATCTTTGTCTATTATTTTTTCGAGATGGCTATCCCGACATAGTTAGGTAGTGTAATTTTCAAGGCTCTTAGGAAATCCCGAGAAGAAATGGTATTAAATTCTTATGGTACCACACAGCAAGAATTTATTTATTTGTCTATTACTTCACTTATATTAAGCTACACAAGTTACATTTGAATAAACCAGTTAAGCTTTATTTTACAGTTACAGGACATCTGTGTCTGAATTAGATAAAAATTTTAGCTGTATTTCAGACAACAGCGCTCCTGCCATATAGGATTATAATTATTCTTCTTTGATTAGCTTCTTAGATTAAAAATGTTTATTTTACATTAGACTATTATCTGATATTGTGTAATATTAATGCAACATTGGAAATCCTACTTAAAGCGAACTAACAATGTTTAAGATTGTCTTAGTTTTCTGTGTTTTGTTATTTCTAAACAATTGGTGCCAAATAAACAGCAAACCAGTGACAACACCGGAAACAATGAAATTTTGTAAGATAAATAATACATTACAAACGAACGACGGAATCAAACAGAACGACAAAATTGGGACATGCAATATTCAAACGACAGCGGCGGTTGACGGGTCAAGGTGTCCTTCTAATATGATACGTGTAAATAGAAAATGCGTGTTTATAGATTAGACAAAGAAGTACTGACGTACACATTAAATAAGTATTCATTTTATGAATGTAGTATATTGAAAAGTTACGTAAGTTTTAAATGTTACATAATATTTAAGTATTTAGCTCGGTTTGTGCATCATCACTGTACGTTACTACGGTTTCAGTGCGGGTTCTAATCCCCGCCCATTTCTATTGATTTTTAAATCTTATTTTTTTTTTTTAATTTAGCTTGGTATAATACTATAGATATGTTGATTTATTTCTCTGATTTAAGATTATATTATAGATGTTGATCAGTATTGAATAAAATGTACACTTAATATCCAAAGCAATATTTTTTTTATTTGCGATAGCAGCACTTCTTCACGCAATTCCCAATACAGGGGTAGACAGAGGTCTGGTCTAGACAATTAAGTCCCTTTGACCCAAATTCCACTGAAGGTATTTTCGGGACAACGTGACAGGTGGTGAGCCGGTCGCCGCCTTTATGTCCAAGAAATAGATATAATTCGTACATAAGTTTTTGAAAAACCCATTGGTACGAGCCTGCCACCCGGGGATCGAACTGGGGACTCTCGACTCGAAATTCCGACCACCCAACCCCTCGGCTATCGTGACTAATATTTGAATATGAGATATATATTTTAATAACGTGCAATAAAAAGAAATCGCTAACAGAGTAATTCAACAAAGTAATGTAGAATTCCTCTTTTCAACCAATTTAAAACAGGTGATGGTTCTATGAATGTTACAAATATATAAATATTTTACATATTTGTAACAATTAAGCGCACTCCTTGTTATTTTTATTATTGTACTCCTTATTCCTTATTATTAGCAATTTTCACTTCTACGAAGGGGGTATAGGTCGCTGTTTAGTTTTTAATTATTGATTCACTGTGATATTGGTCATCAGAGGAGTACATTAAAAATACCAAACTAATAAGCTCATCACTGTATTCACAAAACTGGGGTGGTCAGCAGTCTATACAGCCTAAACCCATATTACACACGAGCTAAATTTGTGAGCCTGTCGCCGTCTTGTTGTCCAAGTCAACGATACTTGTCCAAACTTATATTATAAATGTGTATTAAGCGACGGGCTCACCACTTGTCACGTTGTCCCGAATAGATTTTCGGTGGAAGGTGGATCAAAGGAACTTAATTTTCTAGACTAGAAATCTGTCCTGTATTGGGATTTGCGTGGAGATATTTATAGATATTTTTTTTTATTAAATTGTATAGTAATACTCAAGAATTTTTTTTTCTAAAATTAAGTTTTCACTATAATCTTAATAAAACTAATAAAACTTCTATTTCCTAATAAAAGTAAGTTAAGGTTAAGGTTAAGTAGATTACTCATCCCAATTCAGTGTGTTATTATATTATTTGTTGGAGGTAGTATGAGCCCTGGGAAAAGGACAACGGACTATTATCCCGGAAAAATAATTACGCGATAAAAGCTTTTCTATGCGGGCGAAGCAGCGGACAACGTCTGCTGGTAAATAATTTTAGAAAAAACTCATTGGCAAGAGTTCTTCTCATCTGATTCGAACTCAACAATCTGAGACGAATATAGGCTCTACATCTGTTACACCAAACAAATCTGTTGTCCCAAACAAGCTTCGGTGAAAAGTGGGTCCAAAGGACTTAAGTGTATATATCTGTCTACTCCAGTATCGGGAAAATATGAAGTTAAAAAGTGTAAATAACAGATATACTCACGTCCGGGCTGACGTCTATGAAGTTGGCACTCGAGACGAATTCTTTTAAGAAGCCATCGAGTTCTGTGCCCTCGATGTAGCCGTTACCTGTAAAAAAAGGATAACAACAATAAATAATAAATACATACATTGATATAAATAATCTTATATGAATACATTTCTCTGATCCTAAAGCAAGCAGTTTCTGCACTTGCATTATGAAATCAGAAACTACAAAGGTACCGCAAACAGCCAGATCTGAGAATATATTGAAAAGTGTTTTCTATAATAACCCGACCGGGATTAGAACTCAGAGCTGACGACACCATGAAAACCGGTGTGTCCAATCGCCAATCGACCACGGAGGTCATCTTGGGCGCTTTCTCATCTGTGGCACAAAGATGAGAAGTCTCATAAATCGTAATTAGTTTAAATATTTTACCAGTATTGCTAATACATTTACCAAGCGTGGGTATGATGGCATATAGATTCTCCTTCCATGCGAGGCCTATTTCCTGCAGTGGACTTTTACCCGTTAAGTAACTAAGTTAGAATACCGAGCTTAAGTGTTTACAAACCTTTAAGTGTTCGTAGTTATAATATTTATTACTGGCGTTTGTACGTGTACGTGTTAGAGTTAGGTAACAAATACACTTGTATTCCGCAAAATTTATTATAATAAGTTAAAGATAAATTAAAATTAAATTTAAACTAATAATACATTAAATATAATCTAAATAACTTCATCATTCAGGGGTCATTGTAGAAGCGTGCTCGTCGCGACCCCTGCCAGCCCTTTTCAGGGCTGCAATTCTACAGCTGCGCACCCATGCCAACGAGGTTAGGGCGTCCCCAAGGCGACGCACACCAGTTCGTCCCCGTTGGTGTGAAATGCAGCGCGCAAAGCGGCGATGGGGACCGCCACCCGTCACGCACAGCCCGACACGGCGGAAGGTGGAGGACGGAGTGCAGAGTTGGCACGTGGAATGTTAGAGGAGGCATGAGAGATAAGACGAATGAGTTGATTGAAATAATGAAAGAAAGAGAATTAGATGTCGTGTGTTTGTCGGAGACCAAGCGGAAGGGCAGTGGTACTGAAGAGCTCCCTGGCGGGGCGTTAGCTCTATGGGCCGGAGTCCCGGAGAGCGAGAGCGCCTGCCAGGGAGTGGGGGTGCTGCTGTCGTCTCGGTTGGTCGATGTTATGACTGAATATAAGGTTGTGAACTCGAGACTTCTCTGGGTTCGCTTTAAATTGGGACTGACGAAGTTATTCCTTTTGGCTGTTTATGCGCCGGTGGCTTCGTCGTCCAGAGCTGAGTTGGAGGAGTTTTGGGAGAATGTAAGAGAAGTTCTAGACTTGGTTAGAGGAGACGAAAAGAATTGTTGTATGTGGTGATTTGAATGGATGGGTTGGTACCGCTCGGCCAGGGTACGAGTCGGTGCTTGGAATGTTGGCGATAAAAGGGTTAACGATGCTGGCAAGCTTATACTGGCTGTATGCAAGGAAAAGGGTCTTCTTGTGACAAACACTATGTTTAGTCACAAGAAAATCCATATGTATACTAGAACAAGAGAGAATGAGAGAAGTATGATCGATTTATTCCTGGTGGATGACCGACTGCGAAAACAGGTGATGGATACGCGGGTGTTCCGAGGTGCTGACCTGGGAACGGATCACTACCTAGTGATTACTAGATTTAGGGGTCTGTTCGCGGGTTGGCGCCACCGGACAACGATACCAGAACTACAGTCGGTCGGTAGCATCGAAGCTGGAAGCTTCAGGAAGCGGACACTAGGAATAAATATCAAGCAAGGGTAGCCGAAAAGCTGGACAGCATTGGTGTTAGGAAAGAATGTGTGGAAGAAATATGGCAGAGCCTTAGAGATGGAATGGTTAGTGCAGCGGAAGACGTGTGTGGAACTGTGAAAAGAGGTAGTAGTAAAAGGGTGATGCATGGTGGAATGACGAAGTGAAAGAAGCTGTAAATAAGAAGAAGAAAGCATGGTTAGACTACTTGGCCTCTAGTAATGATAAGGATATGAGAGAAGAGGAAAGAAAGATATAAGCTCCAGAAAGTTCACACGAAAGCATTGATTGAGGAAGTGCGTGAAAGGAGTAGAATGGAAGCGGACGAAGGTTGTCACACAACTTCAAGGAGAACTCAAACTCTTCTGGAAAGAAGTTGGAAGGACCCAGGTGGTGCGACAGCCTTAAGAATGAATAAAGTGCTTTCGGGAACCAATGACGTCCTCTCAGAAAAATCGGACGTCATGCAGCGATGGAGCGAATTTTATAGAGAGATGTATGCGTGTGATGATCTTAGTGAGGGATCCGAGGGTGACGCCGTGACTGGTACGCCAGACTCGGACCTCGATGACACTGAGGTCATCAGTATGAAAGAGATTGAATGTGCAATTAGAAGTTTGAAATGTGGTAAGGCTGCGGGACTAGACAGAGTTACTGCTGAAATGGTCAAGTATGGTGGGCCACGCGTCTGGGACATCTGCTGTGCAATTTGTGCTGGCGAACGGGGGCTGTTCCGGATGATTGGCGATCCGCGGTCATTGTGCCTTTATATAAGGGTAAAGGTTCACATTATGACTGCGGACTATATACTTACTCGAAGGTTTTGACACGTAGGATGCAAGATAAATCGGAAAGATTTCTAAGGAAGGCACAATGCGGATTTAGACCTGGAAGAGGATGCACGGATCAAATGTTTTCTCTCCTCATGATCACGGAGAAGCTTCTGGCTGCTAAGCAGAAGATTTTCTGTGCTTTTGTGGATCTTGAGAAAGCATTTGATAAGGTTGTAAGGAAGAAAATGTGGAAACTGTTGCCGGGGTATGGTGTGGATGGTCGATTGCTAAGGGCTGTGCAGTCACTTTACTGTGACTGTAAAGCCTGTGTGCGGGTAGGACATGACCTATCACCCATGTTTAGCGTCCAAACGGGCGTAAAACAGGGTTGTGTCATCTCTTCCTGGCTGTTCATACTGTATCTCGACAGCTGTTTACAGAAGCTGAAAGATAGCTGTTTGGGTGTAAAATTGGGTGACATAAAAGTAAATTGTCTGCTTTATGCTGATGATGCAGTGCTTATAGCACCATCAGAACAGGGCTTTTGAGCGTGATCACGATAATATGAAAGAAGAATGTGAAATTAATGGTCTCCGTTTGAATGCTAATAAAACTAAGGTTCTGGTATTTGAAAGGGACGAAGAAAGAACGAAGTGCGAAATTTGGGTAAATCAGGAATGTCTAGAACAGGTGAATGAAATTGTATACTTGGGGAGTGCGTTTAGCCGGGATGGAAGATGTGATTTAGATGTGGACAGGCGTGTCGCTGCCGGAACAAAGTCAATGGTGCCCTGACTGCGTTAATCAAAAGGCAGGTGTTGTGAAAAGTGCACGCCTTGCAATACATAACAGTGTTGGTACCGACTTTGTTATATGGCAGCGAAACCTGGGTATGCCAGAAGAAGCATAAAAGCAGGTTGAATGCAGTGGAGATGCGATCTCTTCGTAAAATGTGCGGCCTTACCATGGCCGACCGAAAGCGAAACGAAGAGATTCGCAATATGGCAGGTTTTGAAAGATGACCTTGTCTCAAAAATGGATAAGGGCGTGCTTCGATGGTTTGGGCACGTTGAGCGAATGGTGAAGACCGAATGGTGAAGAAAATATATAGCGCGAAAGTTAATATTAAAAGGTGTCGAGGTAGACCGAGATTAACTTTCGAAGACCATGTGAGCAAATTGCTCGAAGAGGAGGTCAAGAGTACTCGGATACCTAGACGTGCATGTATGAAGAAGATGATGAATCTGAAAGAAGCGAAAAGAAGTATGTAGGGATCGTGACACTTGGCGATCTGTTCTCTCTGGCTACCCCGTCAGGATTGTGCGCGAAGATAAATAAATAAATAAATAACTTCAAAGCATAAAGCGTTAATTCTGTATAAATATCATAACTCATTCAAAACATTCTGCATTTAAAACATATAACGTTCAAAAAGCAATCACTTAATATTGGAACACTTTCATTAGTAATACATCAGATATATAAAACATCCGATATGCACACGCGTTTCAAACATTTGACATGAATCGCAACAAGAAAACAATATGTATTTCACTTATTGCTGAATACAGCAAAAACCTGTTGCATTAAAATGTGGAAACATTGAGATGAAAAATTGGATGACAGGCGGATTGACGATCGCAGTAGCAGACCACTCGCACCAGACATCAGACGGTGGTGCCCATCATAGTCTGATATTTTTATAGATGGTTGTCCCACCTTCTATCGGTTACTATAATATAATTCAAAGCCTCTTACGACACCCACGGGAAGAAAGGGAATGGCAATATTCTTTCACCGTTACCACACGGCCACTACATATATAAACATAAATATCACGCCTCTTATCCGTAGCAGTAAGCAGAATTATTGCAATTAGTATGGACCTATGAAGTCACCATAGCCGAGTGGTTCGATCCCCTGGTGGCAGGCTCGTACCAATGGGTTTTTCAAAAACTTGTGTACGAAGTATATCGTTGGCTTGGACATAAAGACGGCGACGGGCTCACTACCTATCACGTTGTCCCGTAAATATCTTCGGTGGAAGGTGGGTCGAAGGGACTTAATTGTCTAGACTAGACCTCTGTCTACCCCTGTATTGGGAATTGTGTGAAGATATTTATTTATTATTTACTATCTAATTTGCCTGTTTCATCAAAATAAAGATGTCGTTTCAATTTTATGACACAAAAAGTTAATAACTACAAATTTAAGTCGGTATATTACTACATTTAATGATTTATGAGTAGTGAAATATGTACTTGCACTGGTAGACAAATGAAACTTTTTTAATTCATGCCAGTTTTTGAATAAACGAAAGCGTGAATACTTTAAAAAAGATTTTTTTTTATTTTGAGCCGGATCGCTGGCAGTAAGTACACTTGGCTCTTTAATTCTGGCCGACTTACTGAACTCTTGCACAACATTCTGTTGCCATCGAAACTTTAATTAAATTTATTTTTTTTTATTATGGACCTAACATACGTATACACAATCTTTCAATACGTATAAACTATACCCAAATATATAATAGTAAGCTATGAGGAAGAATGTATTATTTAAACATCGCAGTGTATCGATGTAGTGTAAACGTCTGTTTAAATGCTGGAAAATGTTAGTGAATTACAAACAAACCGACCGATTCGTTGATAATTTATTAAAGTTAATTGATTGCCGAACCGAAACATGTTTGTGCAATCGTGAGTATGGTACATAGGACTGTCTATGCCAATGTTTTGTACTATTAGACTATTAACCACTGGTCAAATGTTTAAGCGTTTAATAATAATAATTGAAATTAAATGACGACCTGCGTCATTATAGATCAAAACATGCTTGATGCTTCGAAAACATAAACGATGTTCAATAGCAATAAGCATTTAAATATAATTTGGTTATGGTGAAAAGTAAGTGAAGCAATTCTTGATGATAATTTGTTTTGCATTTATATATTTAATTTAAAAGGAATTAGGCAAGTTGGTTGTAGAGAAAGATCTGACGAACTCGTATCCGAAATATCTACTCTAACTTTGTTTTGGATATCTGCGCGGTTGTTTCCGCGTAACATTTCACCTTTGTTATTTTTCTAAAAAAAGTTACTACTTATAACCTCAGTTATCTGCAAGTGAAAGTCCAGTTAAAATCGGCCCAGCCGTTTCGATTAAAACCTGACAGATAAACAGACAAAACTATTAAAAATTGTTCTTTTTCTATATGTGTTTTGTGAAAAGGTATTAATTTGGAATTACAAACAGACAGTTCAATTTTATTTATATGTATATAGTGTAAGTATGTTCCATGTGGTAACGGTGTAACAATATTGCCACTACCTTTCTTCCCATGGGAGTCGTAAGAAGCAACTACAAGAGGCAGCCTTGAATAATCTCATGGCAACCTATAGATGGCGGAATAACCATCTCTAAAAATATCAGACCGAAGATGGGCAGCAGCGTCTGAGGTGCGAGGGGTCTGGTACTGCTATCGCCAATCCGCTTGCCAAGCGTGGCGATTATGGCAAATCCTCCCTATGGGAGAGGCCTATGTCCTGCAGTGGACGTTAACATGCCGTTATGTATGGAAAAATATCGGCTTTAAACATAACTTGAGAGACGTGAAGATGATTTGCAATGATTGATGTCTGATGGCAAATAAATGCGTTAACACCTTTCATTTATAAATTAATATTCTTTTAATTGTAAAAGATTTTGCTGGGAAGATAAACATAAATATCACGCCTCTTATCCGTAGCAGTAAGCAGAATTATTGCAATTAGTATGGACCTATGAAGTCACCATAGCCGAGTGGTTCGATCCCCTGGTGGCAGGCTCGTACCAATGGGTTTTTCAAAAACTTGTGTACGAAGTATATCGTTGGCTTGGACATAAAGACAGCGACGGGCTCACTACCTATCACGTTGTCCCGTAAATATCTTCGGTGGAAGGTGGGTCGAAGGGACTTAATTGTCTAGACTAGACCTCTGTCTACCCCTGTATTGGGAATTGTGTGAAGATATTTATTTATTATTTACTATCTAATTTGCCTGTTTCATCAAAATAAAGATGTCGTTTCAATTTTATGACACAAAAAGTTAATAACTACAAATTTAAGTCGGTATATTACTACATTTAATGATTTATGAGTAGTGAAATATGTACTTGCACTGGTAGACAAATGAAACTTTTTTAATTCATGCCAGTTTTTGAATAAACGAAAGCGTGAATACTTTAAAAAAGATTTTTTTTTATTTTGAGCCGGATCGCTGGCAGTAAGTACACTTGGCTCTTTAATTCTGGCCGACTTACTGAACTCTTGCACAACATTCTGTTGCCATCGAAACTTTAATTAAATTTATTTTTTTATTATGGACCTAACATACGTATACACAATCTTTCAATACGTATAAACTATACCCAAATATATAATAGTAAGCTATGAGGAAGAATGTATTATTTAAACATCGCAGTGTATCGATGTAGTGTAAACGTCTGTTTAAATGCTGGAAAATGTTAGTGAATTACAAACAAACCGACCGATTCGTTGATAATTTATTAAAGTTAATTGATTGCCGAACCGAAACATGTTTGTGCAATCGTGAGTATGGTACATAGGACTGTCTATGCCAATGTTTTGTACTATTAGACTATTAACCACTGGTCAAATGTTTAAGCGTTTAATAATAATAATTGAAATTAAATGACGACCTGCGTCATTATAGATCAAAACATGCTTAATGCTTCGAAAACATAAACGATGTTCAATAGCAATAAGCATTTAAATATAATTTGGTTATGGTGAAAAGTAAGTGAAGCAATTCTTGATGATAATTTGTTTTGCATTTATATATTTAATTTAAAAGGAATTAGGCAAGTTGGTTGTAGAGAAAGATCTGACGAACTCGTATCCGAAATATCTACTCTAACTTTGTTTTGGATATCTGCGCGGTTGTTTCCGCGTAACATTTCACCTTTGTTATTTTTCTAAAAAAAGTTACTACTTATAACCTCAGTTATCTGCAAGTGAAAGTCCAGTTAAAATCGGCCCAGCCGTTTCGATTAAAACATGACAGATAAACAGACAAAACTATTAAAAATTGTTCTTTTTCTATATGTGTTTTGTGAAAAGGTATTAATTTGGAATTACAAACAGACAGTTCAATTTTATTTATATGTATATAGTGTAAGTATGTTCCATGTGGTAACGGTGTAACAATATTGCCACTACCTTTCTTCCCATGGGAGTCGTAAGAAGCAACTACAAGAGGCAGCCTTGAATAATCTCATGGCAACCTATAGATGGCGGAATAACCATCTCTAAAAATATCAGACCGAAGATGGGCAGCAGCGTCTGAGGTGCGAGGGGTCTGGTACTGCTATCGCCAATTCGCTTGCCAAGCGTGGCGATTATGGCAAATCCTCCCTATGGGAGAGGCCTATGTCCTGCAGTGGACGTTAACATGCCGTTATGTATGGAAAAATATCGGCTTTAAACATAACTTGAGAGACGTGAAAGATGATTTGCAATGATTGATGTCTGATGGCAAATAAATGCGTTAACACCTTTCATTTATAAATTAATATTCTTTTAATTGTAAAGATTTTGCTGGGAAGATAAACATAAATAAACATAAATGTGTTTTTATGTGTTTGTGTTAGTTTTGTTCTTTACAAAAAAATTTTTAAACAATAAAAAAAAACAGAACAAAACATATGTTTTTCATTTTTGTCTGTTATGTACTTCGAGATATTCATTATAATTATCGCCACTTCTATAAAATACTATTTCATTTTATGTTGTAAATATGAAAGCATATATGTTTCATTATTTGTTACTCAGTCACGTAAAATGGCTGTACTCTGTACAGCCATTTTGTGCAGCTCTGTAAATAAAAATTGGCGGAGAGATTTTTTATAACATAGATTATTGTCGTATGTATATACGACACTTACTATCCTAGAAAATTGTCAATTCGCTGAACTGGTTAAAAAAAAATTTGGGTTACCACACAGCCACCATTCCAATAGACTGAATGTACACGAATGAAGTATATTTGTACATATCACTAGATATTATCAAAGTGGAAACGTGACTGTGAATATTGAATATATATATATATATATATATATATATATATATATATATATATATATATATATATATATATATATATATATATATATATATATATATATATATATATATATATATATATATATATATACATATATATATATACATATATATATATACATATATATATATACATATATATATATATATATATATATATATATATATATATATATATATATATATGTATATATATATATATATATATATATATATATATATATATATGCCATTTGAAGACATTTTTGGGTCAACAGTTTGGAAACCTGTCACCGTCTTTATGTCCAAGCCGACGATATAAATCGTACATTATTTTTGATTTTTACAAACATAATAACTCATTAAAATTCACTTTTACTTATTCCATTATTTGTGTGTGTAATAAGTAAAAGTGAATTTTAATGTGTTTAAAGATGATGTTCCACCAAGAGACAACAATCGTGAGTATGAATATATTCTTGCGCCAACTCTTGCAGAGGATTCTTTAGAGATCTCTAACGTCTAAGCCCTAAGTTACTGATAAACCAAACCTGCCCTAAGTCTTATAAGGACAATTTATCACAATTACTAAGCATGGCCATAGATTGGATTTGCGATCACAGTACCAGACAGACGCTGTGCAATCCATAGATACCGTTGACATTTATAAGTCTTTACCCTTAGTCGCCTCTTGCGACACCCACGGGGAGAAAGGATGTGGCATATTGTTAAGCCAATACTACACGGAATCTCCAAGTTCCCTGCAAGACGAAGAAGAAGATCCTATGTCATGTGATTTTTTTTTTGTCAGGAGTATTTGCCATAATCGCTGAGCTTGAAAACCGTACAAGATGCCGCTGTCGGTTACAGGTGTCTAAGCTTTGTTAAAGTATTTTTAGTAGTTATCCCGCCATTTATCATTTGTTAAGGTAATTTTTTTAAGGTTTTTCGCCTCTTATAATGCCAATGGGAATTAAGGGGGTGGTAAAATAATTACTAAAACACATCGAATTCATCTATCCAAAGCTATAGCCATCCAAAATATATGGTCATGCCCGACTTTTTGTTGTAAACATAATCTATACATAAACATAAACATATTTAAACTATTTTAATATTTTGATCCCGCCTGAGTTTTTTTTAAATAATAAATAAATAAATAAATAAATATCTTCATGCAATTCCCAATACAGGGGTAGACAGAGGTCTAGTTTAGACAATTAAGTCTCTTCGACCCACCTACCACCGAAGATATTTTCGGGACAACGTGACAGGTGGTGAGCCTGTAGCCGCCTTAATGTCCAAGCCAACGATGTAATTCGTACATAAGTTTTTGAAAAACCCATTGGTACGAGCCTGCCACCTGGGGATCGAACTCGGGTCTCTCGACTCGAAATTCCGACTACCCAACCACTCGGCTATCGTGTTCTTTTTTAATTTATTTAAAAAATATTAGTATTATGTATTTAAGTTAGAATAACGAGCTTAAGTGTTTACAAACCTTTAAGTGTTCGTAGTTATAATATTTATTACTAGCGTTTGTACGTGTATGTGTGTGTTAGTGAAGTTAGGTAACAAATACACTTGTATTCCGCATAATTTATTAAAATAAGGTAAAGATAATTTAAAATTACATTTAAATAAAATTAAAACTAATAATAAATTAAAGATAATCTAAATAACTTCAAAGCATAAAGCGTTAATTATATAAAATTCATAATTTATTCAAAACATTCCGCATTTAAAATGCATACAGTTCCGATATGCACACCCGTTTGAAACATTTGACATGAATCGCAACAAGTAAACAATAGATGTTTCACTTATTGCTGAATGCAGCAAAAAACCTGTTGTATTAAAATGTGGAAACATTGAAATAAAAAATTGCGTGGGAGCTCCGACGCACGAATTGAGTTCACTCCTTCTTCTTTTTCTCAGTCGCTACACTTTTGGCAGCATGACCGTGGTCGTCTATTCAGGAGGGACCTTACAATTTGCCGCCACGTCATGAACTTACGCTCTTGAGGTCTTCTTAACTTGATCGATCCCCTGCATAGATACCGCGAGCTCTAGTGCCATCAACATATTCCTGTATCAAAAGGCAATCATATCTCCTCGCCGCAATACTTGCCGCAAGAAGTTTATGCCCACTATGAACAATTGAAGGTAGATGCTGCTCGATGCCGAGCTCTTAAAGTACAGAATTGTTGGTTCAAAATTGAATCTACGATATTCAGAAACCACAAATACAAAAACCCGAGAAAATGAAAAAAAAAAATTGTTATCTACATTGACCCGGCCGGGATTAAAACCCGGTACCTCAAAGCTGGTGACACCTTGAAAACCAGTGTTTACGTAACTCGTCCACGGAGGTCGTCAAATAATTAAGTTAGTAATCATAAAGAAATTACATAGTTGTCAATACAATGGACGTGAGAAATCACTTTTTATCAGGTAACTTCTTCTTTTTTTTATAAAGTAACTTGCTGGCCACACTAAGCCACAGAAAAAGAATACTATATACATACATACATATATTGATGGCAGGCGGACTGGCGATCGCAGTAGCAGACCACGCGCACCTCAGACGTTGCTGTCCATCTGGGTCAGATTATTTTGGCTTGATATTTTTAGAGATGGATATTCCGCTAGACTAGACCTCTGTCTACCCCTGTATACTATACACTACTATACACTATATCTAAATATAACTACCTAGTCAGGTCATAAATTCTGTCACATGTTTAACCTAAAATAATTAAAACAAGTTTATTCATTATGTAACTATTTATATACCAAAATGAACTTAACAAACCATAGATTCTTATGACACTAAAGTTTATTCAAAACTACCTCCGTGATTTTAAATACAGGCCTTCGATCAGCGCGGCCAGTCGTCTATCGCAGCACGAATGAGGTCCATGTCAATATCGGCGGCTGCCTTAATCAAGGATGTCTTGAGTGACTACAAATTGGGATGAGGCTTTGAGCACGCCTTTTCCTCCAAGTGTTGCCATATCTTGTAATCTAACGGATTCAAATCTGGACTGGAGGAGGGCCAGTCTTCGTGCCCGATGAAGTCGATTTTACGCGCCGCCAGCCAGTCTTGTGTGCTCTTCGCTCTATGAGCTGGCGCCGAATCTTGTTCGAATACCCAGTGCCTGTTATTGAACATGGTATGAGAAACAGGTTCCACAAGGTTCGTCAGGACTGTATTTTGATATACAACTGCATTCGTTTTTACACCTTTCTCGCAAAAATGTACCTCTCCTCTCCTCAAGCCCCAATAAGAAACTCCCAACCATACCAAGAGCGAGGATGGAAAATGACCTCGTTGGACACGCGGAATACGGTTGCTCGCTTCTTCACTACTGTGTGCGTACACCTTATCATTTTGTTTGTTGTAGCTCTCTTCTATGGTAAACAATTTTTCATCCGAAAAAAGAATTTCCCGAAGAGCCAACAGTTTCTGCTTACGTTGGGGATTTCTTTGAATTCGCGCCTTCACAACTTTTATCACTACTGGAGTCCTAACAGACCAAGGGCGACCACTTCTTGACCTGTCATCTACACTAGAGTCTTCATTGTATAGTTTGATGGTACGATAAACGAATCTTTTGGTTGTATTCAAATTTTTCAGTATGTCAAAAACTTGAATTGGCGCGTAACCGCAATGATGCAACGCAATAACTGCTACATGGTCTTCTTTAAGCGCCCACTCCATATTTAAAAATGAGTAAAATTCTAAAAAGTATGTAGTTTTATTTTCATGAACAATTCGAAATTCGAATTCAATAAACTTTTTTGTGACCAGCATTCTAAAAGAAAAGTTTTTACTAAGTGACAATACTTATACCTGACTGTGTAGAATAGTAAGCTATGAGGAAGAATGTGTTATTTAAACATCGTAGTGTATCGATGTAGTGTAAACGTCTGTTTAAATGCTGGAAAATGTTAGCGAATTACAAACAAACCGACCGATTCGTTGATAATTTATTAATGTTAATTGATTGCCGAACCGAAACATGTTTGTGCAATAGTGAGTATGGTACGCAGGACTGTCTATACCAATGTTTTGTACTATTTGACTACTAATCACTGGTCAAATGTTGAAGGGGTTAAAAATAATAATTATTATGTATTAAACAGAAAAAATAAACATCTTCACTCCATTACCAATACAGGGGTAGATATAGGTATAAACAATCGTTAAAAATCATTTCGTCCTGCCTTCCACCGAAGATATTTTTAACCGACTTCAAAAAGCGGTTTTTATGTATTTACACCGATTACGCTGAGATTTGTGATCCGATTTACGTAATTATTATTTAGTTTGATGTGAAATAGTTGCCATTTGGTCCCATAAAATTTGAGATAGTTTAGCGTAGTTGTTTTCATTTTATGAACAATTTTTATTTATTTATGAAAACGTGTTTACGATAACGAAGTAATTTTAGTTTGTGTGCGACTTTTTTAGGAATTTTCATTTTGGTTGATTATTAGAGTGATAATTGAGTTTTGGGCTACCTGTAATTGAAGCGCATCGTACGCGCAGAGTAGATAAATAGAATTATTATATTATGCAATTTTATTGATTTTTAAAGCATATTTATGCTGAGGGGAGCTGATTTATGCATGAGGTAAGAGTGACACCACCGATCGGCGAAGGTCGCGGGTTCGAATCCCGCCCGTGTCAGTCGAAATTTTAAATTTTCCTTAATTTAATAACAGAAATATTATAATCAATAGGATTGCATTAAATCTCGTTCTGTGCTTAATTGTTGGCTAATCGTTCATTAATATGATCTTCGTGGGCGAGTAGTGTAAGCACCGATTTTCAAGGTATCGCTATCTCAATCCCGGGTTGGATTCCCGGTCGGGTCAATGTAGAAAAACCACTTTTTGCACGTTTTCCCGGGTTTGGGTGTTTGTGGTGCATTGATTGTTTCCGATACCCATACCACAAGTGCTTAAGCATCTTTAGCATTTATCTATATATGTTTATGCATATATAAATAAAACCGAATCTGTGAGCCCTCTGCTCAGCAGACTCGATGGCTACACGACTTTAAATAAGGTCTAACCTATGTCCTATTATTATTATTATTATTTATATTAAAACATTATTGATTTTCATAAACTAATCTTCAAATCCACTTTCTACATTAAATACGTTTTTTTCTTATAATGTTGAGAAGTATTTTTTATTATTGCAGTAAACGTAACTTGTGAGAAGTCGCAAGACCTTATAGAAGATTTTATAGCATTAAAATATCTTCACGCCATTCCCAATACAGGGGTAGACAGAGGTCTAGACAATTAAGTCGATTCGACCCACATTCCACCGAAGATATTTTCGGGACAACGTGACACGTGGTGAGCCCGTCGCCGTCTTAATGACGACATAATTCGTACACAAGTTTTGAAAAAACCATTGGTACGAGCCTGTCACCTGGGGATCGAACTTGGGTCTCTTGACTCGAAATTTCGACCACCCAACCACTCGGCTATCGTGACTTTTTAAGTTAGCATTAAATTTCAGTACAATTACGCAAGTTTTATGTGATTAAATTAAAGAGAAAAAATGTTTCTAACATTTCAACTGATCAGATCAGATCCCGCCCGTATCAGTAGAAATTTTAAAAACATTTTTTCTCTTTAATTTAAACACATTTAAGTACAATAATAAAAAATAATCTCTCTCTACACTAGTCCCTTAAATATTTACTAATTAATAGCATAAGTTAAGCACCGTTGGATACGCTAAATTCATTTTAAACCCGTAAATTAATCCAATGAATTATCACCGAAAGTCCGTTCACGCTTTATCTCAATTGATAGTTGTTCCGCCCGCCATTAATCCAGTTTCGAAGTCTATTAACTTTAATTAGGTTAGTCGCAGTCGGACAACGAAAGAGATTTTCCGTAACTCAATTTGTTTTGCGTTAAGTTAAATGGTACGTCGCTTTGTTTCCTTGGTCACTTAAAATAAAGTTAAAAAATAAGTAAATTGATCGATATACATACATACATACATACAAATAAACATACGTACATACATACATAGATATGGGTAGGTACCACATTACATCCATTGCTTTGATCCAAAAGTAAACAGCTTACGGACGTGTATTATGTAATAAAAAGCACGGAAAATACCAGAAACACCTAAGCCCAAGAAAAGGTAAAAAAAGTGTGTTCTACATAGACCCGACCGGGAAACGAACCAAGGACCTCTGAGCAGGCGAGATCACGTAAACCGGTGTGTACGCCTCTCGTCCACGGATGTCTTCAAAGGTCGAATATCGATTAATTATTATATAATGAGAAATTAAAAAACTTTGTAGTCGGTCCTGTCAAAAGTCGTTCATCAGGGTGATTGGGATGAGTTAGTGGTCGCGCCCTGTGTCGTAGTGAGTTTAGCCATTTTAAATTATTTAATTAAAAATAGTCTAAGGAAAGTTTTAATAGTTTAATTGCTTACAACCTAGGTTGCATAAACAAAGTTATTACAAATTATTCAAGTGGGAATTTTAAAGTTAAGAAAAAAAAATTTTCTTCACACAATTCCCAATACAGGGGTAGACAGAGGTCTAGTCTAGACAATTAAGTCCCTTCGACCCACCTTCCACCGAAGATATTTTCGGGACAACGAGACAGGTGGTGAGCCCGTCGCTGTCTTTAGGTCCTAGTCAACCATATAATTCGTACATAAGTTTTTGAAAACCGATTGGTACGAGCCTGCCACCTGGGGATCGAACTCGGGTCTCTTGACTCGTAATTCCGACCACCCAACCACTCAGCTATAGTGACAAAAGTTTAAAGTTATCATTGAAGCAAAATCGCCACAAAGAGTCCAAATATTCGGGTGAGCACTGCATTGCCTAGAATTTGAATCAGTAACCTACCCTGTGTAAATCTGCCTTAAATAAGGCATCCGGCCATTCTTTTCACTTCCAATTCCTTTGTGAAGGCTTTCTTTTTCTGAAGCCACTTGTGGGCTGTTTCGCTTCCCGAAATTCTTATGTTAACTAGTTAGATGCATGCATACATGCATGAATACATAAATAAGGACAACATCGAATACATTGCTCTGATCTAAAAGTAAGTGCTTACACTTGTATTATGGAATCATAAACAACACGCAGACCCGAACAAAATTTAGAAATTGAGATTGCTCCGAACCAATGTAAGATTGTGGTATGGGAATCGGAAACACCGAAGGCACCACAAACACCCAGATTTGAGAAAATGTAGAAAAAGTGTATTTGTCTTAATACTTAAAATAGAATCTTATTTTTAATGAGGGAATCATTCTTCTTCGGATAAACAAGTAAATAGTTATATGCATGCATACATAAATACTCACATACATACATACATACTTAGGGGCAACATCACATACATTGCTTTGATCTAAAAGTAAGCAGTTTAAGCACTTATATAATGGAATCCGAAACAACACGCAGACTCGAGAAAATGTAGAAATTGAGATTGCTCCGATCCCAATGTAAGATTGTGGTATGGGAATCGGAAATAACGAAGGCACCACAAATACCCAGACTTCAGAAAATGTAGAAAAAGTGTATTTGTTTTAATACTTAAAGTGGAATCTTATTTTTATTGAGGGAATAATTCTTCTGCGGATAAACAAGTTTTCCCACTTATTCTAATATAATTTTATTGCAACTAGTCGAGGATTCCTATGCAAATTGATCCATTTTCATGAATTTCCATATTATTGACAATTACGTGAGATGTATTTTTATTGTATCATTATTCCTCATATTCATTTATTAGTCAATACCATAATGTGAGTCTATATATGGGCGGGGTTTTCATAGGTTGAAAACATGCTGACAGTTCATGGCTTCTGTAGAAACGAAGTTCAAAAATGTAATTCCTTCATCTTCTTTTTACAGCCTATTAAGTGTCCGCTGCTGAACATTTCTCTCCTAGAATTTTCCACAAGGAATTATGCAGGTCGTCAGTCCACATTGTAGGGGATCGTCTTAAACATAGAAGGATCAATATAAATAAATATCTTCACGCAATTCCCGATACAGGGTTCAGAGGTCTACTCTAGATAATGAAGTCCCTTCGAGCCACCTTCCACCGAAGATATTTTCGGGACAACGTGCCAGGTGGTGTCCGTCGCCGTCTTTATGTCCAAGCCAACGATGTAATTCGTACATAAGTTTTTGAAAAACCCGTTGGTACGAGCCTGCCATGCCACCTGGGGATCGAACTCGGGTCTCGACTCGAAATTCCGTACATCCAACCACTCGGCTATATTAAATGTTGACAAATAACATTTGAATAGAAAGTTACAACATTAATAACGACCTGTAGAAGTATATTGCAGGTTTTAGACTCGATAGTCGAGTGGTTGGGTGATCGGAATTCGAGTTAAGACACTCGAGTTTGACCCCAATACTGGTACCAGTGGGTTGTTTAAAAAAATGTCTTCAGTGGAAGGTGGTAAATAGAGATCTATCCCAGTATCGGAAAAGTGCGTTAAAATAAATTAAAAAGTCTCTTTATAACAACAAATTTCCGCAAAGTAATGTTTGAGATGTTGAGTTCTATCAACTAAATGTAAAAGTGTCTGGAGCGGTCATCCCATTATTGGGAATATACAGTCCTGTGTTTGTTTTAAGCTTGTTTTAACTACTATTTGAACCGAGTTTCAAAGTAGCGCAGACCGTGTCTTTTAGGAGTATTCGTGTCACGTAGTACTGAAAGCTTTTCCGTCTGCTTCCATTACATTGAGTGCAGCGCCAGAATTCAGGAACATTTTGAACACAATCAATAGACACTTATATTTGTCTGTTCAGTTAAGCCGGTAAGAGTAATAAGTAATATTTCATAAAAATCGCCAGCATAATGACGACCTCCGTGGACAAGTGGGATATAAGCCGATTTTTATAGTGCTAGCGACACTATAAAAATGGCGTATCCTCCACATGCCCATAACACATATGTGAGCAGGAATAACATAAGTTAAGGTTGTAAACTCCTTCCTTGCCTTGGATTCGTTGTTACCAATTTTTAAAGCCAAGTAGCGGTGCCACATTTATGTTCCGGTTTGAAGGGTGTAGATAGCTATTCTAATCACATCTATTTATGAGCCATTTAATCTCACCACCATAACCACACCACAACCACCTCTCAGGGGTGACAAACACATTTGTAATCTTCTTCTTTTTAAATTGTTTCCATATGTATTTTTGTTATAAAGTGGGCCGTTTGTTATACTCCCTACACAAACTTAATTTAAAAATATATATACAGAATATTTTTGGCTATCTTATTATTCTTACGATCTTATTTAATATTGTGTTTTCCATGTGTATGGTTGGTTCCATTGAAAAGCATAATAACAATAAATAAATAAATAAATAAATAATAAATAAATATCTTCACGCAATTCCCAATACAGGGGTAGACAGAGATCTAGTCTAGACAATTAAGTCCCTTTGACCCACCTTCCACCGAAGATATTTTCGGGACAACGTGACAGGTGGTGAGCCTGTCGCCGCCTTTATGTCCAAGCCAACGATGAAATTCGTACACAAGTTTTTGAAAAACTCATTGGTACTGCCACCTGGGGATCGAACTCGGGTCTCGACTCGAAATTCCGACCACCCAACAACTCGGCTATCGTGACTTACTAAAATAATATTTACGTAACAATAAATAATATTTACTTAATCTTTTTCAATGGTAGTAGGGAGAGAAACGAACTAACGATTTTGATGAGCTCCTTGAACCAGTGGCGTAAATATCGGTGTTCAAAGTGTCGCCATTCTGAGGTCCCGAGTTCGATTATTAATCGGGTCAATGTAGAAAACCACGTTTTATACGTTGTTTCGGTTTTAGTTGTTTGTATTACCTTCGTTGTTTCCGATTCCATGACACTTAATTTGGGATGAGAGCAAAGTATGTGATGTTGTCCCGATCTATATATATATTTATTATTACTATTAAAAACCTTATCCAACGTAAAGCGCCATTCAATTAAAATACGATATTGAAAACCTCGGTGAATGTTAATTTAGGTTCTTTCCACTTTAACTAATTTAAGTCGGCTAGCTTAAATGAAAGAGTAAGAGTGTTTTTAGATCAAAACATATTTGATGCTTCTAAAACATAAACAATGTTCAATGGAAATAAGCATTTAAATATAATTTGGGTACGGTAAAAAGTAAGTGATTGCAGTTTCTTTTTTAATTTACTAAAAAAAGTTACTCCTTGTAACCTCAGTTATTTGCAAGTGAAAGTCTCGTTAAAATCGGTCCAGCCGTTTCTGTTAAAACCAGACAAACAGACAAAATTTAAAAATTGATCTTTTTTTATATGTTTCGTGAATAGCTGTTAATTTGGAATTACAAACAGACACTTCAATTTTATTTATATGTATAAATGTGTGGGAAAATACTGGCTTTAAACATAACTTGAGAAGCGTGAAAAATGATTGCAAATCAATGCGTCAATACCTTTGATTTAAAAATTTAAAAAAATATCTTCACGCGATTCCCAATACAGGGGTAGAGGTCTAGTGTAGACAATTAAGTCCCTTTGACCCACCTTCCACCGAAGATATTTTCGGGACAACGTGACAGGTGGTGAGCCCGTCGCCGCCTTTATGTCCAAGCCAACGACGAAATTCGTACATAAGTTTTTTGAAAAACCCATTGGTACGAGCTTGCCACCTGGGGATCGAACTCGGTTCTCTCGACTCGAAATTCCAACCACCCAGACACTCGGCTATCTTGACTCATTAAAAATTAATACTTTTTTATTGTGTAGATTGTACTGGGAAGGTTTAAAACTCTTAATAGCTACGTTAAAATAAATATAAATGTGTTTATGTGTGTGTGGTTGTTTTAGTTTTGTTCTAAACAAAAAAAATTTAAACAATAAAACAAAACAGAACAAAATATATGTTTTTCCTTTTTGTGTGTTATGTACTTCGAGATATTTATTATATCCACTTCTATAAAATACTACTTCATGTTATGTTGTAAATATGAAAGCTTATATGTTTCATTATTTGTTACTCAGTCACACAAAATGGATGTACAGAGTTAAATAAAAATTGGCGGAGAGATTTTTTTAAATATAGATTATTGTCGTATGTATATACGACACTTACTATCTGGAAAATTGTCAATTAGTTGAACTGGTCAAAAATAAATTTTGAGATCCTACGCAACCACCATTCCAATAGACTGAATGTACACGAATAGAGTATATTTGTAAATATGACTAGATATTATCAAAGTGGAAACGTGAGTGTGAATATTGAAAACGCCTTTTCAACTGTATTTATACGTTTATTTGCTTACGTTACCACATAAAAGTGTGGTATATTTAAAATATATATACAGAATATTTTTGGCTATCTTATTATTCTTACGATCTTATTTAATATTGTGTTTTCCATGTGTATGGTTGGTTCCATTGAAAAGCATAATAACAATAAATAAATAATAAATAAATAATAAATAAATATCTTCACGCAATTCCCAATACAGGGTAGACAGAGATCTAGTCTAGAGAATTAAGTCCCTTTGACCCACCTTCCACCGAAGATATTTTCGGGACAACGTAATAGGTGGTGAGCACGTCGCCGTCTTTATGTCCAAGCCAACGATATAATTCGTAAGTAAGTTTTTTGAAAAACCCATTGGTACGAGCTTGCCACCTGGGGATCGAACTCGGTTCTCTCGACTCGAAATTCCAACCACCCAGACACTCGGCTATCTTGACTCATTAAAAATTAATACTTTTTTATTGTGTAGATTGTACTGGGAAGGTTTAAAACTCTTAATAGCTACGTTAAAATAAATATAAATGTGTTTATGTGTGTGTGGTTGTTTTAGTTTTGTTCTAAACAAAAAAAATTTAAACAATAAAACAAAACAGAACAAAATATATGTTTTCCTTTTGTGTGTTATGTACTTCGAGATATTTATTATATCCACTTCTATAAAATACTACTTCATGTTATGTTATAAATATGAAAGCTTATATGTTTCGTGAATAGCTGTTAATTTGGAATTACAAACAGACACTTCAATTTTATTTATATGTATATATGTGTGGGAAAATACTGGCTTTAAACATAACTTGAGAAGCGTGAAAATGATTGCAAATCAATGCGTCAATACCTTTGATTTAAAAATTTAAAAATTGATCTTTTTATATGTTTCGTGAATAGCTGTTAATTTGGAATTACAAACAGACACTTCAATTTTATTTATATGTATATATGTGTGGGAAAATACTGGCTTTAAACATAACTTGAGAAGCGTGAAAATGATTGCAAATCAATGCGTCAATACCTTTGATTTAAAAATTTAAAAATTGATCTTTTTATATGTTTCGTGAATAGCTGTTAATTTGGAATTACAAACAGACACTTCAATTTTATTTATATGTATATATGTGTGGGAAAATACTGGCTTTAAACATAACTTGAGAAGCGTGAAAATGATTGCAAATCAATGCGTCAATACCTTTGATTTAAAAATTTAAAAATTGATCTTTTTATATGTTTCGTGAATAGCTGTTAATTTGGAATTACAAACAGACACTTCAATTTTATTTATATGTATATATGTGTGGGAAAATACTGGCTTTAAACATAACTTGAGAAGCGTGAAAATGATTGCAAATCAATGCGTCAATACCTTTGATTTAAAAATTTAAAAATTGATCTTTTTATATGTTTCGTGAATAGCTGTTAATTTGGAATTACAAACAGACAAAATTTAAAAATTGATCTTTTTATATGTTTCGTGAATAGCTGTTAATTTGGAATTACAAACAGACACTTCAATTTTATTTATATGTATATATGTGTGGGAAAATACTGGCTTTAAACATAACTTGAGAAGCGTGAAAAATGATTGCAAATCAATGCGTCAATACCTTTGATTTAAAATTTAAAAAATATCTTCACGCAATTCCCAATACAGGGTAGACAGAGGTCTAGTGTAGACAATTAAGTCCCTTTGACCCACCTTCCACCGAAGATATTTTCGGGACAACGTGCCAGGTGGTGTCCGTCGCCGTCTTTATGTCCAAGCCAACGACGAAATTCGTACATAAGTTTTTGAAAACCCATTGGTACGAGCCTGCCATGCCACCTGGGGATCGAACTCAGTTCTCTCGACTCGAAATTCCAACCACCCAGACACTCAGCTATCTTGACTCATTAAAAATTAATACTTTTTATTGTGTAGATTGTACTGGGAAGGTTTAAAACCTTATCCAACGTAAAGCGCCATTCAATTAAAATACGATATTGAAAACCTCGGTGAATGTTAATTTAGGTTCTTTCCACTTTAACTAATTTAAGTCGGCTAGCTTAAATGAAAGAGTAAGAGTGTTTTAGATCAAAAACATATTTGATGCTTCTAAAACATAAACAATGTTCAATGGAAATAAGCATTTAAATATAATTTGGGTACGGTAAAAAGTAAGTGATTGCAGTTTCTTTTTTAATTTACTAAAAAAAGTTACTCCTTGTAACCTCAGTTATTTGCAAGTGAAAGTCTCGTTAAAATCGGTCCAGCCGTTTCTGTTAAAACCAGACAAACAGACAAAATTTAAAAATTGATCTTTTTTTATATGTTTCGTGAATAGCTGTTAATTTGGAATTACAAACAGACACTTCAATTTTATTTATATGTATATATGTGGGGAAAATACTGGCTAAACTTGCCAACTTGAGAAGCGTGAAAAATGATTGCAAATCAATGCGTCAATACCTTTGATTTAAAAATTTAAAAAATATCTTCACGCAATTCTCAATACAGGAGTAGAAAGAGGTCTAGTCTAGACAATTAAGTCCCTTTGACCCACCTTCCACCGAAGATATTTTCGGGACAACGTGCCAGGTGGTGTCCGTCGCCGTCTTTATGTCCAAGCCAACTATGTAATGCGTACATAAGTTTTTGAAAAACCCGTTGGTACGAGCCTGCCATGCCACCTGGGGATCGAACTCGGGTCTCGACTCGAAATTCCGTACACCCAACCACTCGGTTATATTAAATGTTGACAAATAACATATGAACAGAAAGTTACTACATTAATAACGGCCTGTAAAAATACCAGACAAAAATTTAACAGATCAATTAGGGCTATCAGCGTCAGTGGTTCGAGGTGTCTAGTACCGCGATAGCTAAACCATCTGCCAAGCACATGGCGATTATGGAGAACCCAGGTATGGTTGTATGGGAGATGCTAACTCGTGTGTCCTGCAGTGGACATAAGCATGCAAACATGGTATGTATATACGTTATGTATTTAAGCTTTTTGTTAAATTACCTGTTGGAATACCAGGAAATTATTTTTTACGGAAACATAAAAAACAATTGGTATTCGGAGATCTAAATCGTAAATTCGATCTTACATTTCTGACTTAGTTTTCAATGGTTTTAGACAGCCAGTATTTGGGAAGAGTTGAAAGTTATTGTTGTGGAGTCGCGGCGGAAGATGAGTTTTCGCCCCTATCCTCCAATCGCAGTAGCACCGCAAGACTCTCACGATGGATGTTACTGCGAAGGTAGAAAAAAGTCGGTATAGTGTAATATGACCTCACCTTGAGCCCCATGGTCCTTGGGAGGTGGACTCGGAATGGTCCGGATCCACCTAGGTTGGAGGCTAATGAGGTCGAAGCGTCCGTACTCCGGCGCATTTTCATGCATTCTCTCCTGAAAAGGGGCTGTCTAAGGCGGCCAGGCCTGGTGGGGTTACGGATGTGAACGGAAGCGATCCCGTGGATCAAGTTGAAGCAATGGCGGAACACCGGGGATTTTAGTTTTACGAGCCCAGTAACACTTGTCCTTGCCACTGCAAGGGCAGGTGTCTGATGGGTATTTATAATAACATAAAAGACGAATTCTATTTATTTAAAGGAAAATGTTTGATATTTAATGTAGCACTTAAATAACGTGATAACTTATTTACAAAGTTTACTTTAAAATATTTACTCCGCGAGGAAATTTACGGTATTATATTACGCTGGCTATTAGTGCAAGATTTAATTAAATTTGCACAAAGGGGAGGTTCACTTGTGGTTATAGTCCTAAAAGCTTTCTCGAGGCTCAATAAATAATTTTAGCAGAGTGCTATAAGACTATAGAGTGTTTATGTAAGATTATTCGAAAAAATAACTATAATTATAAATAAAAATCTTCACGCAATTCTCAATACAGGAGTAGAAAGAGGTCTAGTCTAGACAATTAAGTCCCTTTGACCCACCTTCCACCGAAGATATTTTCGGGACAACGTGCCAGGTGGTGTCCGTCGCCGTCTTTATGTCCAAGCCAACTATGTAATGCGTACATAAGTTTTTGAAAAACCCATTGGTACGAGCCCGCCACCTCAGGATCGAACTCAGGTCTTTGACTCGAAATTCCAACCACCCAGACACTCAGCTATCTTGACTCATTAAAATTAATACTTTTATTGTGTAGATTGTACTGGGAAGGTTTAAAACTCTTAATAACTACGTTAAAATAAATATAAATGTGTTTATGTGTGTGTGGTTGTGTTAGTTTTGTTCTAAACAAAAAAAAATTAAACAATAAAACAAAACAGAACAAAATATATGTTTTTCCTTTTTGTGTGTTATGTACTTCGAGATATTTATTATATCCACTTCTATAAAATACTACTTCATGTTATATTTGTAAATATGAAAGCTTATATGTTTCATTATTTGTTACTCAGTCACACAAAATGGATGTACAGAGTTAAATAAAAATTGGCGGAGAGATTTTTTTAAATATAGATTATTGTCGTATGTATATACGACACTTACTATCTGGAAAATTGTCAATTAGTTGAACTGGTCAAAAATAAATTTTGAGATCCTACGCAACCACCATTCCAATAGACTGAATGTACACGAATAGAGTATATTTGTAAATATGACTAGATATTATCAAAGTGGAAACGTGAGTGTGAATATTGAAAACGCCTTTTCAACTGTATTTATACGTTTATTTGCTTACGTTACCACATAAAAGTGTGGTATATTTAAAATATATTCTAAAAGCAACCAAAGAAAAGAGTAGTTAGGATAAAATCACCTAGATGTCCAGAAATAAAGATAAAAGCATGTTAGAATAAAATTTTCAGCGTCGCTGTCGGCATTTCCAATGAAGAGCTATTTTTAGCTTTCACGCCTTAACGGGCTTGCCGTTCGAGGAACTTAATAAATTGGCTTAGTGACTTCGAGGTTAGTGTCTGTGTTGACAAAAACAAAGAACAAAAATTCTTTCTAATTACTATAACGACACATGGCGAAACTAAGGCCGTGTGTAAAAATATAGCACCTCATTTTATCGCGTGGGTGTTTTAAGAGGTAATTAGAATACAAGTTAATGTAAAAAAAAGTTTTATATAAATAACATTTCACACGACCTTTGAGTTCATACCATTTCAACTACCGCCTTGATTTTGACGAAACTTGTAATGCATTTGAGTTAATAGGTGAAATGCCTTGTAACTAGCAATTAACTACGGACAAATAACCGGATAACTGTTTTAAAAATAGCAGACATCATTTTGATTTAAATGCAAAGCTTCCCGATTTGAGGGTTTGCTGGCCTCATCGGACGGTACTGTTATTGCGGTTGAAGGTCCGCGCTGAAGAAGATGATGATACGTTGACATAGATAATACGTTTTTAAATACTTACACTACTTTTTTAGGGAAAATTTTCAAACAACACCTGGTTTTTCTATATCTTTCATTCTTCGAGCAACGTACTCATAACGTCTTTAAAAGTGAGTCGCGGTCTATCTCAACTCCTTCTATTGTTTACTTTTGCCCAGTAAACCTATCGATGAGAGCTTTACTTAGGAAAGTCACTTTGAGTAGCTAGTTCTGCTTAGTGCTTGTCAGTCTGGCGAAAGTCGAGCGACCTATAGTGATTCCATTTTTTATTTTGTTTGGTTAATTAAACGTGAAAAGCAAGTCACGATAGCCAAGTGCTTGGGTGATTGATATTTGAGTCTAGAGACCCGAGTTCGATACCTAGGTGGCAGGCTCGTACCGATGGTTTGTTTAACACTTACGCCGGATTTTTGATATCGATGGCTTGGTCACGTCAGGATAGCCGAGTGGTTGGGTGGTCGGAATTTCGAGTCAAGAGACCCGAGTTCGATCCTCAAGTGGCCGTACCAATGGGTTTTGTAAAAACCTATGTACAAATTATATCGTTGGCTTGGACATAAAAGACGACGACGGGCTCACCACCTGTCACGTTGTCCCGAAAATATCTTCGGTGGAAGGTGGGTCGAAGGGACTTAAATGTCTAGACTAGACTTCTGTCTACCCCTGTATTGGGAAGTGCGTGAAAATATTTATTATTTACTATGATGGCTTGGTCATAAAGATGGCGACAGGCTCACCACGTGTCCCGTTGTCCCAAAAAATATCGTTGGTGAAAAGTGGGTCGGAAGGACGTAATTGTCTGGACTTCTGTCTACTCAGTATGGGGATTAGCGTGAAGATATTTATTATATTTTCGATACTACACCTCTGCCTTCCCCGAATAACGACAAATTGCGTGAAGATATTGCTTCTTACATAATAATACTTGCAAATAATATATGATACGGTTCTGTAGTTAAACCCTTTGTCGATTGCAGGGTATTACGTGAAAGTACCAAGCTTATCCATCTTTGTAACGTACTAAGCCTCTTTTAAAACTTTAAGGCGGTCCCACCTACCAACCTCGAGCCTCTTGTGTCACAATCTGCGCCTCTTCCCACAAGAATTACGGCAGTAAATAAACATAAATTAAAATAACACATACTTAAATAGCTAATGTAGCAAAGTAATTAGTGGTTGTTGTTTTTTAATAATTTCACGTGTGGATACAAAAATTGTATTGTTAAGAAAATTTAATACACCGAAGTGTCACGATAGCTGAGTGGTAGGACTTTTCAGTCAAGAGACTCAAGTTCGATCCCCAGGTGGCATGCTCGTACCAATGGGTTTAACAAACCCATTGGTACTAAAAACTAAAAACTTATGTACGAATCATATCGATGGCTTGGACGTAAAGACGGCGACGGGTTCACCACCTGTCACGTTGTCCCGAAAATATCTTCGGTGGTAGGTGAGTCAAAAGCACTTAATAGTCTTGACTAGACCTCTGTTTACCTCTGTAGAAATGAAGTTCAAAAATGTAATTCCTACAGCCTATTAAGTGTCCGCTGCTGAACATTTCTCTCCTAGAATTTTCCACAAGGAATTATGCAGGTCGTCAGTCCACATTGTAGGGGATCGTCTTAAACATAAAAGGATCAACATAAATAAATATCTTCACGCGATTTCCAATACAGGGTTCAGAGGTCTACTCTTGATAATGAAGTCCCTTCGAGCCACCTTCCATCGAAGATATTTTCGGGACAACGTGCCAGGTGGTGTCCGTCGCCGTCTTTATGTCCAAGCCAACTATGTAATGCGTACATAAGTTTTTGAAAAACCCGTTGGTACGAGCCTGCCATGCCACCTGGGGATCGAACTCGGGTCTCGACTCGAAATTCCGTACACCCAACCACTCGGTTATATTAAATGTTGACAAATAACATATGAACAGAAAGTTACTACATTAATAACGGCCTGTAAAAATACCAGACAAAAATTTAACAGATCAATTAGGGCTATCAGCGTCAGTGGTTCGAGGTGTCTAGTACCGCGATAGCTAAACCATCTGCCAAGCACATGGCGATTATGGAGAACCCAGGTATGGTTGTATGGGAGATGCTAACTCGTGTGTCCTGCAGTGGACATAAGCATGCAAACATGGTATGTATATACGTTATGTATTTAAGCTTTTTGTTAAATTACCTGTTGGAATACCAGGAAATTATTTTTTACGGAAACATAAAAAACAATTGGTATTCGGAGATCTAAATCGTAAATCCGATCTTACATTTTCTGACTTAGTTTTCAATGGTTTTAGACAGCCAGTATTTAGGAAGAAAGGGATTGAAAGTTATTGTTGTGGAGTCGCGGCGGAAGATGAGTTTTCGCCCCTATCCTCCAATCGCAGTAGCACCGCAAGACTCTCACGATGGATGTTACTGCGAAGGTAGAAAAAAGTCGGTATAGTGTAATATGACACTCACCTTGAGCCCCATGGTCCTTGGGAGGTGGACTCGGAATGGTCCGGATCCACCTAGGTTGGAGGCTAATGAGGTCGAAGCGTCCGTACTCCGGCGCATTTTCATGCATTCTCTCCTGAAAAGGGGCTGTCTAAGGCGGCCAGGCCTGGTGGGGTTACGGATGTGAACGGAAGCGATCCCGTGGATCAAGTTGAAGCAATGGCGGAACACCGAGGGATTTTAGTTTTTACGAGCCCAGTAACACTTGTCCTTGCCACTGCAAGGGCGGGTAATACATTGGGTATTTATAATAACATAAAAAAGACGAAGAATTCTATTTATTTAAAGGAAAATGTTTGATATTTAATGTAGCACTTAAATAACGTGATAACTTGTTGCAAAGTTTACTTTAAAATATTTACTCCGCGAGGAAATTTACGGTATTATATTACGCTGGCTATTAGTGCAAGATTTAATTAAATTTGCACAAAGGGGAGGTTCCTTGTGGTTATAGTCCTAAAAGCTTTCTCGAGGCTCAATAAATAATTTTAGCGAGTGCTATAAGACTATAGAGTGTTTTATGTAAGATTATTCGAAAAAATAACTATAATTATAAATAAAAATCTTCACGCAATTCTCAATACAGGAGTAGAAAGAGGTCTAGTCTAGACAATTAAGTCCCTTTGACCCACCTTACACCGAAGATATTTTAGGGACAATGTGATAGGTGGTGAGCCCGTCACCGTCTTTATGTCCAAGCCAACGATACGTTCATAAGTTTTGAAAAACCCATTGGTACGAGCCCGCCACCTCAGGATCGAACTCGGGTCTTTTGACTCGAAATTCCAACCACCCAACCATTCGGCTATCGTGACTGTTGTAACTATAATTGAGAGATTTTTGTTTTCATTTTCCCGAAAGAATTCTGGGATATTCAGAGGTCTAGACAATTTTTTTCTCCTTTCGACCCTTATTACATTGGATATTATTTGATACTGCAAGTGTCACGATAGCAGAGTGGTTGGGTGGTTGGAATTTCCAGTAAATAGACCTGAGTTCGATCCCCAGTTAACAGGCTCGTACCAATGAGTTTTTAAAAAACTTATGTACGAATTATGTTGTTGGCTATTATATATTACTTTTTTATTATTTGATACTACATGTCAGGTGGTGGGCCTGTCGCCATATTATTTATATATTCTTTATTGTACGGCACAATTTAAGATAAAAAAATTGTGCAGAAGTCAATCGGTCTTCTTACTAAAAAGCGATTTTTTTAGGCAACGCAGATTCAGAGATAATAAAGAAAAGGAGGGTGATGTATTATTAAAATGAAATAACAAAATCATGGTGACCGTGATAAAAGAAGTCCAAGTAATAAGACTTTTCGAAGCAAATTATAAAAATCGAGTTAAATCAAATCATTTGTTCATCATGTACGAGTATGTAACATAAATTATATCCATCGGTTGTCATTTATAAAATACCCTCGTTTCTTAATGAAGTTCCTCTAACGGAGAAGAAACGTTGGAAAATACTTTTTGTGAGAAAGCCTTCCACGAAGTTTTTCTCGCCGTTTCTCTTTGAATTTTTTAAACAAAGCAAATACAATATTTGACGGCGTCGGTGAACGGGTTGCGTATACTCCGGTTATTAAGGTGTCGCCAGCTCTGGGGGAGTTGTGTGAGGCTCCAGGGTTTGAATCCTAGACGGGTCAATGTAGAAAACTAACTAACTAATATTATACGTAAACCGTTGTCACAGTGAAGCAGTTTCGTTTTGTCCACAAACATTTGAAATGCGATTCAAACCTTGGTAGTGGAAAAACTCCAGACAGTTCAGGAATTGTATTGAGGTATACTTATATCGAGGTAACGGTATATTGAGGTAACTAAATCGCTAGTAAGATTATCGTAAGCCATCAATATAATAATTATCTGTCAGGGAGAATGAAAAATAATGACGTGTGAATGTGTAAATAAAATATACATAGGTACATAAATAGTTTGTATACATAGATAGAAAAGGACATCACATACATGGCTCTGATCCCAAAGTAAGCAGCTAAAGTACTTGTGTTATCGAGTCGGAAACAACGAAGTCAAATGGTAGAGGCACTGCGGTTTGGTGGAAGAAATTGATAAGAGTTTTGGTAACGACTCTTTAGTGGAGAAGCTTATCATTTGTAAAAAGGAAAAAAAAGAAGAAAAGTACGTTTACTTAAGCACGCATGTATGAAGTCTTAGTTCTTTGCCGTGACAGAACGGTAGAACTTTAAAACTGACGCTGTCTTTATGTCCAAGACAACGATATAAATTTAAAAAAATTTTCTAATACCACATTGGTACCTATTATCTGGGGATCCAACTTGGGTCTCTTGACTTCGATCACCCAACCACTCGTCTATCGTAACTTCTATTTGTTTACATGTGATACTTAGAAACTATTAGTTAATTTATCAGCAAACTTACGGGAAAGCTTTTATGATGATAAGTAACTTTATTGATCAAATTAAGTTCCTCAAGTCCAAACCCGACGAGGAAAGCTCATAACAAGGAATTTTTTGAATTAAACTTGTATGTACAATTTGTTGTTTGTAAGAATAATACCACTTTCTTTCTTCCCGTGGGTGTGGTAAGAGGCGACTAAGGGAAACAACCTTGAATAATGTTATGGCAACCGAAAGATGGCGATAACCATCGCTACAAAATATTAGACAAAAATAATCTGACCGAAGATGGGCAGCAGCGTCTGAGCTGCAATTGATCTGGTACAGCGATCGCCAATCCGCTTGCCAAGCGAGGCGTTTATGGCAAATCCTCCCTATTGGAGAAGTCTATGTCCTGCACTGGACTTTTACAGGCCGTTATATATGTATGTATGTAAACTTGTATGTACAATTTGTATTGTTAGCTTGAACATCCCTACGTAACAAATGAGTTGTTATATTCATACATACATTATCACCTCCACTGTACGAAATATGTCTCTACCAAGCGGAATGTACCAGACCCCTCGCACCGGTCTGCTTCATTTTTAACTGATATATTTCTAGATGGTTAATCTCGCCTTTGGTCTCATAGTCAATCGCCACAGCGATACTTAATGATTCATTTTCCTAAGTCGTTTCTTAGCAGTTACCATAAATAACAAACACAAAAGTCTGGTCCTCCGACCCCTCTAAACCACCCAAGTATTTGTATAATACGATCGTGAGCTGGTTGTTGTTTTATTCAGAAAACAAAGCTTTTGTAACGAAAATAATATGCCCTCACATAACTTCGCAGACGTAAACAAACTGTAGGTAACTCACAACAAACAATGCAGCTAGACAAATGTTTATTCTATTGCTCTGGGCAAATAAATTCGGAGCGTCAAATAAACACCCCATCTCATTTGAATGGCGGGTGAAATGTGCCTGCAAGGGATTGTTATGTCTTTTTTATTGCATCTTCCCACTGAACTTGTGAAATTCTGTTATTTGTGCTTCATAACGTTACATATTACGACGCACGATATGTCAAACGCCGCCATTATTCTTAGATAAAGAATTTCGCTGTCTAATATAAAGAATATTATTCTTAATAATCAATATATCACGCTATCATATTTTAATTAACTAACTGCCCCCGGGGGTTTGTTATGTTTGTTTGGTTATGTTTCTAAAATTAAAGTAGCCCATGTTACTCCTTATAACATTAGCTATCTGCCAGTGAAAGTCCTTTTAAAATTAGTCCAGTCGTTTCCGAGATTAGCCGGAACAAATTGAGTCAGACAAAAATTGTAAAAAAACTATTTTGTTGTATGTACCGTAGGTATTCATATAGATGTAGTAAAAACAGTTATTTCAATATTACAAACAGATATTATTTATATGTATAGAAGTATAGATAAGACGGCAAGTCACTAGCAATGAACTCTAGTGGTCAACGATGACATATAAGGTTTGAGGTATATAACGGACGTAGAAGTAATCAGTAGGAGGTAGGAAGAGGATTAGTGGGATTCAAAAGTCAAACGAGAAAGAACCCAAATTGAAACGATATATTTTTTATAAATAAATAAATAAATATAAATATCTTCACGCAATTCCCAATACAGGGGTAGACAGAGGTCGAGTCTAGACAATTAAGTCCCGTCGACCCACCTTCCACCGAAGATATTTTCGGGACAACATGACAGGTGGTGAGCCCGTCGCCACCTTTAAGTCCAAGCCAACGATATAATTCGTACATAACCTGGGGATCGAATTCGGGTCTCTCGAATCGAGATTCCGACTACCCAACCACTCGGCTATCGTGACTATTCTATATAACTATTTTTTATCTATATGCAATTACCCAAAAAGGGGTAGGCAGGAATCCAGATAATGTTTCTTCAACCTACTTTTCAGCAAATCTATCCGGAAATAAGTTTATATATACATATAAACGTCCATGACTTGACTACAAACATTCATATTCATCACACAAATGTCTGCTCTAGCGGGATCCGAACCGTCCACTCTTAGCTTCGAAAGCAGGGTCACTACCAACTCGGCTATAGTCAATAGTTTTTATAGTTTTTTTTTTACCAAATAATAAATTAATATCTTGACGCCATTCCCAATAATAATTTAATCCCTTCGACCCACCTTCCACTGAAGATATTTTGGGACAACGTGACAGGTGGTTACCCCGTCGCCGTCTCTATGTCTAAGCCAACGATATGAATAATATATAAGTTTTTAAAAACCCATTGGTACGAGCCTGGCACCTGGGGATCGAACTCGGGTCTCTCAACTCGAATTACATCACCCAACCACTCGGCTATCATGACTTTTCCAAGAGAGACCCGAGTTCGATGTTTTAAAGATAAAACTGTGTTTATATGGTATATGATAAATAAATAACATAAACATTAGGTGTAATTCAATATGTTCTAAAGTAACCTAACCTTACCAATATACTAAATGAAACACGTTTAGTAAATTTGCAACTTCTGCAAAATTATTAAGTATCAACTAAGCATGAATTATTTTAATGTTGAAGTTAATGAAACAGTAACATCAGTTATACGTCTCTCTGAAATGAGAAGTTCGCCTTTGAAGCGACTTTCACAGAAATAATTCAGAGCAATCCAGCAATAGAGATTTCGGAGTAGTTTACATTGACTTATCTATCCAAGCGAACACAGTCGTTAATGTAATTGAAATTATTGTTAATTCAAATATTCCACGTATTCGTCGAGAAATCACATTTGGACTGACTAAAATAGACTTTTAATGTACTTCATTACACTATATTTTTTCAGTTATCCTTAATATACATTTATACATTGTTAACACTGAAGATTTTTTTACAGAGTTGATTTTTTTGTATCTCGTTTTACGTTTCAAGTTAATTTGGATAGGTGCTACATCTGAGAAAAATTATGATTTATAAAAAATATTTAAAAGTGAAGTTTATTTATATTTTTAAGCAATTTTTTCACTGGGGTAGGCAGAGCTACCCCAGGGAAGGTTTTTCGAGCCTCTTTTCAAATAAATAAATAAATATCTTCACGCAATTCCCAATACAGGGGTAGACAGAGGTCAAGTCTTGACAATTAAGTCCCTTTGACCCACCTTCCACCGAAGATATTTTCGGGACAACGTGACAGGTGGTGAGCCGTCGCCGCCTTTATGTCCAAGCCAACGATATAATTCGTACATAAGTTTTGAAAAACTCATTGGTACTGCCACCTGGGGATCGAACTCAGGTCTCTCGACTCGAAATTCCGACCACCCAACAACTCGGCTATCGTGACTTTTCAAGAGAGACCCGAGTTCGATGTTTTAAAGACAAAACTGTGTTTATATGGTATATGATAAATAAATAACATAAACATTAGGTGTAATTCAATATGTTCTAAAGTAACCTAACCTTACCAATATACTAAATGAAACACGTTTAGTAAATTTGCAACTTCTGCAAAATTATTAAGTATCAACTAAGCATGAATTATTTTAATGTTGAAGTTAATGAAACAGTAACATCAGTTATACGTCTCTCTGAAATGAGAAGTTCGCCTTTGAAGCGACTTTCACAGAAATAATTCAGAGCAATCCAGCAATAGAGATTTCGGAGTAGTTTACATTGACTTATCTATCCAAGCGAACACAGTCGTTAATGTAATTGAAATTATTGTTAATTCAAATATTCCACGTATTCGTCGAGAAATCACATTTGGACTGACTAAAATAGACTTTTAATGTACTTCATTACACTATATTTTTTCAGTTATCCTTAATATACATTTATACATTGTTAACACTGAAGATTTTTTTACAGAGTTGATTTTTTTGTATCTCGTTTTACGTTTCAAGTTAATTTGGATAGGTGCTACATCTGAGAAAAATTATGATTTATAAAAAATATTTAAAAGTGAAGTTTATTTATATTTTTAAGCAATTTTTTCACTGGGGTAGGCAGAGCTACCCCAGGGAAGGTTTTTCGAGCCTCTTTTCAAGAAAGCGTATTATTGGGATAACGTTACAGATGGTGAGCCTGTTGCGGTAGAATATTTTTAAATATATACATATATTTAGATGGATAAATATTCATATATAGATATGTTAACGTCCATGACTCGAGTAGAATCATACATATTCATAACAAAAGTATATGTCCCCAACCGAATTCGAACCCCAACCCTTAGTTTCGAAAGCAAGGTCGGTAAAGATTCCGAGTATATTTATTGTGACGGACGGACAGACGGAAATACGAGGGTTAAATTTTTTTTACAAACTACACAACCCTGGAAACAGCAAAAGAATGTAGATTTAAAAAAATGGTAAGATGGAGTTTGTTGAAAAAAAATACATCTTCGCGCCATTTTTAATACTGGGATAGACAGAGGTCAAGACAATTTCATTCGACCGACATTCCATGAAGACATAATTTGGGACATTTTTTTGGTAACAGGTGGTAAGCCCCTTATTTTTTTATAGAAAAGGCCAGCAAACGAGCAGACGGCTCACGTGATGGTAAATGATTACCGCCGCCCATGAACATCCGCAATACCAGAGGCATAGCAGATGCGTTGCCGGCGGCCTCCGGTTACCTGCACTTACCAGACGAAACGCAGAAGTTTGTTAGACTTCTACTTTTTAGACTACTACTACTGCACGCCGGTAGTCTGTGAGGTCGTGGTACTTTCCCGGTCGAGCCGGCCCTTTCATGCAACAACAAAAGTTGATGCGTGGCTTTACCACTGTTATATATGTTACCTTAAAGGCGGCGACGGGCTCACCACCTGTCACGTTGTCCCGAAAATATCTTCGGTGGAAGGTGGGTCAAAGGGACTTAATTGTCTAGACTTGACCTCTGTCTACCCCTGTATTGGGAATTGCGTGAAGATATTTTTTTTATATATATGTTACCTCATCTTTGTGTCCAACCCAACATAATCCGTACATATCTTTTGAAATAACCAATTGGTACGAGCCTCTTCTATTGATTGATACAGGTCTATCGTCAAAACTATAAGACGTGCGTGGAGTAAGGAATTCACTTTATAGTATCGGCGTGTAAGGAAGAAGGATATTGGGCCAGGAGAAAGAAATGCATGGGGAGAAATAAGCATAAGTTATGTCATTAACCTGAAGAAACGCAAAAGCGCATGAGGCTACTATCATCAAACTCTGTAATTACTTAATGATGAGTGAGACAATTAAGTTGTGGCGACATCTATGTCTCCACATTGGAAGCTCGCTAGTGGCGGATTCAGGAAACACATCGACGTCCTACATCGCGCTATCGAAGTTCGCACGATGACATGCATATATACGATTACCGATAGCGCACACTGTTGAGGAGACGTCCTCCCAGGTCACGATCACCCAACCACTCGGCTATCATGACTTTTTTCAAGAAAGCGTATTATTGGGATAACGTTACAGATGGTAAGCCTGTTGCGGTAGAATATTTTTAAATATATACATATATTTAGATGGATAAATATTCATATAGATATGTTAACGTCCATGACTCGAGTAGAATCATACATATTCATAACAAAAGTATATGTTCCCAACCGAATTCGAACCCCAACCCTTAGTTTCGAAAGCAAGGTCGGTAAAGATTCCGAGTATATTTATTGTGACGGACGGACAGACGGAAATACGAGGGTTAAATTTTTTTTACAAACTACACAACCCTGGAAACAGCAAAAGAATGTAGATTTAAAAAAATGGTAAGATGGAGTTTGTTGAAAAAAAATACATCTTCGCGCCATTTTTAATACTGGGATAGACAGAGGTCAAGACAATTTCATTCGACCGACATTCCATGAAGACATAATTTGGGACATTTTTTTGGTAACAGGTGGTAAGCCCCTTATTTTTTTATAGAAAAGGCCAGCAAACGAGCAGACGGCTCACGTGATGGTAAATGATTACCGCCGCCCATGAACATCCGCAATACCAGAGGCATAGCAGATGCGTTGCCGGCGGCCTCCGGTTACCTGCACTTACCAGACGAAACGCAGAAGTTTGTTAGACTTCTACTTTTTAGACTACTACTACTGCACGCCGGTAGTCTGTGAGGTCGTGGTACTTTCCCGGTCGAGCCGGCCCTTTCATGCAACAACAAAAGTTGATGCGTGGCTTTACCACTGTTATATATGTTACCTTAAAGGCGGCGACGGGCTCACCACCTGTCACGTTGTCCCGAAAATATCTTCGGTGGAAGGTGGGTCAAAGGGACTTAATTGTCTAGACTTGACCTCTGTCTACCCCTGTATTGGGAATTGCGTGAAGATATTTTTTTTATATATATGTTACCTCATCTTTGTGTCCAACCCAACATAATCCGTACATATCTTTTGAAATAACCAATTGGTACGAGCCTCTTCTATTGATTGATACAGGTCTATCGTCAAAACTATAAGACGTGCGTGGAGTAAGGAATTCACTTTATAGTATCGGCGTGTAAGGAAGAAGGATATTGGGCCAGGAGAAAGAAATGCATGGGGAGAAATAAGCATAAGTTATGTCATTAACCTGAAGAAACGCAAAAGCGCATGAGGCTACTATCATCAAACTCTGTAATTACTTAATGATGAGTGAGACAATTAAGTTGTGGCGACATCTATGTCTCCACATTGGAAGCTCGCTAGTGGCGGAAAGTCCTCTCCACCGTCTGTCACATAAGATATTTTCGGGACAATGTGACAGGTGGCGAGCCCGTCGCCGCCTTTATGTCTAAGTTAAAAACCCATTGGTACGAACCTCGGAGATCAAATTTGGGTCTCTTGACTCGAATTCCGATCACTCTACCTCTAGGCTATCGTGACTTTAAAAAAGAAAATATTAAAATATATGTAAAATAAAGGTTTAAGTTGAAAAAAAAAAGAAAACAAGTTTATTCATTGCGACAAACAATAAATTTCACAGAGAGTTATTAGTCATAAATTTAACATAAATAAAGTAATTATTTATCCGAGATTCGCCGAGTTGGTGACTCAGCCTTCGAAGCGAAGGATTGCGGGTTCGAATTTCGTGCGGGGCAAACATTTGTGTGGTGAATATGAATGTTTTGTGGTGAATATGAATATGAATGTTTGATGTTACGATTGTTTATATGTGTATATGAATATTTATCTATGTAAATATATATGTAAGTATATCGTACCGTTAGCTTGGATATTTAGACGGCTACACCTTTCACTTTATTGTCGGAAATTGCGTGTAGATATAAAATAGTCTGTAGCAAAGAAATGCCGCGAAACGGCAACATGCCGACAATACTGCTGCAGCGCTGTTGTTCTGCACTACGAAATAGGCCACGACACGTGTGCGTTCAACAATATTTAACCTTAAATACAATACTTAATGCTTATTAAATAATAATATTATATTACTTACCATCTCGATCGTAATGGCTCCACACCTCCATGAACTGATTCGCGGACAGTTTCTTCAGCTCTCTTGAATCCGGATCCCGGAATTGCCTCATAAAATTGTTTGCTTTGTCCAAATTAAGCTTCTTAGACGAGGTTGAGTCAAAACTCATTTTTTGAAAATGTTATTATATGTATTTGTAAAAATATCTTCTATTATTTTATACGGTACAAGGTTTTATTTATGGTATGTAAATATATTTTTGTTATATGAATCTTCTTTTGTCTTTAAAAATACGTAAACTACAGTTATTTGATGAATAAATAATTTGGCTTTTCTTATTGTCAAAATACGAAAATTCAAATATAAATATACTGTTTGTGGTATTTTACGTGTTCATGCTAAGCTTCTTGACTATTTTCTTTTCGGCTTTCCGTGAAATCTGTAACAAAATAAACGTTATATTAATCAAATGGAAAATCATCACCTATTTATATTTTAATGCGGCTATTTATTTACTTAACCTTCCTTTATTTTTATTAGGTTTATATTATTACTAGATTTGCCAGCGACATTGTATCGCGCATTAAATCGAATGCTTAAAATGCGTTCAGTAGTTTATAAGATGTAGACCTAAATGTTATGTGACGTCCTTTTGTATTTATAGAACTTGTTTTTTCCAATACTTGATTTAGAAAATACGTTTATATTTACAACACTTATTAACTTAAAACTACAGTAATCGTACAGCCCTACTCCTTGTGGCATGGTAACACGAACGCTGGCTTAATTTCCACGTTGAATGGCTATCCTTAAACGTTGAGCGAGAAAAGAACCAGCCCTCTTGTCACCTGACCAGTCACGGATACTATTCTTTTATAAAATACATTGCGCGAGGACCCCAGAAGGAACATACCCGATTCAGCTGCCTCTGATGCCTCCCCGGCCCATATCAAAGTAACCCTGATGTGAGAGGTATTTAATGTATCAACCCAGGTCTCTTGCAGTCATCCCTTTAATATTCCACAAAGCTCTAAAAGCGAGACACAAGAGCCCTTCGGATGATTTCTTACAAGGAGCCGGGACAAAGACAGTCTGCCGGCACTATTTTTTGTCATAAAAGCACGTGGTGTCGAACGCACTGCAATCGATGCTATTTGACAAATTAATGTAAAATGATGTAACTTTTGACAAACCCATTGGTACGAGCCTGCCACTTGGGGATCGAACTCGGGTCTCTTGACTCGAAATTCCGACCACCCAACTACTCGGCTATCGTGACTTTTTCGTGAAAACTTATGTACGAATTATATCGTTGGCTTGGACATAAAGACGGCGACGGGCTCACCACCTATCACGTTGTCCCGAAAACATCTTCGGTGGAAGGTGGGTCAAAGGGACTTAATTGTCTAGACTAGATCTCTGTCTACCCCTGTATTTGGAATTGCGTGAAGATAATTTTTTTTATGTAACTTTTGGTGCGTCGATTTGATTGATGCTATTATTAATTTTGTATTTGTTAAATATAATTGTCTATCCCTTGCATTCTTAAATAATAAAAAAGGATAAGTTCTTTAGAAAATTATGTAGTTTCTCATTTCTAAACAATGAGAAATAAACGAAGAACCCTAAAGCCGAGAATTCTTTTTATAAAATACTCTATTCGAAGCGAGTTGATTTTAATCGGCTTAGTGAATTTTCTCTAAAGACTTCAGTAAGAGGAGCCCGCTTAAATCTCTTCCGCCCGATGGTTATAAAAGCTATTTCATTTGCTATTTAAGTACGTCTAACAACGTTATACGACCGAATGAAATTGTAAGCGCTTAGGGATACGAAGATAATGAAGGTACGATAAATAACGACATTTAGATTTATACGACCTATATACGATATATAACGTCGCGATAGCTGAGTGGTAAATGGAATTTGAGAAAAGAGATTCGAAGTTCAGACAAGAGATTCGAATTTGAGAAGATAGAAAGGTTTGGAAGGCTTCCCCCAGAGAAAGGCTTGGAAACAGATAGTGACGGGCTCAGCCCATTAAGCACCGGTTAATGTTAAAAAAATAATATTTTCACGCAATTCTCAATACAGGGGTAGACTGAGGTCTAGTCTAGACAATTAAGTCCCTTCGACCCACCTTCCATCGAAGATATTTTCGGGACAAAGTGACAGGTGGTGAGCCCGTCGCGCTCTTTATGTTCAAGCCAACGATATAATTCGTACATAAGTTATTGAAAAACTCATTGGTACGAACCAGCCACCTGGGAATCGAACTCGGGTCTCGTGCCTCGAAATTCCGACCACCGAACCTCTCGGCTATAGTGACTTTTTTACCGATTAATGTATAATAAATAAAATTTCCTCCTCTTCCCCAGTATGGGAAAATTCATGAAGATATAAAATAATATATGTAACTCTTTGTTTATACCAGTGAAAAAAAAGGAAAGTAGCCTGTACATGTCTTGCCTGTAAATGGACCTTCTATACAGCTTTTGACATTTGAAGGCAGGATTTTTAAATATTATTCAAGAGAGATTGGAGTAAAAAAAGTCCGCCACGCTGCTCCAGGGTGGGTTGATGAACTTCACACATACTTGAAAATGAATATAATTTTTTCTGAATTATTATTTGTTAGAAAGAGTACTCGGATACCCAAATATACATACATGAATGAAGAAAATGATGAAATCGAAAAAAGCTAAAGAGATATGAAATGATCGTGGCACTTGGTGACTCCGTCCGAGAATGAGTCGCGCGTATGAAGATATTTATTTATTTTTTCTTAGAAACATAAAGACATAAAGACGGCGACGGGCTCACCACCTGTCACGTTGTCCCGAAAATATCTTCGGTGGAAGGTGGGTTGAAAGGACTTAATTGTCTAGACTAGACCTCTGTCCATTCCTGTACTGGGATATTGCGTGAAGATATTTATTTTTATTTATTTCTTAGAAATGATATTTTCCTGCCACGCCCGCTTCATTAATTTCCGCAATTAAAATTACTATTAATAGTTTTAAAAATGTACAAACGCCGTCATCATCATCACAACAGTCCAACAAAAGACCACTACTGATCGTAGACCTTCATCAAAGTTTGCCACACAGAAAGATCCTGTGCCACCAGCAACCATCGAATCTTTCCACGTACGTGTCGTCGTGACGAAAGTTGCCACACTACGTTTGCATACACGAGGTTGCCATTCGAGAACTTTTATCCGTAAACGGTTGTTAGGCCAACGGGCTATGTAGCTGACGCATAGCCACTTTATCGTGCTAATCATTACGCTAGCTAAACGAAATTAAGTAGTTATTATTAATAAATAGACAAAAAATTAATAATATGAAAATATGTATTTTTTCATGTGACGTAATTTAGTTAAATAAATTAGTGATCTGTCGGTTGCCAATAGCAAGGTTTCTCTCTTCGTCGCCTTTTACATAACTCACGGAAAGAAAGGGCCATTCTTCTTACTTATATATTCTTAAACCGATACCATTCGGCAAAAAATAACATTACTTATATTAATTTCAATCATATTTATTAGATAAATTTTCTTTATCGATCGCAGTGTGAGATATCTCGCTACTTCATCGTTTAGCTGCATTTAAAAAATATCTTCACGCCATTCCCAATACAGGAGTAGACAGAGGTATAGACAATTAAGTCTTTTAGTCCCAAGGACAATGTAGGGTAGGTTAGTGTTATATAGGTTGTTGTGTGTGTGTTGTGTGGCCCATCGCCTTTTTTATGTCCAAGTCAACAATGTAAATCATACATTTATTCCAAATTTTAGTTTGGTATTTTCGAGATTGTTATCCCGCCATCTGTCGGTAGACTATTGCATTTTTAGGCTTTTCCTTTAGTCGCCTTTTACGACGACCCCGGGAAGAACCTGATGATGAGCGAAAAGCCTTACGCTGATGCCACAAGGTAACATCATCATCTTTTTCTTCTTTACAGAACTGCTGAACATAGGCATCCTCCGAAGTTTTTCACAAAGAACAGTCGTCAGCCACCTGAATCCATCAACATCCCGCAATATACTAACATAATGCTAACAATTAATTCAAACATAATAAAACACGTCAGGAAATAGGACCTTGGAACTGCTGAAGACTGAAATTGAACTGAAACTTTGTCTATAAGTCACAGATTTATGATTGTCTTACAAATAAAACTTTTGTCATTCTTCGCCAAATAATTCCCAGTCTTATATTAAATAAGAATTTTCGAGGATTCTCCCGAAAATAATTTGTTTGACAAGTAAGTAAATACATGTACATACATAAAATAATAATACTTATAAATACGAAAGTGTGTTTGTTTGTTTGTTACGCTGTAACCTAATGTAAACCACTTAACAGATTTTAAAAATTATTTCACCATTATATAGAAAGCTATATTATAGCCTTTATTTTTTTTAGCGATCCTTGCTAAAGTTGTTTTAATGTCATGTAAGGTATCAAAAATTAGCCTTTAAGTTATTTGACGTGCGCTGCCATTTTGTCGTTGGAATGTTTGTTTTTATAACCATGGACCTTATTGGAAAAGGATTTTTGACATTTTATTTCATGTGCAGATGAAATAAAATGTCAAAGGTCTTTTGTTAGTAGCAAAGTTGTTATGAAAGTCACTTTAACACTTAACATTCAACTAAGTATAAGGGTAAAAAATGTGGACTAGACGAAAGTGCATTGGCACACCTATTCTTCGACGACCTTCGTGGACGAGTGGCGTACCCAGGTTTACATGGTGTAACCAACCCTAAAGTCCCAATGTAGAAAATACACTTTCTTTATATTGTCTGGTCTGTGTTTAGTATTTTTGTTGTTTCTGATACAATAATACAAATGTTAAAGCTGCTTACTATGGGATTAGACCAATATATGTGATGTTGTCTTTGTCTCTGTATATATGTATGAATACACACATCTGTCGGCCTCGCTGTAGGATATGTTACCCCCTAACTTCCTGTTAGCTACCTTTATGAGTCTCTACTTTAGTGTATCTCCAGCAAAATTTTTAAAGTTTGATAATGGTGCATTGTGTTTAAGTTGTATATGTATAGCTAATGTGTACATTTGCCTCCTCCACTTTATTATCCTATCCCCGTATCCTATTTTACAATTTAGTAAACTAGTTAGTACTCTTAACCTTATAAGAGCACTAACTAGTTTACTAAATTGTATGTTTCTTAAAAAAGTGTACGTTTCATAAAAAGTGTACGTTTCACAAGACGAATTACAAAATTAATGTCTAATTTCTATTATTTGCATTTATTGTCACACACTTTCAATCATTGTTAAAACAATGGAGCCGTCAACCTGATGATAAGAAAAAGAAATATCTGCATGCTTTTCCCAATACCGGGGTAGACAGAGATCTAGACAATGAAGTCCTATCGACTGTGTGACTGTAGCCGTCTTTGTGTCCAAGTCAAAAATTAAAAAAATGTTGGCGATACGAATTTCCAATAAGTAATTATCAACGGTCCAGCTCATTATTCAATTAAGTTTGGCATCAGCTTTTTCCATTTGTTTGACAAATGATCATATTATGACTTTACTTACTTTCTAATGGTTATGATTATAACTTTGACAGTTCCTTAAAGACATTAATGTTACAAATGTGAAAGAAGGTTAAAATCCATTATGGATATAAACTCTCAAATCTGTCTCTAAAATCTCAAATCTCCAGTCTGTGGGCCTATCATAGATAGATAGATCTGCAACGATCAAAACATATCCTACCAAGGAAGATTTGCAAGGCTATTGAAATCAAAAAACATCCTAATTTCACTAGGAAAGATGGTTGAGTTATAGCACCGGCTTGGGAATTAGTCGTAACTTGTCACTTAATTTTATTTATTTTTATTTTATTTTTTCAGTTTTTAGGAGAACTTAAGCCATACGTAACTATATTGGTACAATAGTAGTTACATAGGCTACTTATAGTTCCCACATATTACAGTTAATTACATGTATGCAACTCGCAACTTTATCGTGTCATGATAACCCAAGATACCACAATTGCAGACAAGCTACTCACCTTGAAAAAAAAATTACACGAAGAACTTAAGTATGTCACTGCTTTTATTGGAGAATAGGTTTATCTCATTAAAGCTATAACGTTTATATAGCTTCTCCCGGTATTTTTTGATAAAAGTTCTTCTGAGTTTAAAACAATATATACCAGATAAATAATTAGGGACAACATCACATATATTGCTCCTAATCCCATCAATCTATTCCCAAGTAGCAAAGCTAAAGCATATATGTTATGGAATGAGAAACAGCGATGGTATATAAATATATACGAGACTATTTGGTTTGAAGTATTAAGATTTACGGCGATCTCAACAATCTGTACGGGATTTGCGAAACATTTTCCGCTGTATTCAGCTGTTTTATTTAATACTGTTCAACTTCATACGTGGTCAGAATTTTCAAGCGAAACTACGAAAATTGTTTGAATTCAACCAATCGAAGTCAACTCTTTTACTTTCTGTATTTCTATACGATTACACTATAGTCGTTTAGAATTATAGAAAGCGATTGCAGATAGAATTTAAACTTTTGTTATATCGTATAGAATTATAGAAAGCGATTGCAGATAGAATTTAAACTTTTGTATAGTCACGAAATTGCTGTAACATAACTGTTAAAAATGTGTGTCACGTCTATGAATATCTTCAATAACAACTACATACACGCATAAAAATCACGCTTTTTCCAGTTGAGGTAGGTTGCGACAACATTCTTTCAATAGCAACGATCCCGACATACGACTGATATACTACTTATTGTTGTAGGTTTTTTTTATAGAAAAGGGAGGCAAACGAGCAGGTGGCTCACGTGATGGTAAGTGATTACCGCCGCCCATGAACACCCGCAATACCAGAGGCATAGCAGATGCGTTGCCCCAGAATTGGGGGAGGGGAGTGTGTGGGCCTCCGGTTACCTGCACTCACCAGACGAAACGCAAAGTTTGTTAGACTTCTACTTCACGCCGGTGTTCTGTGAGGTAGTGGTACTTCCCCGGTCGAGCCGGCCCATTTATGCAACAACAAAAGCTGATGCGTGGCTCTACCTCTGTTAAAACTACACTGTTAAGGTGAATTAGATTTGGCAAATTAATTTGGTACAAGAGCGAACAAGTGCTCGTTTTGTAAAATTCTATCGACAACTTCACATGTGGTGGTTGCCACAGTACGGCAAAGGTCATGGGTTCTAATCTCGCCCGTGTCAGTTGATTTTTTTTTTTTTTCTCTTTCATTTAAATATATACAAACATTAGTCACGATAGCCGAGTGGTTGGGTGGTCGGAATTTCGAGTCGAGAGACCCGAGTTCGATCCCCAGGTGGCAGGCACGTACCTATGGGTTTTATCAAAAACTTATGTACGAATATCGTTGGCTTGAACATAAAGGCGGCGACGGGCTCACCACCTGTCACGTAGTACCTTCAAGAAATTGGGAATTGCGTGAAGATATTTATTTATTTATTTATTATTTCATTTAAAAACAAAAGTTTAGCATAAGTTATAAGCTTAAAGCTTATCATAAAAAAAAGCATATTCAATAGAAAAATACATAAATGCTCGGATTGATCTAATGTAACATATAATATTTTAACAAACTCTAAGTTAAAAAGAGTAACACGAACATAAATTGCAATTGCTAAGATTTAACAACCTTTACCCTCTAACCTTTGCACCCTTAAACACCACCCTTAGGGTTAATTAAGCCATGAAGGGAAATCGGTTTTCATCATTATTTATAGAGTTAAATAAATAAATATCTTCACGTAATTCCCAATACAGGGGAAGACAGAGGTCTAGTCTAGACAATTAAGTCCCTTCGACCCACCTTCCACCGAAGATATTTTCGGGACAATGTGACAGGTGGTGAGGTATTGAAAAAACCCATTGGTACTAGCCTGCGACTTGGGGATCGAACTGGAGCCCTCTCGACTCGAAGTTCCGACCACCCATCCACTCGGCTATCGTGACTTCTTTTTATAGAGTTAACCACGCCATTTATTTGTGATTTTAATTCAAAATATGTTTCTTTTGTTTAATTTAAAAGAGAAATCTTCACGTCATTCCAAATAACGGGGTAGATAGAGGTCTAAACGATTACGTCGTTTTGACCTTTTACCGAAGACATTTTTTTTGGCACAAACTGACAGGTGGTAAATCTGTCGGCGTCTTTATTTCCAAGTCAACGATGTAAATAGTACATGAATTTCGAAAATCCTATGGTACAAGCTTACTGATGATGAACCTAGAGATCGAAGTAGGGTCTCTTGACTCGAATTCCGATTATCAAACCGCTAGGCCATCGTGTCTGTTTATTGCCAAGAAGGTAATAGACTAAATTTGGTCAGGTAACTTTATTGATAATTATCTGGCTATCAGTCAGGTCCTTGTGATTTTTGCTGCGAGAGTCTAAATCTAACAAGCAATTCTCACTACGTCACAAGAAAGTGTTATTAATCCTGGACTAAAACAAAATTTTCTTGCATTTATATCTGCATAGCTGTAAAGCTGGGAGCGTTGAGTTGAAACTTCCCCATATTTTTGACGTGCTGTCATGGTAAAGGGCAAAACCTTAAAAATGGAGTAGGCTGCCAACAGATGGCAACATTACCATCTCGTAATACGTCAGACCGAAATTCTCCATCAATCTATTTATCGATGTCTTCCTACAGACTTTTTCAGACCCTTATATGAAAAATAAGATATAATTTAACGGTAAAGACATCATACTTCGCTCATATCCCAAAGGAAGAAGCTTAAGTACTGTAATAGAATCGGAAACTACGTAGGCACCACAAACATCTACACCCGATAAAATGTAAAAAAAGTGCTTACTACATTGACCCTACCTGAAATCGAACCCGGGAACTAAGTGCAGGCGAAGCCATGAAAACCGGTACGCCACTCGTCCACTGAGGTCGTCGAAGAATAGTGTGCCAATGCACTTTCGACTAGACATTTTTTACTCTTATAATTAGTTGAATGTTAAGTGTCAAAATGACTCATAGTTTTCTCCATTGTTTTACAATTAATATGAATACCTAAGTTTTTAGATAGGAAGAGCAGTATATTATACCTTGGATTGACACATAAAATTTAAAAAAATTTGACCCAATGGGGCTTTGGGACAATAAGAGTAAATCCAAGCAAATGATTCAAGTTGTAGTTCTAGATCAGAATTGTGTAATGGTCAGAGACGCTAATAAAACCTATGCGGTTGACCAGAAAATATACTTTCGAAAGAGATATGAACATATTTGTAGCGCAATCTTAAAATATTTCTTTCCACTTCAGCAGATCTCAAGAACACAGTATTCTCTTGGGGAGGTACACTTGTGAGGGCTTAGCTTTGAAACAAAGTCGTATTTCACGGTCGCGTGCTCGGCTTACCCGCCACGGCCCTTGACCGTTCTCCAAAATGTATCATCGAAGACCGTTGCAAAATCTGATTACAAGTATGTCGATATTTGGTTTAATTTAACTAGAAAGTGGATGCGAGTTAGTAGAGGTTTTGTTACAAATTACGATAAAATAAGTGAAATAGTACTTTGTACAATTGTTTTTGTTACTCCAATCGTTAAGACCCTATAGTTGAGTGGTTTGGTCACCAGATTTCGAACCAGGAGATTTTCGGACGAATAAAATTTGAATAAAATAAAATTAAATTTGTGTCAGCGACGGGCTAACCATTTGTCGCGTTGTTCCAAAAATATTTTCGGTGGGAGGTGAGGAAAGGACATAATTGTTTTTTTTTTTAGAAAAACTCTTTGTACGGCTTCTCTTGCGGAACGAACACGAGTCTCCTAATTCCAAATAAGGTGACCAATTCTTCTTAATGATTGGAGTAACACAAAAATTTGCACTATTTCAATAATAAAAAAAAACATCTTCACGCCATTCCCAGTACAGGAGTAGACAGAGGTGGGTCGAAAGGAAAATTAAGTCCTTTCGACCCACCTTCCACAGAAGACATTTTTAGGAGAACGTGACAGGCGGTGAGCCCGTCGCCGTCTATATGTCCAAGCTAGCGATATAAATCGTACGTATGTTTTTGTAAAAACCCATTGGTACGAGCCGTGGGGATCGAACTGGGGGCTATTGATTCGAATTCCGATCATTCAACCATTCGGCTATCGTGAAGTGATAAAGTTATGTATGGATAATATAATAAAATTTTATGCACCGCCCATCTTTTGTCCTCAACACAGCATGTAGGATACTTAGTGAATATGCGAAAAAGTAGGTTAATCTCACTGGATTTAGTACATACGTGAGACGTTAATATGAAATATTAACGTCTCACGTATATAATAAATATTTAATATTATTATTATATTCTCCGCTGCATGATACTGAGAAGCTATAATCCAAATAGTGTAAGTTAGACTGTGAAAATAATATACATTTATTATATAACACGCATTATATAACACGCCTCTTATAAGGAGGATTGCTATAATCGCCACGCTTGCAAATGGATTGGCGATCGCAGTACCAAACACCCTTCACCTTAGACGCTGCTGCCCGTCACCGGTCTGCCCAATTTTGGTTAGGTATTTTTGAGATGGTTATCTAACAATTGGGAAGCCAATGGTATTTCCAAGGTTGTGCACTTAGTAGCCTCTTACGACACCCACGGGAAGAAAGGTATATGTGGCATATTCTTACGCCGTAAGCACACGGCAAAACAATTATATTTAATTTTAATTTTACTAATATACTTTATATAAATATTTCATGTAAATGTCATGCAAGTAAAAATGTTAGTGCTATGAAAGAGTGGAGGCACCTAACATGAATTTCTTAAACTTAAAAAAGGAGAAGCCAGTTCCAGCTTTTTTTATAGAAAAGGGAGAAAAACGAGCAGGTGGCTCACGTGATGGTAGGTAAGTGATTACCGCCGCCCATACCTGCAATACCAGAGGCATAGCAGATGCGTTGCCGGCCTTAGGGTCCCCCCCCCCCAGAATTGGGGGAGGGGGGTGTGTGGGCCTCCGGTTACCTGCACTCACCAGACGAAACGCAGAAGTTAGACTTCTACTTCACGCCGGTATTCTGTGAGGTCGTGGTACTTCCCCGGTCGAGCCGGCCCATTCATGCAACAACAAAAGCTGATGCGTGGCTCTACCACTATTAAATATTATAAATATATTAAGTAGCTATATACAGATGAGCATTTACAGAAAAATCTATTTTTAATTTTTTCGATACAAAGTTGCGAGCGGATTCGTGTCCTAAATAATACAATAGACAAGAAATCTTCACGCCATTGCCAATACCGCGGTAGACAGATAGACCATCTCCTTTCGACCCACCTTTCACCGAAGACATTTTTGAGACACGTTACAGGTAGTGACCCTATCGCCTTATTATAATAGTACACAATTTTTCGAAAAAAAAAATACCTTTGCTATCAGCGCAACACCTGGAGATTGAATTCGAGTCTCTTGACTCGAATTCCGATCACCCTTCCACGCGGCTATCGTGACACAAAACAATAAAAATTTATTAAACGGCCCTTGAAAATGTCGCAGTGCTAGCATGTTGACGCACTCGCGTGTTTCCGTACCACAAAGGCCTTGGCCATCAGCAACTTTCGCTTCGATTTATATCTTGAAGAATGTTGCGTGGCACTTACTTCTTAACACGTGCTTCATTAAAACCTTAGCAACAATTAGTTTTTACTAACAGCTCAGGTATATTAAATGGTCACAGGCCGCCCCATTTACCGTAAAATTAATGGAAGTTAGCAGCTTGTGTATGTCAAACTTTACGAGCCGTGGAATTTCCACCAAGCACATCTACTGCGGATTGGTTAACTTCGAACATCTTCAAAATAATTACTTTTATTAATTGCTTTAATTAAATGTAATAATGAAGTCATCAGGAATCTAATCAGAGTATAATATTTTAGGTGAGCACTCGGAGCTCTAGGCTACTACAGAATATAATCAATCATAATGTACACATACACCGTGACCTTTTATTGACTCATTATAAATGTCAAAATTGCGGTGAAGAGCCGCATAAGCTAAGTGAAGTTCCATATTTTATTGATAAGCCACGTTAGCCAAAAAGCAATGTTTCAATAAGTTTTTTCAAATCCTATGTACAATTTTTATAGTTTGCTTGGAAACTAAAACGGCGACAGGCTCACCATCTGTAACGTTGTTTCAAATAAGATCCGGTGAACGTGGGTTGAAAGGGCAAAATTGTCCAGAACTCTGACCTTCTATATATAGGAAAATGCGAAGTTACGTTACTACTATATATTACAATAATAAATGACTTCTTTAAAAATAATAATGTCTTTATTGCGTTTAGATTTCAGTTACAAATTTCAGAAGTTTACACTATTATTTTTACAACAATTATTGGAGTAAACTTCTGAAATGTAGTTATATATTATGTATGTCTAAAATGCGAAGTACATCTTATTTTAAGTCTTGTTTACTTCTCTTGTATCCCAAATAAAATTGATGTAATTTAGAAAGAAAATCAAATTAAATAATAAGATTGGTAGTGCTTTTCGCACTTTCGTGGAGGTGAAGTCAAAATATCTTTTGCTTAATAGCATGTGCGGGATGTAATGCTGAAAAGATAAATTTGACACAATAAATAAAAGATTTTGAATGCTATTCTTGGAAATTGTTCTAGTATGGAAATTTTCCTATTAATTTTATTCCAACGGTAAATTTGTTTTTCTTTACATTTTTTGAGGAAGGTAGACTCTTTTTCTGCATAGGAGTTGTCTAGGTCAGTAAACTCTTATCTACTTCTACCAAATATCAGTATTATGTTGTAACGATTTCGTTGTTTGATAGTATGTTTGTTAATGTTCTCTGTTTAGACCTATGGTTAAAGTATTCTCTATGGTTATAACATTAAAAAATATGACTAATAACTTAAAAGCTGAGCCATTACAATTTTAACTTTTTCCATGTGTTTGTTTGTAAAACTGTAGAAAAAAAATATTAACCATAGATATTGCTAAAATACTAGAAAGATTCTAATAAATTCAAATATGTTCGCGAAGCTAATATTAATTTGTTTACAGTAGTTCAGTGTTCATATCCAATGTGGTAATTTAATCCATCAGCTAGCTGAAGCTCCCTGTGTATTTGTAAAACAAACAAACTCAGCGCAAAGTTTGAATGAAGATAACACATCATCCGAGAAGTACGTTACCCTTGCGGGGCATAAATTATTCGGTTTGTTGGTTTTACTACTAAGTACACGTGAAGTGGAAGCCATTAGCCACCCGAGGTTACTTTCCGATTTGTTTTCATTTTGTTGTTTTCTTTATGTCTCACAAATGCTCTAACGCTCATGTCACGCTTATGTCTCACAAAAGCTCCAATAATGGGGTTAACAGAGGTATTAAACAGTTAAGTCCTTTCGACGCACCTTACTCCGAAGACTTTTTTTTTGACAACGCCATTTTTATGACAATGCCAACGATCTAAATCCTACGTAAGTTTTGAATAAAATCTATTCGTACGAGGCTACCCTAACGGGGACTTTTTGTAAAACATTTTACATATATGTAGTATTTTCTTTTAATTCACGTTCCGTTATTTATAAACCCAAAGTATTTACAAACACTGTTAGATAAAAACGCAATGACATTTTAATATATTAAGTTAATCCATAAACTCCTTTCGAGTTTTGCAGTCATAATTATAGGGATGCAGATTTTTTTTATATATACTCGTAGATAGCCGAGTGGTTGGGTGGCTAGAATTTAGATTCAAGAGACCCGAGTTCGATCCCCAGATGGCCGGCTCGTACCAGTGGGTTTTTCGTTAACTTAAGTACGAATTATATCAACGAACGTTTGGACATAAATACAGCGACAGGCTCACCATCTGTAACGTTGTTTCAAATAAGATCCGGTGAACGTGGGTTGAAAGGGCAAAATTGTCCAGAACTCTGACCTTCTATATATAGGAAAATGCGAAGTTACGTTACTACTATATATTACAATAATAAATGACTTCTTTAAAAATAATAATGTCTTTATTGCGTTTAGATTTCAGTTACAAATTTCAGAAGTTTACACTATTATTTTTACAACAATTATTGGAGTAAACTTCTGAAATGTAGTTATATATTATGTATGTCTAAAATGCGAAGTACATCTTATTTTAAGTCTTGTTTACTTCTCTTGTATCCCAAATAAAATTGATGTAATTTAGAAAGAAAATCAAATTAAATAATAAGATTGGTAGTGCTTTTCGCACTTTCGTGGAGGTGAAGTCAAAATATCTTTTGCTTAATAGCATGTGCGGGATGTAATGCTGAAAAGATAAATTTGACACAATAAATAAAAGATTTTGAATGCTATTCTTGGAAATTGTTCTAGTATGGAAATTTTCCTATTAATTTTATTCCAACGGTAAATTTGTTTTTCTTTACATTTTTTGAGGAAGGTAGACTCTTTTTCTGCATAGGAGTTGTCTAGGTCAGTAAACTCTTATCTACTTCTACCAAATATCAGTATTATGTTGTAACGATTTCGTTGTTTGATAGTATGTTTGTTAATGTTCTCTGTTTAGACCTATGGTTAAAGTATTCTCTATGGTTATAACATTAAAAAATATGACTAATAACTTAAAAGCTGAGCCATTACAATTTTAACTTTTTCCATGTGTTTGTTTGTAAAACTGTAGAAAAAAATATTAACCATAGATATTGCTAAAATACTAGAAAGATTCTAATAAATTCAAATATGTTCGCGAAGCTAATATTAATTTGTTTACAGTAGTTCAGTGTTCATATCCAATGTGGTAATTTAATCCATCAGCTAGCTGAAGCTCCCTGTGTATTTGTAAAACAAACAAACTCAGCGCAAAGTTTGAATGAAGATAACACATCATCCGAGAAGTACGTTACCCTTGCGGGGCATAAATTATTCGGTTTGTTGGTTTTACTACTAAGTACACGTGAAGTGGAAGCCATTAGCCACCCGAGGTTACTTTCCGATTTGTTTTCATTTTGTTGTTTTCTTTATGTCTCACAAATGCTCTAACGCTCATGTCACGCTTATGTCTCACAAAAGCTCCAATAATGGGGTTAACAGAGGTATTAAACAGTTAAGTCCTTTCGACGCACCTTACTCCGAAGACTTTTTTTTTGACAACGCCATTTTTATGACAATGCCAACGATCTAAATCCTACGTAAGTTTTGAATAAAATCTATTCGTACGAGGCTACCCTAACGGGGACTTTTTGTAAAACATTTTACATATATGTAGTATTTTCTTTTAATTCACGTTCCGTTATTTATAAACCCAAAGTATTTACAAACACTGTTAGATAAAAACGCAATGACATTTTAATATATTAAGTTAATCCATAAACTCCTTTCGAGTTTTGCAGTCATAATTATAGGGATGCAGATTTTTTTTATATATACTCGTAGATAGCCGAGTGGTTGGGTGGCTAGAATTTAGATTCAAGAGACCCGAGTTCGATCCCCAGATGGCCGGCTCGTACCAGTGGGTTTTTCGTTAACTTAAGTACGAATTATATCAACGAACGTTTGGACATAAATACAGCGACAGGCTCAGCACCTGTCACGTTGTCCCGAAAATGTCTTTGGTGGAAGTTCGGTCAAAGGGACTTAATTATCTAGACTAGACCTCTGTCTACCCCTGTATTGAGAATTAGGTGAAGTTATTTATTTATTTTATTTTTATTTATACTCGTAGATAAAAGATTAATAAATGATAGCATTCTGTTACTTTTTCGATTTCAGAACCGCGGTAAAGCGTATAAAAAAAACGAAAGGTTATATTATAAAAGGGCAAGTTATTAAAGGACCGATAAAAGTGAACATGTAGCTTAAAATAAAACGCAAAAGAAGCGAGGCTACGCAATTTATTTTAATATCTATTAAGTCTCTATTACATAGTATCCATAAGTTCAAAAGGTAATATTTTGTATGCCTGGTTTAGACTGATTATCTATTAAAAAAATATCTTCACGCCATTCCCAATACAGAAATATCCAATACAGGGGTGGAAATAATTCCAGTCTAGACAATTAAGTCCCTTCGACCCATCTTCCACCGAAGATATTTTGGGGACCCGTCGCCGTCTTTATGTCCAAGCCAACGATATAATTCGTACATAAGTTTTTGAAAAACCTATTGGTACGAGCCTGCCACCTGGGGATCGAACTCGGGTCTCTTGACTCGAAATTCCGACCACCCAATCACTCGGCTATCGTGACTAAATTATCAATTGATGTTTTGAATTATTTTTGCTTGGACACGATGGCTTCCTTTGAATCAGTGTCAACTATTTGCTGTTCTTTAAAGCTTGCTCTGTTTGTTCTGTGGGGTTCTTACACCTTCTTAGTTATCGGGGTAAAAATTTACCATACCCATACTTCCCTTGCGATCTAGCGAAGCGACTAAAGAAAAATTACAACCATATCAACAACGTATCTAGCAGCACGGCACGTACGTAGCGGCAGCAGCGTCTACTAATAAGCGAGCAGAATGGTAATGTGATCGTCAATCGTCGCATACTAAGCATGGCGATTATGGCGAATCCTCCTTACTATAATAGGCTATTAAATAAGCGAGTAGATTGTTGAAAAGTTTGATAATTGGGAGAACACAGTGATGAGATCTTATATCAAACTTATCATAATAACAATCTCTTTCTTACGTTTCGGTCGACTAAGGAAATGACGTAAATTTTACGAAGACATTTAATTTTCATTGCATTAAATTTTCTTTCAAGTCTCCCACCTATATTACTTACCTTTCTTTCCATGAGTGTTGTAAGAGGCAACTAAGGGGAAAACTGGACTTAATAATAGCTATGATTGGCAAGCTGTCGTGACATTATGATATATCTTTCTTAGGGCTTTAATTTTTCTGGCAAATGATTCATAAATTCACTCCAATTCCTCTACACATCCCATCAGATGTGTATAAATTCTATTACACATCTGATGGGATGTGTAGAGGAAGCCCCGTAAATAATCTAAATATTTTAATACTGAAATAAAGTTAAGATAAACTTCGGTCACCTATTCCTATAGTTAGGTAGCGTGTATTGAAGAGTTCTAAACTGTTTTATCAATGCGATGATTTGATAAACAATTTGAAATAGTTATGTTCAATTATTTCCAAAAATAATATTTTTTATATATTTAAATAATATTTAATAATATTTTATATATTTAAATAATATTTTTTATTTGTTTTAATGTTGAACTGGAAGTCAAGGCTTTTCTTTAAGTAGCATGATATTATTATCACGATAATGGCAAAATGATATATATAATGCCCTGGCATATTGGCTAAGGCTATTTAAACCTTGACGCAGTCATGAAAATGTGCGCTTTACCACAAAAATTCCACAATAATGTATAATGTGTATCGTTGACCTGTAGAGGACAGGCTTACCTTCTGTCATCGACAGGTCATCAATCGTTATTAAGCTATTATTAAAGATGGGCTGAAAGGATTCAACTATGATTAACTACAAATATGAATAGTTAATATTAATCCTAATTAATATTATTAAATGAGACCATATAAACAGGGTACGAAAAAGTAAATAAATACATTTATAGGGACAACATTACATTGCTCTGATCCCAAAGTAAGTGTCTAAAGCACTTGTGTTAAGGAATCGGAAACAACGAAGATTCCACAAACACCCAGACTGAAGACAACGTAGAAAAAGTTGTTTACATTGTTCGATTTTTAAAAAAATATCTTATGACCTATCCAGTACCAGAAACATTGCTGCCGTTACTATTCGGTATAATTATAGCTACGAATTTTTGAGATGATTATCCCGCCTCTTTTAGTTAGCTATTGTCATTTTAAGGCATTTTTCTTATTTGACACTCACGAGAAGAAACGTGACAGTAAACTATTACGCCACATCACATCTACTGTATATTCGAAAAAAATATATATTAAGAACGTTGGAACCAACGAAATAAGCCAAACGTAAAGAGAATAATTCACATTTAAGTCAAATGAAAAGATAACAGAGGATATCCCAGAAGGATAACAGAGTAAATAAAATTAATACAGTTAAGATAAACTTGAAATAAGACCTCACCAGTTGAGTAAACAACGCGATGTTTTTAGTCTCTAGCGAATTAACCTTTCATTTAAAATGTAACAAAGTGCTGTGTAAACATATTATTTTATCTTCACGCGTTTTCTTAACAGTCCAGTAGTTAATGGTCTAGACAATTTAGTACTTTTAAAATATCTTTCTCCGAAGGCTATTTGGGAAGAACTTGGCATGTGAGCCTATCGCCAACAGTTTCGAATTTAATGTTAAAATACGTACATATATAATATACCTGTATATACATAGATACAAGATTTACATATACAAATAAACATCCTTGTCTCGAGTAAATTCATTAAAATTCATCACAAAAACGTTTATCCCTAGTGGGATTCGTACCAACGACCCTTAGTTTCAAAAGCAAGTTCACTAACAACTAGACAATCAGGAAGTCGATATAGTGTTAACAAAAAACTATAAAACGTAAAGAATCATTTTATTCATACAGTCAAATTGTTTATTAAACTGTAAGAAGGCAATTACATGTTATTATAATATCTAGGCATAATATTTTAGTTTTAACTTAATGTTAAATTATTACTTAGCAAATCGAGTGTTTTATAAATAAATAATAAATATCTTCACGCCATTCTCAATACAGGGGTCCTCAATACAGGGGTCTTGCCAATTAAGTCGTTTCGACCCACCTTCCACCGAAAATATTTTTGGGACAACGTGACAGGTGGTGAGCCTGTGCCGTTTCAATATCCAAGCCAACGAAGTAATTCATACATAAGTTTTTGAAAAAAAAAAAAAAACAGTGGTAAGAGCCTGCCACCAGGGTATCAAATTCGGGTGTCTTGACACGAAATTCCGACCTCTCAACCACTCGGCTATCGTGACATTTATAACTGAGCGTGTTAAAATCAAAAATTAAAGCGAATAATAAATTTAAAAACAAATTTAATGAATTGAATAATTTAAATATTGTCGCCGTCCGAGGGTCAATACCCAGCAAACTTGGAATTGCTACGCTGTATAGCGTTAGTGTGTGTGAGCCAGATGTTAGGTCAGCAGAAATGCTAACCAAACTCGAGCAGATGTTTTTAAGTAAAAATATTAATTGTAGTACCTACATTCACTTATAAATATATTGCAAATACTATCCTACTACTATTACATGTAATAAAATTTAAATAAAAGTAACTCGATAGTCCGAAAGTCGTCATTAAACAAATTACTACAAAGTCAGTTGGGGCTCGTTTTAATTTAGACAGTATATCAGACAGACAGAAGGCAAATTGCGTGAAGATCTTGATTCCAATTTAATTGGGTAGAGTACTTAAACGGATAATGATACTTTTACATTCTAAATTCATAATTTAAAGACGTACTATTTCACTAAATAATGACTAATGTAAAAATTATTTCGTTGGTTTCTTTTTTAAAAATAAAAAATAATTAATATGTATGTTCACGCAATTCTCAATACTGAGGTAGAGAGAGGTCTAGTCAAGACTTTTAAGTGCTTTTGACCCACCTTCCACCGAAGATATTTTCGGGACAACGTGACACGTGGTGAACCCGCCGTCTTTATGTCCGAACTCGGGTCTCTTAATTTGAAATTCCGACCACCCAAGCACTCGGCTATAGTGACTTATAAATTTTTAAAATAATAATAATATATTTTTACCGTAAATTAAATTAGGGAAAGAAAATACAATAACAGAATTTAATAGTATATAGAGTAGAGAATTTTATATTATATAGTATAAAAGTATATAAAGTAGTATATATTTGGCAGATCTGGTCGTAAAAATTATATATGTTTTAGTACAGATTTCATAGCTAGTTTACTAACTAACCAGTACATACATTTTATAGTCAACTGCAGGACATAGGCCTCTCCCAAGGGGAGCATTTGCCTTAATCGCCACGCTTGGCAAGCGAATTGGCGATCGCAGTTCCAGACCACTCGCACCTCGGACGAGTGCTCTGGTTCCGTGCTGCACATCTTCGGTCTGATTATTTTGGTCCGATATCTTTAGAGATGGTTATCCCGTCATCTATCGGTTGCCATTAGAATATTCTAGGCGCTTTCCCTTAGTCGCCTCATACGACACCCACAGGAAGAAAGGAAGTGGCAAGATTCTTACACCGTTACCACACGGCTAACCAGTTAGATGCAGGCAATTCACCTCCAAGTAACTAGTAACTAGAAAAGTAAAAAGCTACATAAGTTATTTTGTGGCGAGTCTTAGTAATTTTAGAAATATATTGTAGCTAACATACAATCGTGGTGCGGCTATAATTTTTTTTTGCTTGATAAGCTTTAGGATTTTATTTTATTGGCTGCCAATTTATTTATGGTTTGGATATTATCGTAGTTCATTCTTTAAATTGATATTCTACCTAAGGAAAACCAAATATCACGGCGCGTTAGTTAGGTGCATAAATGAGTAAATAACAAATGATGAAAAAAATATTAAACATGAAATTGAACTAAAATTAATCGTGGATGGCCGAGACTGATTCCTCGTACATTTTACCGTAACACTGATACTCGTATTTAGAGACGTCCCTGTCCCTGATGCTTTAGAACCAGGGCGTAATCGTTGTTCTATATTAAATAAATAATAAATAAATACATATATATAGATAAGGGACAACATCACATACATTGCTCCGATTCCAATGTAAGATGCTAAAGCACTTGTGGTATGGGAATCGGAAAAAACGAAGGCACCACAAACACCCAGACCCTGGAAAATGTAGAAAAAGTGGTTTTTCTACATTAACCCGACAAATCAAACCCGGGACCTCAAGATGGCGACACTTTAAAAACTGCTGTTTACGCCAGTCGTCCACGGAGGTCGTCTTAATAATTTATTAATTTATGATTTACTATTTATATATATTATGATTTATATATTTTAATTTATGATTTATATATATTAATTTTTAATTTATGATTATGTACACACATTTAAAATTTAATGAAGATAAACTAAATGGAAAAGCTTTTACAAAGGTACTACGTACTGCTTGTTTCTTAAGAAATTTCTTCCATATGACTGGAGTATGGCTAATTATGAATGTTTGTATCGCACGTAAATATTTATAATAAGTACATTATAAAAATTCTACTAATCTGTAATTTAATCTGTATGTAACATGCAAATAATTTAATACTGCAATATCGAATATGCAATATGAAATCGATAATTCTGTTGGAGTGGTCACTGAAATTATATTTTAATCTCATTAAATTTTTAAGCCAAAAAGCGTTGATTTTTTTTTTCAATAAAATGTCGAAATTCAATCCTTAATTATAATTCAATGAAGCTAGTAACGCCAGTTTAAAATAAAATAAAGTCAAAGTCGCACGTTTCACTTTCCTTGCCTTGTTTGTGTCAGTCACTGAGAAAAGCCTAATCAAGTTATAAGAGCTTTCGCTCTCTCACAAATTGAAAGGGAACTTGAATAAAGAATTTTGGAGTCGTTGTACAGATTTGGAAAATAATTGTGTACATATAAACATGAGAATAATTTAAAATAATTGAAAAGTTGTCTGGTAGAGAATGCCCCTTTGTATAAAAGATGTAGACAAAAGTAAAAAAATTATAAACAAATAAGGCCCTTCTGTATGGAAGGGTTTGCCATCGCCACTAAGCAAGCGGATTGATGATCGCAATATAAGAAACCTTGCATCATAGACGCTGTCACCGGAATGCTGAATTTTGGGTTGGATTTTTCGAGACGCTTATTACGCCATCTTTCGGTAGCCATTTCATTTCGAAGACTTTTCCTTTAATTGCCCCTTACGACACCCACGGTTAGGAAAGGGGGTGGTACATTCTTATGCCATAACTGCACTTATGCCATAACTGCACTTATGCCACACTGCAAAGCGTGCATGGTATCTCGAAGTAAGTTCAGCCATTTTTATTTTGTAAATTATTCAAATATTTTTTGTTTGTGATTTTGTAATTCAATCACGTTAAAGCGGCTGAACGGATTTAAATTAAATTTGGCATGTTGATAGTTTATGACGCGGAGTAAAATATAGAGTAAAACATAGATAGTTTATGACGTGGATTAAAGGTAGGCGTTGGTACCGGGAAAAATGTACTATGTGAGAGAGACCTGAAACATGAAATTGATTAACGAAATTTGATTTATTGTATTGGATTTCCGCAGAGTAAAGTTTTATACTAGGATACTATACTTTAAGGCGGCGATGGGCTCACCACCTGTCACGTTGTCCCGAAAATATCTTCGGTGGAAGGTGGGTCGAAGGGACATAATTGTCTAAACTAGACCTCTGTCTACCCCTGTATTGGGAATTGCGTGAAGATATTTATTTATTTATACTATACTTTAAGGGAGATAGGAGACTTATACTTTAAGGGAGATAACGCGCGGACTAAATAAAGTTAAAATCAAATTTGAACTCTTTTAGAACAGCCACGATATTTGTCGTGTGGTATCGCCAGAAAAACCTACCAGCGTTGTCTTCGAAATGTCTTGAAAAATACCATATCAAAATACAAATAACAGTGACGGACAGTAGCTTCAAAGGTGCTATTATGTCTGGCACTGCGATGTCGCCAAGCATGTTGAACGGGGAAAATTAAACTTTCGGGGCAGGGTGGGATAGCCTACGATAGCCTAGTCGTTGGGCGATCAGAATTCTTTTCTTTTTTTTTTAACATTATAAGCTAGCGTTTAACTACAATCCCACCTGATGGTAAGTGGCGATGTAGTTTTTGTTGGTAGGCACACTAGCTTAGAAAAAGCCTATTCACTCTTCTCTTGAAGACACCCACATTGTAATCAGACGGAAAGACTGACAACATACCCGAATTAGTTATTAGACAAAACTTATGTACAATTTATATCGTTCGCTTAGACGGTAGACGGCGACAGGCTCACCACATGTCACGGTATTCCAAAAATGTCGTCAGTGAAAGGCGGGTCGAAAACACTTAATTCTCTTGATCTCAGTCTACCTTAGTATTGGAAATAGGGGAGAGTGGGTTGGCATTTTCGCAGTGGAACTTTTACGGGCCTTTATGAGGCCAATTCATATAACTTACACAAAAGAACAGGCTTCAGAAATAATTGCAAGGGTATTTGGGTTCAATTTGATTATGTTCAATAAACAAACGGACAAACGGACGGACCGGTAGGTTCATTTGACAGAGGAGATTGCTCTATCGAGCGGCAGTAATCGATTCTCAAGTTAATTATCTGATATTCCACTAACCTTAACGACAGATTTATTTAGTGGATGGGTTGTCGTTATCTGCTTTCTGTGAATTATTGGAATGAAGATCTCCTCCTTTTTTATGTGTAAGAGGAGTTAAAGAAAAAGATTTAAAATTGCAACAATGATCGACAGATAGTGAACAATAATCAAGTCTAAAACCTAGTGGTAGCTTTAATAAAAGTGTATTATTTTTTTAAGCTTAGGTATTAACGAATTATATCGTTGGCTTGGATATAAAGGCGGCGACAGGCTCACCACCTGTTACGTTGTCCCGAAAATATCTTCGGTGGAAGGAGGGTCGAAGGGACTTAATTGTTTAGACTAGACCCTGTAATGGGAATTGGGTGAAGATATTTATTATTTTATTATAGTTATTAGCTATTTTAATTTTATTTCAAATTTTAATATTGTTTATAATCTGTTTTTTTGTTTGTAATCTTAGGTTGTGTTTTAATTTGTATTTACTTTCATTTCATTATTATTGGTATTAATAAACATAGTTTCTTCTTGTCTTTCAAAAACTTGATTGTTTGGAAGTCATGTAGCTATAATGCCGCCACACTGTATAGTGAAGCAGACTATAGAATTTGGTCTATTATTGTATCTGTTTGTATTGTTTTATTTTGTGGTTCCAATAAAGTATCATTGATTAATTCATTAATTCCTTCAAAAGCGATTAAAAATCCTGATCAAAATTGATCAGACAGCGCAGTTTCGTGGTTAATTTAATACCAGCATCTAAAATTTCTATTACAAATTCAGCGATGCTGTCACGGGGATCGAATCCGGGTCACTCGAGACAAAGAACTCGATTTTGAAGTGAGCACCTTGGCCAATAGATTATAACTCAAAATTCACACTTCCATCATCATTAGCAAAATTATTAAAATCTGTTACAAATATCCATACTCACTGGAAATTTGCATCTATCGGGCTTTGAACCTGCATTGCTTATATAGAAGGCAAGTTAACTAACAACAAGGCTATTAGGTAGTCCGTAAATATACGATACTTCTCTTATCCTTTGTGAATTATAAAAAAGAAAATATGCGCAACGCAATTATTTTTTATAGATCACACCAAGTGACATTAAACGACATTGAAAGATGAAAAATCTTTAATATTCTGCGTGGGCGAATAGACACGGACAGGGTTGAATGTTACGTTATAAAATTATTCGGGTTCTACGAAACCAAATCAATTTTTATTTTTTTTTTTAAAGTAAAAGGTGTGTTTTAATTTTTGACTGTTATAAACGTGAAAATGAATGTTATATTTAAATTTGCCTCTAATAAATTGTCCTCCCCCGAAGATTTTATTCGATTCTAAAGAAGAAAGAAAGAAGAAGATAAACCTGACGGTAAGTGGCTACTTCAGACTATAACATCTGCAAGCCCTCTCAAAGGAGAGTTTCTGGTGCATTTTTGACCCGAGGAGTAAGATATAATAGCCTGCGATTACACTGGCTCTCTATACCCTTCAAACATAACGGATTATACCAGTTGTTACACCGCTAAATGACGTCAGAAGTAGGTACGAATGAAGTACTGAGCCAGACGACTCCTAGGCAGAGGGGTCTACCACATTTTAAACAATATGTAATATATAATCACACTATTCCCAATACAGGATCTAGACAATTAAGTCGTTTCGACTCAGATATATTTCCTACATAAGTTTAAAAAAAACCATTAGTGCGAGCCTGCCATCTGGGGATTGACTCGAAAATCCGACCTCCCAACCACTCGGCTGTCATGACTTTTTTAAAACAATATATAAGAATACTAAATTCTGTCCGTGACCTCATATCCTTCAATCGAAATTGACGCTTGATGCTTTAACTTTACGTAATAAATATCAGCGTATGAAAGATATTCAGTTATATAAATCAAAATTCATTAAGCGAAATTATTTTCGTGATCTCATTCATTCGAACTGTGCCTTTTTTTCGAGTGAAATGTATCCTGTGTTCTTATCCATAAAGAAATAAAATAAATATCTTCACGCCTTTCCCAATACAGGGGTAGATAGAAGCCTCGTCCAGACAATTAAGTCACTTCGACCCACCTTCCACGGAAGACATATTTTCGGGACAACGTGACAGGTGGTGAGCCCGTCGCCGTCTTCATGCCCAAGCAAAGGATGTAATCATACATAAGATTTAGAAAAAATCCATTGGTACGAACCATTTGCCTGGGGATCCAACTCGGGTCTCCTGACTCGAAATCCAATATTACCCAACCACTCGGCTATCTGTGTGACTTAAGACTTAAGAAGGATATAGGATCAGAACATGAAAACTTGTCAACTTGTCAACGTAAAATGTTAAGTACTTCGATAGTTGGGGCCCATCGCACAATTGAAGAACTAATGCTAAAGGTAATTTTTAGCGTGACAGTGAACAAAAGAGGAGTCCCACTAGCCTAAGGCTTAATTCAAACATTGTAATAAAAAAGTCACGATAGCCGAGTGGTTGGGTAGTCGGAATTTCGAGTCAAGAGACCCGAGTTCAATCCTCAAGTGGCCGTACCAATGGGTTTTTCTAAAAACCTATGTACAAATTATATCATTGGCTTGGACATAAAGACGGCGACGGGCTCACCGCCTGTCACGTTGTCCCGAAAATATTTTCGGTGAAAGGTGGGTCGAAGGGACTTAAATATCTAGATTAGACCTCTGTCTACCCCTGTATTGGGAATTGCGTGAAGGTATTTTTTATGAGCTTATTAAAGAAAACATGCATGTTAAAGAAGATGATGAATTTTAGTATTTATCATTCAGATATCTAGTTGAAAACTTTTACATTATTGAAATAAAATACATCTTCGCGCCATTCGCAATACAGAGGTCTAGACAATAAGTCCTTTCGAGCCACCTTCCACCGATAACATTTTTGGGACTACGTGACAGGTGGTAAACCCGTCGCCGTCCAAGCCAACGATATAAATAAACTAAAAAACTTCCTACCAATTGCTACTAAAAAGCTGCTTATTCAATCACTTATTTTGCCAATTATTGATTATGCTGATGTGTGTTGCTCTGACCTTTCCCAATATCACCTTAACACATTGGATCGTCTCCCAAACAATTGCATTAGATACATTTATGGTCTACGTAAGTATGACCATGTATCTTCTTTTCGAACACAGCTTGAGTGGCTGCCTATTCGACAACGCAGAAATATTAGAATTCTCTGCACACTTTCTAAATTTACTTGTTTCTAAACAATTCTAAACGATCCTTGTGCACCTGAGTACTTGAAATCTAAGTTTCAATACTTAGGTGATTCTCATAAGCGCATTCTCCGTTCTTTGGAAAGTCTCAAGTTACTTACACCATTACACCGTACTGGTTACACATCTAAATCCTTCGCCCTTACGGCTATAAGGCTCTGGAATGAAATCCCTCTTGACATTAAAAAAGCATCCAACAAGTTTTCATTTAAAAATAAAGTCCGTGAATACTATAAAATGTTGCAAGTATGAATATCTGATATGGGTATAATTTTAAAATGGGTATATTTTTTTTGTTTTTCGTCATTTACTCTTAACAACATAAATATTCTATGTGTATATATATTTGTATATATATATATATTTATATGTATTTATATATCTATGTATTGTATGTATATTTATGTATATAATGTATCGTCCGTATGTTTATGTAATATTTTTGTGTTTGCCACATTATTTAAGATCTCTCTCCCTTTATTTAACTGCACTGCTAATACATTTTATTTCTGTTTAGCCTGATGGTTGACTGGTCGAGAGTGCCACTTGGCATTAAGTCCGCCATATGTACTACACTGTGCATTGAAGCTTAAATAAATAAAAATAAGTAAATAAATAAATCGTACATGAGGTTCTTTTTTTATTATTTCGTTATATTTATAGATTCAATAACTATATAGTAAATATCTACGAAAACGTTTAAAGTTCTTAATTATTAATGGCTGAAAATAAATTGAGTTTAATATTGTACGGTGAAAATGTAGCAATTATGTGAAAACGAAAATAATTATTTATTTAGTGTACATCGATCGAAGCAGACGGCGGCGTGTGGCGACCGTGAGGTGAAGTTCACGATCGAGAATCCGTAATGAGACCGTGCTAAATACAGACAAGAAGACTTGAAGGTGATAGACTGTTTTGATATACTTTTATATATACATAACGGCCTGTAAAGTCCACTGCGATGCATAAGCATCCCCCATAAGAAAAGCTTTGCCATAATTAATACAATAACACAAGTGCTTTAGCTGCTTACTTTGGGATCAGAGTAATGTACGTGATGTTGACGCTATGTATTTATTTATTATTTTATTAAAAATATATCTTTACGCAATTCCCAATATATACTCGTACTTATTTGTCCGGAGAATTTGTGAAATCCCGCCAGGTCGCAATTTAGAACTTTGAAACAATACATCATTTTATTATTATATCTTCACGCAATTCGCAATACAGGGGTAGATAGAGGTCAACTCTAGACAATTAGGTCCCTTTGACAATGTGACAGGTGGTGAGCCCGTCGCCGTCTTTATGTCCAAGCCAATGATGAAATTCGTACATAAGTTTTTGAAAAACTCATTGGTACTGCCACCTTGGGATCGAACTCGGGTCTCTCGACTCGAAATTCCGACCACCCAACAACTCGGCTATCGTGACTTATATAACTATTTATATTTAAATATTTTATTATTAATTTTATTTAGAGTCATGAGATCCAGAGCTCGATCCCCAAGACTAGTACCAATGCAATTCACGCATTTCCCAATGCAGGGGTAGACAGAGGTCTAGTATAGACAATTAAGTGCCATTGACTCACTTTCCACCGAAGATATTTTCGGGACAACGTGACATGTGGTGAGCCCGTCGCCGATTGTTTTATTGCTCATCTTAAATACTTGGTAGGCGTATTGGCGCATTGCAGTACCAGAAACATCGCACCTCCGACGCTGCTGTACATCACCGGTCTATAAATTTTGATTTGATATTTTTCGAGATGGTTATCCCACCAAATGTCGGTGGCCAAAGACACCTGGAAAACTTTTTCCTTAGTTGCTTCTCACGACTTGACGACATCGATTCATACATAACGGCCTGTTAAAGTCCACTGCAAGACAGGCCTCCCCATAGGGTGGATTTGCCATCATCGCCACGCTTGGCAAGCGGGTTGTCGATCGCAATACCAGACCACTCGCACCTCAGACACAGAAGCCCATCTTCGGTTTGACTATTTAGGTCTGCCATAACGATATTTAAGGCTGTTTCCCTTAGTCACCTCTTACGACACCCACGGGGAGAAATGGAGTGGCAATATTCATACACCGTTACCACATGGCTATGCACAGCTTATGTACTCGTATATCGGTGCTTTTTAATACGAAACGCAAAATATACAGGATATAGAAGTTTAAAATTTGAACAAAAAGGTTAAATTGTTATTTGAATTTAAAAATACGTACGAAAAATTTGTTCACCTAATAGACACGGATCGTTACGCGAGGCCTCTTTTTCATATTTTTAATGAGACTGCGAGCCGCAAGGGTGACATTATAATTAAAACTTTTTAACTCTTTATCAGTCTTTTGTTATATTAGGATGTTAATATTTTTAGCACTGTTTGAAATATATTTTTGTAAGTATATTCCTGTTGTAATGTTCCTGAAATTAAGGCAATATTTAGTTATGTACATTGTATTTATCTAGGTTAGAAATAAAATTTCTCTCTCATATCACTGTCATAACAATATTTATCATTCAGTGTGAGTTATGATGGTCGAGTCGGTTGATCGGAATTTAAATCGTAAGGTTCGAGTTCAGTCTCCAGGAGAAAGACTCGATCTATGATTATTTGGAAATATATTTATCATTCGTCACGATAGTACGACGTTACGATATACTCGTACGTACGAATCGTACCAATGGGTTTTAAAAAAAAATGGCTTGGACATAAAAACGGCGACAGGCTCACCACCTGTCACGTTGTCCCAAAAATACCTTCAGTGGGTCGAAAGGACTTAATTGTCTAGAACTTTGTCTACTCCTGTATTTGGAATGGTGTGAAGATATTAATTTATTTAAATCATCATGCCTCGCGATGATTTGTTCAATGCCAGTACAATGAAAATAGCTATTTCTCATAGTAACTTCTCATTATCACGTGCTCAGCGGTGCAAGAAAAAAAGAATGAAGAGCTTTGTGTTATGTATAGAACAACCAAAGCTGCCGCTTATTAACATACTTTTTACGCAGTTTTTTTTTGGTCTCAATATACTGCTGTAGCAGTGGTATTACTGTTGATAAGCCTCTTAAATTCGTATGTATCTATATTAGTATATAATCTATGTAAAAATATTGTATTGTTGGCTTGGACGGTGAGACGGCGACAGTCTCTCCATCAGTTCCAAATAAGGAGCTTATATGAGGCGAAGTATGAGTCGAAAGGACTGACAACTTCAGGAATTTGGATTTAGGCGTAAATAACTTCATTTTAATTTTAAATATATAAAATTACGTACAAAAAATATTATTTCAGCAATTATTACGTTATAAATGTTATATTATGATTAATCATGAAGGTAATTTTATGTTTTATAATAATTTTTTTTTATAGAAAAGGGAGGCAAACGAGCATGTGCCGCCCATGAACACCCGCAATACCAGAGGCTTAGCAGATGCGTTGCCTCCCTTAGAGTGCCCCCCTCTCCCAGAATTGGGGGAGGGGGGTGTGTGGGCCACCGGCTACCTGCACTCACCAGACGAAACGCAGAAGTTTGTTAGACTTCTACTTGAAAACGGTATTCTGTGAGGTCTTGGTACTTCCACGGTCGAGCCGGCCAATTCATGCAACAACAAAAGCTGATGCGTGGCTCTATCACTGTATTAATAATGATGATTATAATGTAACATTTAATATACGAATATACGATATTCTTCTTTTTTTAAACAAAAACGAAAAGAAATTGCTCTTGATAAATATCACCACAAACAATTTGCCAATAGTTAAAGCTGCGACCAATTATTTTTGAGAGCATCCGTTGTCGCATCGTTAATGACCGAGTTATAGCTGTGAGCTCACAGTTAGCGTTAAATTTCCTATTCGTAGTTAGATTTTACGAATCGAAGGCTTCTCCCGACTGAAGAAAGTACAAAATAGTATTTCTGAACGCCCTCTAAAGGTTTGTACGGTGAAGTTATATAATTCAATCACTCTAAACGAATTGGATGATAATTTGTACTTTGGGAACGTTTCGTTTTTTTTATTAATCATCGTAAATAACTCTAACGAAGGGAAGGATTTTAAATTATGCATAAATAGCGTATAATTGAAATAGCTAGAAGATGCAATGCACTTGTAATATGGAATCGGAAACAACGAATGTAAAACAAACACCCAAACCCTATAAAGTGTAGAAAAAGTGTTTACTACATTGACCGAACCAGGAACCTCATAGCTGGCGACGTCACTCGTCCATAGATATCGAGTTATCTGACAAAGTATTTTTTAAGAACTTTTAACTGACGATTTGACAACCGATGTGGTTGTGAATTCTTGAATAGTTCGTTTGAGAAATGTATTCTCTTGTTTCTAGTCGGCTAAATCTGCCACGCCGGTTTCATAAAGAAATACACTAGTATTTAAAGAAAAGCATTACTTTTCGTATCACTGTGAGAATGTGACACTTGTTAATTCATTCGTTAACAACTTAGCCGAGTGGTTGTGCGATAGACAAGTGGTTGGATGATCGGAATTCGAGTCACGAGACCCAAGTTCGGTCCTTAAGGCACGTTCCAATGGGTTTTCAAAACTTATGTACGATTTATATCGCTGGCTTGGCGACCTGTAACGTTGTCCCAAAAAATGTCTTCAGCGGAAGGTGGGTTGAAAAGACTTAATTGTCTACCCCTGTATTGTGAATCGCGCGAAGAACATGACAGTTGTTAATCCATCCGTTAACAACTTGTTAATAATCAGTTGTTAGACGTACTTGAGGATTATTAAGTCAACCATATTGTTAAATCAAACATTCCATAACGCCATAGAATAAAATTGGTAATTCTGGTGAAACGATTTCAAGCCCAGCGGCGTGTAATTCAAACACTCTGACGTTTTGTTGAACTTAAGATAATTGCGAAACTTTTGGGACGAAAGTTGCTTACACGTGTAACAGATTTCATCGAAGCGATGACGTCAAGGACCGCATTTAAAATTCGAACTGTTCGTCTCCGTTCTACTACTGGTCTACTATTGTTATACTACTCTTAACTCTTAAGTCACGACAGTCGAGAGATTGAGAGATCGGAATTCAAGTCAAGAGAGCCGAGTTCGATCCACATGGTTCGTACCAATGGGTGTTTTCAAAAATTACGTACGATTTATATCGTTGGATGGACATAAAGACGGCGACGGGCTAACCACGTGTCACCGGTTTCTCAACTTCGGTCAACTCTGGAACTCGAATCTTGTCTAACAAAACCGACCGAGACACTGTCCCAACAATTCTCTCAATATCTGACTGACATGAAGCAGAAAATGTTTGAGGAACTTAAGGAAATAAAAAAGAGCCTTGAATGCCTTACTAGAAACCGGAGTAGCAAAAATTCAAGATGAAATTCCAGAAACTACTTCAGTCCTGGCGAGCATCGAAGAACTAAGAAAGGACACAAAAGAACTGGAGGACATCATATTAGGATCCACAGCACCTATAAGAACTGCGCTGGAAGGACTCAGGAAAGACATTAAAGAAATGTCATATGCAACTGAAAATGCTGTGGATTTCTATAACTGCACAAATCAGATTGGAGACGAAGATAATGTAAGAGGCAATAATAAAAGAATCTCAAATATTAATAGACCAAGATCCTCCACAAGAACTTATTCTGAAGCTGTCACGAGAACAAACTACCCTATAATAATTGAATCAATTGACCCCAGGAGCACTAGCGATGAAATCATTAAACAAGTGAAAAACGAAATTGATGTCATTGAACTTGGGATTGGAATAAATAATATGAGGAAAACAAAAAATCAGAAAGTGTTAATAAACTGCGAATCCGAGACAGATAGAAATATACTGCAGAAAAAACTTTTGACCACTGCAGATAAACTCACATTACACAAACAAAATGTCAGAAATCCTCTCATACGCTTAATAGGAGTTGTCAACGACCTAAGTGATACTAAAATAGAGGAAGCTATTATAAAACAGAATAACAACCTTCTTAAGGAAATTGACAAATCTAAACAACATGTCAAAGTTATAAGGAGAACTAAATGTCGAACTAGCTCCACTAGTAACATTATAGCAGAAGTAAATCCACAGGTTTGGACAAAGCTCAAAGACCAGCGAGTAAGAGTAGGCTTCCAAATAGTCCCAGTAGTTGACCAATTCCCTCTTATACAATGCTTCCGTTGTCTAGGATTTTCTCACAGAGCTAGAGAATGCCAAGCACAGGAGACAAATTGTGGGTAATGCAGCGGCAAACACGACACTAGAGAATGTCATCATAAAAATGAAGCCCAAGATTACACACATCCGGCATATAGCTCTGAATGTCCGCATTGGAGAAAATGGGACAGAATAGCAAGATCCACGATATCTTATTGCTAAAGTTGACAGCGCTAACTCAAAAAAGACACGAGTAAAAATTGGCCAAATAAACCTAGGCCGAGGTCAAGCTGCATATCAAGAGCAGCAGTAGCGCAGGGTTTCTCAGTACTTCTAGTTCAGGAGCCCTATGTTGGAGCTAAAGCTCATATCACTTGTAGACATAGGGTCATTCAGAAAAATACAATCGACAGACTTAAAACGGTAAAATCAGCCGTCATCGTCATTGATCCCAATATTACTTTTAATATAAACCCTCTCACTGTAACTGAAAATATTGTCGCATGTGAGCTAAATATAGGAAATTATGATGTAGTTTTTATAAGTACATACCTGGAAGAACAAGCAGATCTAAAAGAAGACTTCAAAACTATTGCAAAATTTATTGAAGCCTATAATACTGAAAACGTTCTTCTTGGCGGAGATCTAAATGCCAAAAGTCTATGGTGGGGTTGCGACGCGGAGGACAGAAGGGGAACAGTCGTAAACGAGGCATTAGCTCAACTAGACCTCAATGTATTAAACGTGGGCAATACACCCACATTCTACGCCATACGAAATAATAGAGAATACACTAGCATAATTGATGTCACAACTTGCACGTCGAATATCCTTAATAAAGTAAAAAACTGGAAAGTTAATTCAAATTTAGTTACACTCTCAGATCATAAGGCATTAACTTTCGAGCTCATTTTGGCAGATAATGATAAAGAAAACCAGCCTAGGATGTCGACGCGGATTTACAACACCTCAAAAGCCGATTGGTACACTTTCACTAAGGAACTAAAGCAGGAACTGGAAATATCAAATAATACTTCGGATAAAATCGCTTCCATACAGAGTTTTGAAACACTTGAAGAATGCGTCAAAAATTACACCAATTTAGTACACAAGGCTTGTGAAAAAACGATTCCAAAACTGAGTAAAGTCGTTAAAACCAAAACTCATTGGTGGACCCAAAAACTAAGCGAGAAGAAAAAAGAAGTCATAAGAAAACGTAGGAAAATAAAATTTGCAAATTCTAAAAGAAAACCATTTATAATTCAAGATTATATTGATGCCAAAGAAGAATACAAGAACTTAATTATGGAAGCAATGACTACCAGCTGGAAGGAATTCTGCACAAGACAAAATAAAGAAAGTCTTTGGCAGAGCATATACAGAATTATAAACGTAGCTGAAAAGACCAGAGAGGACGTACTACTGAAATCTAATCTTGAAAACTGGCAAGAACGATACACCAGCTCAGACACAGGAAAAGTCACAAGAAAATTTTTCCCAGACGTTACTGAAGCCTACAAAACATTAAACAAAATCAAAATGAACAATGTCAGAGCACAATTATTTACTGGACGTGGAGGCTTTAAAGCCTACCTCTATAAATTTAAGCTGGCGCAGAACCCATACTGTTCTTGTGATAACCAAACCACGCAGACAGTTGAATACATCCTAATCGAATGTCCCAAATTTACGGTAGATAGACTAGAGTTCGAGTTCCGCATGGGTTTTGCGCTTGATGAAAACACGCTAAGCAGGGCTATCAATGACGATGACGGTCGGATCCACTTTCTAAAGTATGCAGAAAATAGCGTAGTCAGCATTCTTAAAGAAAATGGATCCAAGATAATCCTAAAATAAAGATAAGCTTGTATTGTCATATAACCTTAATGTAGGACAATAATAAAGGTTGTAAGTATTGTATGTGCACGATAGCAGTTGGAGTTAGAAATTACTTTGTAAAAATGAAACGAATGTAGTAATGTAGTAGTGTAAGAAGGTACAAAAAAAAAAAAAAATAATAAAAAATAATAAAATGAAATAAAAAAAACATAATAAAAATAAAAACTAAAAAAAAACCTCTCTAATCAAACTTAAAGAAATATAAAACGAAAAAAAAAAAACAAAAAAGATATAAAGGTGCTGTAAAAGAAATAACAGCAGAAGAGAAAGAAAAAAAAAACCACGTTTCACATTGTCCCAAAATGTCTTCGGTGGAAGATGGGTCGAAAGGATTAAATTGTTTGACCTCTAGATCCTATTGCCGTATTGAGAATGGCGTGAAGGTATATTTTATTTCTCTAAAGTGTATCGTATCGTTTGTGTATGTTATTCTTCTACCCTTATAACACTCTAACCACTTACGGTCTACTGACGGACAAGACAAAAAATTACAGAACTGTTCTTTCAATTCTTTTTCAATATATTTTTTCTTTTGTGGGATGTACAATGAACGTATATCAGGTGATGTTTCGTTCTGATAGTAAGGGGTAAAATAATTTGAATTTCTGGGCTCCGTAAATACAATTACATCTAGAAATAATAATTTTTTTTTAAAATTAAATAATAAATATTTAAATTTTTTTGTTTTCTCAAATGATTTGGTCACGATCCTTTTACTAAATATTCAGTCAGTTTACTGTCTGATTACTATCTAATTACTAATGGAATTTAATTTTGCAAAAACATTTACAACTAATTTATGATTGATATTTTTAGGTGTTTTTAAAATTGATTAAATTTTAAATTTGTTTTTAAAATTCTTAATTGTTAGTTTTAAATGTATATAAGTTTTTATAAATAGTAACCGAGTCTAAGCGCCGAATAGATGTCCGAGTGTGCCAAAAATAAGTTTTCATCTTAATATGACAAGTTTCACAAGATTTACCAAATTTTTTTGCCAGAACATAGAGGCGTCTGTTGTCAATCTTGAGCCAGGGACATAAGTTGATCTAACGGGCAACAGTGAGGAGTAGTGGAGCTGTGGGTCTATAAACCTGGCTGCGTCGCATTTCTATTATAAAATGAGTGCAAATTAATTATTTTTGTTTTTTGTTGATTGGTTACTAATCTTATATCAAGTGACCATTTAAATTTTTAAGTTATAATTCTCCTGTAGCATTATTTGCGTTTCCCTATGTGCTAACTGTAGGCAGGTGTCATCAGTGAACTGGCATACGGAACCCTTGGTTATAATATTTAACATATCGCTTACATACAACAAATGTTCAAACGGACCAAACTAGCAACCCTTTGCAAGTGCCCTTTGAGGTTAAATGTTTTTTTTATTGTACGTATTTGCAATTCTTACCTACGGTAACGGTTAACGTGTCAGTTTTTGTAATAGTTTATTGTAAGTTCCAGCAAGGGTCCTTGTATATCTTTCGTGATTTTTTATCTTACAATATTGAATAGTCTAACATATCAAAATATCTGGAGAAATCTATAATGACATGCATATGCATCATATGCATCATGCAATTTTTAAATACCTATTAATTACGTCTGTATATTTGTAAAGAAAATGTATTGTACTTTTTTTTGGAAACGGTACTGGCCATGTTTTTTTATTCATTTAATTATACTTCATTGTTACACCAAATGGATAACAATGGGCGGACTTAATGCATTTTTACATTCTCTGCCAGTCAACCCAGTTCGTCTAACCTAATGTTCGTCTGATTGGAAATGATTCTCGTATAAGTGTTAGTTTAAATTTATCAATTTTCTTTAGTCAATCATTATTGTTCATTCATTCATTCATTATTAATTAGTTCTTCGGTCAATTAATAGTTCAGTCAATTCACTAGGCCGAATTATCCCGAGATCAAACTCTATTTAGTTCCCGTACATGAAATTCATTTAAAATTCCAGACACGAAAAATGAACGAAATCGTAACGCATGGTTCCCATTAAAAATATTTTTTATCATTTAGTTCACTGATGTGAATGATGAACGTCAACGAGATTCTATATATTATGATTATATAAAATCACATTTTTCGATATTCTAGATATGTTTTCAATAATTATTTGAAATTCCGTAATCTTCACGCAATTTCGAATTCAGGGGTTGACAAAGGTTCGACCCACTTTCCACCGACGATATTTTTGGGACAACGTGACAGGCGGTGAGCCTGTTGCCATCTAATGTCATAGCCGCCGAATTACGAATTATATCGCCGAGCCATCGATATAATTCATATATAAGGTTTTGAAAAAAAAAAAAATTGGTACCAGCCTGCTACCTGAGGATCGAACTTGGGTCTCTTGACTGGAAATGCAACCGCTCTGCTATCGTGACTTTTTTAATTCCGTTTTCTGTGAAAATAGTGATATAATTGAAAATATTGACGTTAGATTAGCTATTTTTTATTAACATCCTAATAATGGAACAATTTAAGAGCTCATTTTTAGTCAAGTATTTATTAAAATTCGAAGGTTTCTTACGCTGCATTGTTAAGAGATATGAAGAACACTATTTGCTATTACTAGTTAGCTAAAAAATCGTCGGTTTCAATGTTTTATAGGAAATTTTAAATTTTTATATAAAATTATAATAATAAATAAATATCTTCACGCAGTTCTCAATACAGGGGTTGACAGAGGTCTATTACACGATATATATATATATATATATATATATATATATATATATATATATATATATATATATATATATATATATATATATATTATTCCTTAACATAATTACAATATAATTAAAAAGATCATCTAAAAACTATTATAATCGTAGAGCCCTACACCTCGTGGCATGGTACCAAGAACGCTGGCTGCATTTCCACGTTGCATGGCTAGACTTAACCGTTGAGCGAGAAAAGAACCAGACCTCTTGTCACCAGCGGCAACGATAAGTAACAATTCCTTCAGATTCCAATTCCTTTAGAAACTGCATCGCGCGGGGCCCCACGGACCGATTGTCTCTACGGCAAATGGAACAAATATATAGTCTCCTTTCAAAGACTCATATTTCCGGCATTTACCCGATTCAGCTGCCTCTGATGCCGCCCCGGCCCTTATCGAAGTACCCTTGATATGAGAGGCCGCTAATGTATCACACAAGGCACACGAGAGCTTTGCCTCTCTCTCAAGGGACTAAAGTCAAGCCGTCAGGTCTCTTACCATCCTCCCTAAATATTCCACAAGGCTCTAAAACCGATGGAATATTTATGGAAACAAGAGCTCTTCGGATGATTTCATTCAATTCAAGGAACCGTGACGAGATAGTCTGCCGGAACTTTTTTGGCATGAAAGTTCGTGGAGGCCGAACTCGTCGACGTCGCTGCCACAAGGACATCGATGTGGTTGACAAATTGATGCTCCCAATCGTATTCCTACAGCTATTCGTAAACTTTCATTATCCAGAAATGTACCAAGATTACTTGATGGTAAAGCATGTAGCCAGTAACTGGATTCCTTTGTCGAAACACCTAGAAAGCGGGCGCGGTCTCTGTCACAGTGAAAATTGTTCAGTAAGCATTTCTGCACATTCTGAACCAACGGGATATCCGACCGTTTTTGTGAGTTAGGTTCCAGTGGAATATCCTCGCCGGGACAGAGACGTAACCATGCTTCTCTTGTCTCGGTAGCAAAGGTCAAGTCCAAATCATTCTTAAGAATTTTACGTGACAAATCATGAACACTGTGTACGGAGGCAAGGAAAGCCGGCAGCGCAATATTTGAAACCTCTCTTATACCGATACCTCCAAATCTAACAGGTATAGTAGCTTGAGTCCAGCTAGATGAGACTAAAGATAAATTTAGAATTTTTTCCAAAGCTATTTTGAGATTAAGGTCAATTTGTTTTAAAAAATCAGAACATTTCCATGCTGGACTCGAGCGGAGTAAATAAGTAAATTTAGGAACAAGAACGCAATATTTTAAAATAGTAAGCGCTATATGAGAATTAAGAATATACAGTTTATTAACATGTTCTAAAAATTGATCAAATTTTAATTTCAAAAGAGGTTTCATACTCTATATAAATAACGGCGCTCCGAGGAGGTAAAGAGAATCCGCCTCAGTTACTTTAATGCCAGGAGATATATTCTAAAATTTTGAAACAAACTGTGTCTATGAGAAGACAAACGGTCAGGAATGAAAAGTTCACATGTAGTATTATTTAATTCAAGGCCAATGTTTTTAAAATTTTGAATAATTTTTTGAAGGTCATTTTGCACGTCATCAGGCTTTCCTCCTAGGGTTCTGTCATCTAGGTACCAAACATTGAGTTTGGATTTCAACTTTGAAATAATCGGTTGAATTCCCAAACTAAACAATGCTGGGCCCAGTGGATCGCCCTGCTGAACTCCGACGGCTGAGTCAATTAAATGATTTTCGTAAAATAAATTAAAGTTTTGACTGTAACATTGCCAAACGTAATGGTAAATTTCCGGGGTATGTTTCGCAACCTCCTTCAGCAGGGTTGATCTGTCGAGGGAGTTAAAGGCATTCCTAAGGTCAACTTTTAAGAGAACATCTGGTTGACATTTCGTTAAAAAAGTACGCACTGAATGTACAGCTGCCTCACAACCTCCTCTGCTACCGAGGCCTAACTGAATAGGCTGAAATTTTGACTTTAAATCGGAGGTTATGTGCCTACATAGAATAAGTAGTTTTAACTTCCTCCGCATTCCACAAATTAGTCTGGGCCGGGCACGAACAATTTTTAAGTTCGTTAATTTTGAATAACTCGTTTCTTGTCATACAATATAAGGTGACTATGTCTACAAGTTCATGTAGAGTCACCTGCAAAAATAGTAAGAATTAGTTCCTTACCATATATGTCCATTAATATGAACGCAATTTTACCTACACCCTAATGACTATGGGACAAACTTAGATTTGCAGTTTTTTTTTTACTCCCATGGACAATTCAGCAACTGCAAATTTAAGTTTGTAGTAGTATAATATTTTTTTGTGTAATAAAACTACATGTGACTATTTATTACACATTTGCTTGTATTATTTTTGACAAATAAAAGAAAAAAAAATAAGTAGTTTTAACTTCCTCAGCATTCAACAAAATAGTTTGGGCCGGGTACGAACAATTTTTGACGTTCGTTAATTTGGAGTAACTCGCTTATTGTCATATAAGGTGACTATGTCTACAAATTCATGTAGAGTCACCTGCAAAAATAGTAAGAATTCGAACCCGGGACCCCAAAGTAAGTAGGTCGACTTTCGTTCATCTTGCTCAGGACTTACTTGCATGGAAATAGTAAAACCATACCGCGTATTTTATCTACACAGCGCCATCTAGTTAACTAAACTAGAACTGCTCGATCAGGAGTTCACGACGATATATAATAATAAAAATAAAGAATAAAACATTGCTTTTGTTTAATTACTAACACACTAAAATTTTTTTTTTTAACTTTGTAAATTTGCCTCTAAAATATTTTTAAGACGAGAGTTATTAGGATTTTCTACATCCTACAATAAGTAACTTATTTGACGCGAATTATTATAAAAATTAGAAAAAATATTATAACAGACCAAATAGAGCGTCCGCTTTTTTTAGAGGTTGTTTTTTTTTAATAATAATAAATTCATTAATAGATAAGGCAACATTATGTACATTGCTCTGATCCCTGAGTAAGTAGCTTAAGGATTTGTTTTATGGTATTATAAACAGCGAAGGTGCCATAAATACCGCCTAGATAATGAAAAACGTGAATCTTTCTAGACTGATCCGACCGAGAATCGGACCCGGAACAACCGATGCGTACGCCATTCGTCTACGGAGCTTGTCGAATAATACTATGTAACATACATAATAGTGGGAAGGACCTATATATAGATATTTGTAGTCTTTTCAATCCGACATTTATTTTAACAAATCACTCTGTAACAATATAATGTTAAGTCTGTTGTCTATTACTATATATACATACATAACGGCCTATTGAAGTACACTGCAGGACATAGGTTTCTCGCATAGGGAGTATTTGCCATAATCGCAACGCTTAACAAAGGGATTGGCGATCGCAGTACCAGACCACTCGCAACAGAAGCTGTAGTCCATCTTCGGTCTGATTATTTCAGTCAGATACTTGATGGTTATCCCACCATATATCGATATTCAAGGCCCTTAGTCGCCTCTTACGACATCCACGGTAAGAAAGGCAGTGGCAATATTCTTACACCGTTGCCACACATCTATTACTATAATGTAATGTTATTACATATATATAGTATCACAGAACTTCGCTCATACACAACTTGTCGTCGTTCGTGCTGGTTATGGTGATGATGGTTACGCGGTGGTTATGGGCGGAACTACATAATTTCGCATTAATAATAATAATAATAATAACTTTATTGGTAATAAGCTTATAGTACATTAAATGTTCACATAAGAAAAACATATAACAAAATTTAGGTTAAAAATAGTGAGGGTGACGTTCTGTTCTCCTAGCTAGGCTATGTAGTCGTCTGTATTAAGGAGCTACAGTCCCCTGTCCCCTTATAGTATGTATAAAATTGTTTCTTTTGCGTTAGTACTACTTACGTGCCACGTGAGTGATTAAGGTGTTTATATGTTTGGAGTTTGTGAACGTGTGCGACTGACTACGTTTAGATGTATGCGTGTATCAAATAGTGTATGAAAGATGTCACTTTTGGATGTGTCTAATTTTATGTGATTGTTAATAAGTATTGTTCTGTTTCTTCGTATGTTTTGCTGAGAAGGAAAGTGTGTATAGCTTTTTGCTTTTAAAGTAACACATATCCAAAAATTAAGTGTCGTGGTTGATTTTATTATAAAGTATAACCTTATAAATATTTAAAGGAATTTTTCCGAGTTTTATACAGATTTGATTGGGTTTGTATAATTTATTAAATATCTTTGTATTGGTGGTCATGATAGCCGAGTGGTTGGGTGGTCGGTGGTCGGAATTCGAGGTCTCGAACTCGGGTCTTGTGACTCGAATTTCCGACCACCCAACCACACGGCTATCGTGACTTTCAATATAATATTTTTTTTTTAATTAGAATTCATTTTAGAATTAAAGTCACGATAGCCAAGTGGTTGGGTGATCGGAATTCGAGTCAAATTCGACCCGAGATCAATCCCCAAGGCTCGTACCTATGCATTTTTAAAAACTTATGTACGAATTGGCTTGAAGATAAAGACGGCGACGGGATCACCACCTGTCGAGTTGTACCAAAAATGTCTTCGGTGGAAGAAAAACCTTTATTGTCTAGACCTCTGTGGAATAGCGTGAAAATATTTATTTTCAAATTAGAAATTTTATTATTGAAGCTAAGTCACGAATAGTATTTCACGAACATTTCTTCATTCCAACTAACTTCATACATTTTGAAAGATCCAAAAACAAAGAGGCTTGGTGTCTCTCCAGGCTAAGCTGCAAAAGTTACGCGTATTTAATCGGGAAAAAAAAACAAGTTTTAGACTGTGGTTGCACGCGGACCGCTTTGTACCCTTACTTGAATATCGTCTAGAACATTTGTTCCAAGTAAGGGGATATAATATAACCAAAATACAGGGTAAACATTTCATACACCTAGTATCTACGCGCATTATCTCACTAAACCGCGGGATCTTTCTTTTTCCGGTGTCGTAAGTAGCCTATGTTCCTCTGCAGATCCATAATATAGCAAATCAATATCTGTAAAGCGAAATAATGGTTCATATATATTTTATAGGAACTACTACTATTTGATTTTTTTCGGTGATTAAAAAACTTTGTACATGGTACCGTGGTTTGGACACTAAGACGGTGGTAGATTCACCACCTGCCAGGATTTCTCAAATAGCCTTCGGTGAAGAGGGAAAAAGGCCTACCCCTTTTAGAAAAACCCCCTCAGAAAAATCTAATTGTCTAGACAGTTTTATGTACCCCAATATTGAGAAAATGCGTGAAGATATAAATAGATAAAACAATATAGACAGCAAATAGGAAAAAAACATACAACAGAAAAGTTTCCACTCATAACTAGTTATAAGAAAAGAGAGCAAGAAGGAGATAAAAGAAATGAAAGTAACATCAATAATAAGAAAAACATACTAACAATGTTGGAAAATTTAACAACGAATAAGTTCTGTCTTGCAGAGCTTGTTTTAAGTTTCGCTTACAACGCTGATTAGGTAACTCGATATTTCTTCAAAGCGTTTTCTATCGAAATTTCAGGTACGATGAGGAAAATTATTTTTTCTTTATATTTTTGTAAGCGGAACGAAGGAAAGGGTTATGAATATTTTTCTTGACCCTACCATGCTTTGAAGGCGGAACACGTGGGTGTTCTGTGTGAGCCGGATCACCTTTGCGTGGGCCCGATAACACCTAGCGAATGCGGATATAAATACATATCGAATATACAATCCGTACATAGATAGGTTCCAAAATAACATACATTGCTGTGATCCCAAACTAAGCAGCTAAAGCACTTGTTTTATGGAATCGTAAACAACGAACGCACCATAGACACAAGACTCGAGAAAATGTGGAAAAAAGTAAATTAACCTTTCCGGGAATCGAATCCGTGTACTCTCGCAGATCGGTTTGATAGATTTTTATGAATCGTATACGTATATTCGGTAGGTCTGAGAGTCGGTCGTAATCTAATCTCGAACCCCTAAGTGGTAAGGGTGGTCCACCACAAATATTCTTTGCAGTCTTTTTTTTTTGCTTAAATTATGTAAATAAATAAATAAATATCTTCACGCAATTCCCAATACAGGGGTAGAAAGAGGTCTAGTCTAGACAATTAAGTCCCTTCGACCCAACTTCCACCGAAGATATTTTCGGGACAACGTGACTGGTGGTGAGCCCGTCGCCGTCTTTATGTCCAAGCCAACGATGTAATTCGTACACAAATTTTTGAAAAATCGAACTCGGGTCTCTTGACTCGAAATTCCGACCACCCAACCACTCAGCTATCGTGACTTTAACTTAAATTATTTTGACTTAAATTATGTAACATTAAAAATCCATACAACCCTAAATTTCCCTATCACGAACCCCTATTTTATAGCCCCATATTTTCTACTCTATTAATTCCCTAGAAATAATAGAATAATTTGCCATTTCAGCAAGTTATAAATAAAATAATACCTAATGAAAATACAAATTATGACACTAAAATCTCATTTTTACGAAAATTCTACTTGCGCAGCCTGGGTTTGAAACTTTGCACTGCTGCAAACCACATTATATATTGCATCTGCACGTAAGCCCTCAGTCTTCCCTGGCAGAATGCCAAGTGATAATGTTTTGGATCTCTTTCAAATTGCGCCGGTTTATTTTACACGAATCGTCCACTCTTCTATTATTTGCTTTATGTAACAAAGTCATGATAGTAATTTTCTAGCTGTATTAAATATGGATGTATGATCTGATGTAAAGTGTCATTAATATAATATAAACATATAATAATGTATACATACACAGATAGCGACAACATCACATACAGCTAAATTACTTGTGGTAGGGAATCGAAACAACGAAGGCATCACAAACACTTATAACTATTCTATCTTCACGCAAGTCCCAATACAGGGGTAGACAGAGGTCTAGTCTAGACAATTAAGACCTTCGACCCACCTTACACCAAAGATATTTTCCAACCACTTGGCCATCGTGACATTTTTATTATTATTACTTTAATATATGTACGACCAAAGTCACGATAATCGAGTGGTTGGGTGATAGGGATTCCAGTCGAGAGACCCGCGTTCGATCCCCGGGTGACAGCCAATGGTTTTCGAAACCTATGTACGATTCGTATCGTTGCCTTGGACATAATGTCGGCGACGGGATCACCACCAGTCATGTTGTCCCAAAAATATCTTCGATGGAAAGTGAGTCGTAACGACTTAATTGTCTAGACCTCTTTCTACCCCTGTTTTGGGAATGGCGTGATGATATTATTATTATAAATTTTATTATAGGGTTTAATTCCAAAGGCATAACCTGTTAATATTAAGTTGACATAGATTTTGGTAAAATGTCAAACTAGGTTTGGGTGTTGGGTGAGTAATTATGGTAATTGGTGAAGAATAATCGCTGTCTGAGCTAAGTTGAAGGAATTTTAAAACGGCACGGCAGGTGTTGAGTATGGCTGCTTTTTGTATAATATAAATATAAAATGGACATATATTATTATCAATTTATATAGAGTTATAGTTGTAATATGTGCCCCTGCCTCACATTTTGTTTTTGAGTGTAATCACTGATTTCCTTTACTGCTTCTTAGAGGAGATATAATACGATCACAGTTCAAAATAAAATGTACTTTATTCAAATATAACTAATATAAATAGGGGACAAATTAAATAAATTAATAAATAAATACATAGATAGGAACAACATTAGATACATTGCTCCAATGAGTTAGTAGTTTTAGTAGTTGTGTTATGGAATCGGAAATAACAAAAAGACTCCAGAAAATGTAGAAAAATTGTTTTAACGTTAATCTGATCGGGAATCGAAGGTGGAACCTCGGAGTTGACGACGATCGCAGTACAGACAATTATTACTTTAGATGCTGCAGCCCGTCACCGTTCTGAGCTAATTTGGACTGGTTTCAAGGTGTTATTAACTACCCTGTCAGTCACCATGCGTGACGATATTTTAAATGACGACCTACTTTTAAAATATCTTCACGCCAATTCCACTACTGGGGTAGACAGAAGTCTAGATAATTAAGTCTTTTCGACCGAAGACAGTTTTTGGAACGTGACAGGTGGTGAGCCGGTCGACGTCTTTATGTCCAAGCCAACGATGTAAGTCGTACATAAGTGTTTGAAATCCCATTGGTATGAGCCTACATGGAGATTGAACAACCATTCGGCTACCGTGACCATCGTATCATCACCACTGTATTGTATTTGTTTTTGGGATTTAATTAATGCAGTGGTGACTGTATTGTATTTGTTTTATTAATTTCAATAGTGTTGTCGTCCGACAAATAACATGGTTTCGGTAGCTATTTGTTAATATTAATTACTAATTTTAATATCAAGCTACAGTGACGCGTGGCAGGGTTTAGTTGGTAAATGTATATTTATGTATGAACATAATCAAATTTGCAAAGAAAAACAAAAAGAAATATAGCAATAGCTTATAGCAATACTTCTAGGCAACCTAAGAAATCAAAATACAGAGGAAAATATTAATTGGTAACCAATATTATCTTATACAAAAATATATAACATTTTACCATTTTTCTGGATATAACTGGATGTATATACATTATTAAATAAATAAAAAAACAACGAAATATATACAACGATCAATAGAAATAAAAAAAAAAGATGTGAAATAATTTTAACAGGTGAAAAAAAGAAAGCGATGCGCCTGATAGTCAAATGTGTTGGGATGAGATCAGTGTCGCAGGCATTGTTTACTTCCGGGTGGAGGTCAAGGTTTCACACCAACAACGATATGTATATTTCTAAGACATATGTAAATATACATTTTATTCTGATTATCATACACTATAGAGCTATACTAACTACTAACTAAAATACTAAAACTACAAAGTGTAGGGTAATCAGAAATGTAGACAGTTAAGCCATTTCGACTAATATTTCACCAGAGTTTTATTCGAAATCGTTCACGCTTTCCTTAAAGAGATCGAACTTAAATGTCCTGATTTGTACTGCAATCAGCGAACAACTTTGTCCCTAGGACCAATACTGGTAAAATATATAAAAATATGGCGAAAGACTCATCGCCTACAACGATGTCCCAAATAAATTCGGTGAAAGATGGATTAAAGTGATTTAATCGACTGGACCTCTGTTTACCCCAGTTCTGGAATAACATGGAATATCTTACAAGGGAAGTACTCACCGGCTTTCACTGTGTCGATTCCCGAACGGGATAAATTAGAAAACCACTTTTTCTACATTGTCTCGGGTCTGGGTGTTTGTGACATCGCCATTGTTTCTGATTCCATAACACAACTGCTGTAGCTGCATACTTACTTCGGGATCAGAACAATGTATGTGATGTTATCCCAATATTTGCATGTATATACTAGCGGGCCCGGCAAACGAAGTCCAGCCATGGAATTAATAAATATTACGAGATCAAAACTTTTTTTTTATAAAAATTATCCAATCTCCCTCTTCTATATTCAATATTAAACCCAGATACTAGTTCTGTTTACTTAAGCAAAATCAAATGGAGTTCGATTACTTTCAGCTAATCTCGAAAATAATCAACATAATCTTTAAGGTGTTATTAAAAAAAATTATACTAATTTCTGATAAATATAAAATTTTACTAAATTAAAATTCATAATTAATAAAATTCTATTAAAAGTAATCTTACTTCATAAGAAAGTTTGAGCTACAGCTTCACGCCCACAAAACACAAATTAAAAAAAATCGGTTAGATAGTTACGGTCGTGAGCAACAACGCGATTTAAATAGGCAATATAATAGCTTATAGACTAAGTACTCTAAACTGCGTACCTCAATTAGATACGGAGATGATGATGTCCTCAGGAGTCAGGATGTCGTCAGGAGTGAAATCAAAAGCTAAAAATTCGACGAGCGCGAGTAAATCCCCGAGGCATGTGACATATGTGCGTCCCGGAAGGATGTCTGAATTAAACTAAATAGATGCGCGGTGAAATCAACCGTGTAACAATGTTATTGTAAATACATACTACCTTCCGCGTATTTTAAATAAGTTAGAACATAAAAGAAATATATTTAAAGATACCTTCACGCTATTCCCAATACTGGAGAGGATAAAGATTCAGACAATTAAGTCATTTCCATCCGCCTTTCACCGATGATATTTATTGGGACAACGTGACAGGTGGTGACCCTGTCGCCGTCGTTTTGTTCAAGCTAACGATATAAGTCTTGTTACAAGCCTATTGTAGTTTGTGTTAGGACTATTTATTATATATATTTAAAATATTATTTTTAAAACATTCCCAACATTAAAAAGAGGTTTAGACAATTAAGTCCTTTCGACCCACCTTTCACCGAAGACATTTTTATTAAACAACACAACAGGTGGTGAACCTATCGCCGTCACTATGTCCAAGCTAACGACATGAATCGTATACGAATCGAATACCCATTTGCAAGAGCCTCGGGGACCGAAATCGGATCTCTTGACTCGAATTCCGATCACCCAACCACTCAGCTATCGTTGACTTAGAAAAAAAAAAGTTAAATTTTGAAACTAATCGCGGGAGATAGAAATCACCAGCCACGTATAACAAATAACAATAATTATGTAGTAATTTATGTAACAATCATTACTCGCCATTTATTTATTTACGACGTAAGAATATGACACTCCCTTTTTTCCAGTGGGTGTCGTAAGAGGCGGCGTGGGGAAAAAAGCCTTGAAAATATCATTGGCTATGGAAAAAATGCTACGGTATAAACATCGCGAAAAATAACCGCCCAAACAATTACAGACTGGTAACAAGCAGCAGCGTCTAAAATGCGAGGGGTCTTTTACTGTGATCGTTAATCCGCTTGCCAAGCGTGGCAATTATGGCAATCCTTACGAGAGAGGCATATGTATTACAGTGGACTTTATAGATATGTAATATATAAGCGAGAAAGGGTAAATAACTTTTAATTAAATTTATACGTCATATTATATAATACATGGCATTACTAAAATAACAAAGTAGTAGTTACATCACAAAGTGGAAGATTAAAATTATTCAGTTTTAACTTTTTATTTTAAAATTTTACATAAATTTTAAGTTTTAAATTGTTATATGAATAAGTTATATGTTCAAGGGAGCAAGGAGAATCTATAGGGGTCTGTCATACCGTATATATAAAAATTACTAAATTTATGAGATATAACGGCCAGTTGGATTTTTTAAAGTATTTTATATTTAAATTACACACAGCTGCAAGTTTTAATCAAATTTGTTTATTTCAATATCTTTACATATAAACAAAATTGGAAGTGTTTGTAATTCCAAATCTTTCAATAAATGCTTACGAAAGTATATACAGTAAGAAAACTACTTACATAAATAATCAATTTCTAATTTGTTTTTGTCTGTCTGTCTGTTTTTTCCCGACTAATCTCTGAAACGACAAGACCGATTTTAACTGGACTTTCCCTGGCAGATAGTCGATGCTTTAAAGAGTAACTTGGCTACAATTATTTTAGAAATAATAATATGGGTTCCGGGTTAAGAGTTAAACCGCGGTCAAAGCCGCGAGGAGCAAACCCGATGTGTATGTAGTGAAGTGTCTATAAATAATTTTTGTATATTATGTCGTGATGCCTTTTCGTGTGGTAACGGCGTAAGAATATTAACACTACCTTTCTTCCCGAGGATGTCGTAAGAGGCGACTAAGGGAAACCGCCTTGAAAAAATTATGGCGACTGATATGCCGGGATAATCATCTCTAAAAAGATAGCAGACCAAAATAAATCAGACCGAAGATGGGCAGCAGCGTCTCAGTGAAACAGCCTTAAATAACATTATGGCAACCGATAGATGGCGGGATAATTTTTCTAGAAATATCAGACCCAAAATTATTAGACCGAAGATGGGCAGCACAGTCTGAGATGCGAGTGGTCTGCTACTGCGATCGCCATTCCGCTTGCCAAACGTGGCGATTATGGCAAATCCTCCATATGGGAAAGACCTATGTCTTGCAGTGGACTTTAATAGGCCGTTATGTAGGTATGTATGTATATATTATTTAAAATTTACATAGCTACAAGTATTGAATCAAATTTGTTTATTTATATATCTATACATATAAACAAAATTGTAGTGTTTGTTTGTAATTCTAAATTAACAGCTTTTCACTAAATGCTTATGAAAGTAAATGCAGTGCTTTTACATAAAGAATCATTTTCTAATTTGTTTCGGTCTGTCTGTCTGTTTTTCCCGGCAAATCTCTGAAACGGCTTGGTCGATTTTGTTTTGCCATATAAAACTGATGCTGAGGGGTTGATTGTAGAAGGGTAAAATATTAGGGTTATATTTATTTTTGAATGCTGTATCATAAAAATAGATTTATGGTATGAAAAATTCATGTTGACCGATTCTCAGACCTATCCGATATGCACATAAAATTACATGACTCGGGCGAGCCATTTCGGATTAGTTTAGTCACAAACATCGCGACACGAGAATATTATATATATGAAGATAAAAATCATCAAAGTGTTACAAGCGCCATCTCTGTTTTAAAATACGGCTAATATTGAATTATCAAAATTTTTTAAACCAATCGCTTTACCTTGACATATTTAATTATTATAATCACATTAATAAAATAACTTTGAATTATAATTAAAACATTTGTAAATAATAACAAAATAAAACAATCTTTCATGAAACCTAACGTTTTACCGCCATCTAGTGTTCTAACGTAGAACTACTTGAACAATGATGAGCTCTTGAGAATAATTTATGTAACAATCATTAGTCAATTAATATAAAGTTGACTTAAGAGATATACAAACTATCTTATTATAGAAACAATAATTATGGTACTATTGAGTAGTTAACTTAAAGTCACGATAGTCGAGTGTTTGGGTGATCGAATTTCGAGTCGAGAGACCCGGGTTCGATCCCCAGGTGGCAGACTCGTACCAATGGGTTTTTTCAAAACCCATGTACAATTCATATCGTTGGATTGGAGATAGAGATGGCGATGGGCTCAGCACCTTTCACGTTGTCCCATAATATCTTCAGTGTAGGTGGGTCGAAGGGACTTAATTGTCTCCTCTGCCTACCCCTGTTTGAGCAATGGCGTGAGGATATGTTATATATATTAAGTAGTTAAATAAAGTATCTATCTACAAATTCTAACTAACATTTAAACGGTTATAATCACTATCCCTATTAATATTATAAATGTGAATGTAAGTGTGTTTGTTAAGCTTTCACGCGAAAACTACTCAACCGATCATCATGAAACTTTGTACACATATTTTTGGAGGTATTACTTTTTATTAAAAAAAATTACGAAAAATAAAAGAAATTTGGTCACAAATATTTGCTGATATTAGAAGTAGTACTTAAGTTAACTTTAACTACTTTTTTAGAATTTGCCATTTTAGAAAAATAATTAGGATTCCGCCTTAAGTGCTATACCGCGTGCGAAGCCGCATGGGGCAGCTAGTATGTTAATAAACTTATGTGACTTAACTATTTTAATTTGATGTTCAATGTATTATAAAAAATAAATGAATATCTAACAACCCGATAGTCTAGTTGGTACTGATCCTGCCTTTGAAGCTATGGGTTGGGTATGGATGTTAAAATCCGTTATTAAAACCGGATACCCGGATTAAGGGTATAAGTAGTTCAAGTTAGTTCAGTACCAAATTTAGTCAATATCGGTTTAGCGGTTCAGCTGTGAACGCTTACAAACAACTTGGCTATCGGGTAACACCGGATCGGCAGAGGTCGCGGGTTCGAATCCCGCCCGTGTCAGTTGAAATTTTAAAAACATTTTTTCTCTTTAATTTAATCACATATCGGGTCATAGTAATAAATTTGTACCATTTTGTTTCATTTAAATTGCAGTACTATAACCGCCTCAAATAAAATATCTTCACACGAATTGAAAATATAAATCTAGTTTAAACGATAGACGGGTACCGAGAGGACCGCGCCCGGATATCCGGCTATGCAGCTCGATATTGCAACGGAGAAAATATACAGTTTGACAATAACATGTTGGAATTGCAATATGCATCGTTTGAGAGAAGTTATAATAAGTTTCTTTTTTTTTTTCAATGTTTATTCACCATAGGTTTTTTATTCCTTTATTATGAAGTAGTTTGGGTGAGTCCCAAGGTCGATGGTTGTATGTAATTACTATCACCGATCCGCCTGCAAAGCGTGGCGATTGACAAATCCTACTTATGAGAGAGGCTATGTCCTGCATTTGACTTTGATTAGCCATTATGTACATAAGTAAATGACGTAATAAAATATACATTATATTTTCTTAGTGTCGATAGCTTTCTTAGTTGTAACTGAGCCTTCAAAATTAAGGTAGTGGATTATCATAGTAGAGTAGTAGATATTTGAACGATGATCATGTTATATCAACATCAAGAACTTTTTTCATACCAATATCTGGGGAAATAAGAATGTATTTTTTTATAATTAATCACTCGCTATTTTTCTTTTACTCAAAATATTAAATGTATGTATTTAAGTCACGATAGCCGAGTGGTTAGGTGGTCGGAATGTCGTGTCAATAGACCCGAGTTCGATCCCCAGGTGGCTCGTACCAATGGGTTTTTCAAAAACTTATGTACGGATTACATCGTTGGTTTGGACATAAAGACGGCGACAGGCTCACCACCTGTCACGTTGTCCCGAAAATATCGTCGGTGGAAGGTGGGTCGAAGGGACTTTATTGTCTAGATTAGACCTCTGTCTACCCCTGTATTGGGAATTGTGTGAAGATATATTTTTTTACCTTCAAGAATTTTTTTCAAAACAATATCTGGTGAAAGAAGATTATATTTTTTTATAATTAATCACTCGCCATTTTTCTTTTACTCAATTTATTAAATCTATGGATCATAATGCTCATAGTATACGAGTGTTAGATAAAGGTTTTATTTATAACTAGCTGCCACCCGCGGCTTTGCCCGCAGTTTAACACTTGACGCGAAACCCAAATTATATTTAAAAAAAAAATATCTTCACGCAATTCCCAATACAGGGGTAGACAGAGGCCGAGTCTAGACAATTAAGTCCCTTCGACCCACCTTTCACCGAAGATATTTTCGGGACAACGTGACAGGTGGTGAGCCCGTCGCCGCCTTTATGCCCAAGCCAACGATATTCGTACATAAGTTTTTGAAAAACCCATTGGTACGAGCCTACCAACTGGGGATCGAACTCAGGTCTATTGACTCGAAATTCCGACCACCCAACCACTCGGCTATCGTGACTTATTAATTATATTTCTAAAATAAAAGTAGCCTATCTTACTTCTTATAACATTAGCTGTCAGTGAAAGTCCTCTTAAAATCGGTCTAGCTATTTCAGAGATTAGCCGTAACAAACAAACAAAAATTGTAAAAAAAATGTTATTTTTGTTATATATTTATATACATGTAGTATAAAACGGTTATTTCAATATTACAAAAGACACTCCAATTTTATTTATATGTATAGATATTTTCTTTGATTATTTTTTATAAATATCTTTTATTCTTTCTATTTTATATGGGTAGTACACAAGGTTTGTATATTAATTATCATTCCGTAGCTAAAATATACACCTCAAATTAATACAAAACTAGAATTCCGGGTCAGCAACACAGAATTGCTCGCAATTTGCATTCCGCTCGCATCTCTTTCAATTAAAAGTGAAATAACTATCGCATAAAACTGTTCTACTGTTACTTAAAAGTCATATTTTTTTATATCGACGCAATGTTTATTCAGGTCCGGAGACTATCCCATAATTACAGCCTGATAGTCAGGTGGCTGAAGCAAACATTAACGTATAAAAGTCACGATGGTCAAGTGATTGGGTAATCGGAATTGGAGGACCCGAGTTTAATTCCCAGGTGATAGGCTCGTACCAATAAGTTTTTTTTTAACTTATTTACGATTTATATCATTGGCTCGTACATAGTCGAAAGGAATTATTTGTCTGAACCTTTTTCTAACACACTGTCAAGAAAAGCGTAAAGATATAATTGTATTTGTTGTGTGTATATTTATGTGTATATATGTTATGTAGTGTGTTGTCTATGGTAAATATTAATGTATACTTTGCTAACCTACTTCGTCGAAGCGCAGCGGTCTCTTTTCATCAAGTTGAAAAAATAAGAGCTTCTCTCGCAGAGAAATATTTACAGAGACGTATTTTATTTATCCTCCGAATGAATGAATGGTGAATGAACGAAATCGTTATTGTTTAAAGGTTAAGCCTGAACAATTCTATATTGATCTCGAACAATGTAAACAATACAAATAAATTATAAAAGCCGATATTCTTCACAGACCTATTGTTAAAACACAATACCGGTCCATTCGTAAACCGATTAGATTGGACTACCTTTCACATTGTACGTAGGTAATTACCAATTGTTACGCACGATGTAAAATTGGAGTACTTTACTCGCCTATTGATTTCCTAAAAATAAATTCACTAAAATAACTATGATAAAGTCACGATAGCCGAGTGGTTGGGTGTTTGGAATTTCGAGTCAAGAGACCCGAATTCGATCCCCAGGTAGCAGGTTCGTACCAATGGGGTTTTCAAAAACTTATGTACGAATTGTATCGTTGGCTTGGACATAAGACGGCGACGAGCTCACCACCACGTTGTTCCGAGAATATTTTCGCGGGAAGGTGGGTCGAAGGAACATGTCTAGACTAGACTAGTATTGGGAATTGTGTGAAGATATTTATTTATTTTAAAATTCAATTCTAAGAATTATTATAAAATACTCATTGGTATAAGGCCTTCATAGCCACTTACATAACAACATGTTTAAGTACACTGCACAACATTGGCCTCTCTCGTAAAGAGGGTGGCCAGTGGATTGGCTTCCGCTGCTCCAGACGCATCGCACCTTAGTCGCTGCTGCCCGTCACCGGTATAAGTTACTTTAGCCTGCTATTTCTAGATGGTTTTCCCACCTGTTTTCGTCAGGTTAGGTAAAAAATAAATATATCGAAAATATTAATATTGTAGATAAAGGTCTATAGTAAATATCTTCACGCATATTATACATACATACATTACGGCCTATTAAAGTCCACTGCAGGGCATGATCCTCTCCCATAGGGAGGATTTACCATAATCGCCACGCTTGGCAAGCGGATTGGCGATTGAAGCAGCAGACCACTCGCACCTCGCACCCCATCTTTGGTCTGATTATTTTGGTCTGATATTTTCAGAGATGTATATCACGCCATCTATCGGTTACCATAAGGATATTTTGTGCTGTTTCCCTTTGTCGCCTCTTACGACACCCACGGCAAGAAAGAGAGTGGTAATATTCTTACACCGTTACCACTCGGCACGCGGCATATTATACTGGAATAGAATGAAATAATAGCATATTTGGGTCAACGTATCAGGTGGTGAGCCTTTCGCCGTCTTATTGTACAATCCAACGGTACATTATTATACTTGCACACAGACTTAATGACATAGAAAAATACTCATATATACAAATAAACGCGCAAATGACTCGAGTAGAAACATTCACATTGTTCACACATAACATGTACGTTTGCCGCTGGATTTGAACTCGCCACCCCTAGCATCGAAAGCAGGGTCACTACCTTCTAACCAAGTTATAGCTGTCAAATGCTAATATGACAGCTAAAAAAAGGTCAACCACTTTTTTCTTCTGTGGTAACAACAGTCTCTGTACTACTCTGTGGGGTACTGTGTGGAAACTACAGGATACGACTTGACTAGGGCTACCGATAGATGAGCAAATATAGATGTATCCCGTATATCTAAACTGTAGTAGATCTAAAAAAAATTATATCGATGGATGTGTGCATGTCACATGTCGATGAATACATAATTTGATTCAAAAAAGACAGATATTAAATGGTATCTGGAGTGATATGGTCTGGTATCTGGAGAACTACAACCGTGAAACGAAAAGAAAACGTGGCGAGGCCTGCGTTCTACAGAAGATTTCCTTTCTTTCTATGGTGGCATGCGAAACAGTTAAATGAAACAGAATAATCTTGAAAATATGTATACCTACTGACCGATTTCTGGACCAGTCTAAAATGGCAAGAATGAAACAGTAACAGCTATTTTTTTTTTGTGATCATATATATTTTTCCGTATTTTGTTTAATTACTATTTGTTCTTTTGTGTATTGTATCTTTATGCTTGTTCAATAAATGATTTCTTTCTTTCTTACACTGTTATCGGAAAGTCCAAGTAACTTCACACAGGTGTTTACTAACGATGACATATTTCTTTTTAATTAAATGGAGTGTACCAATATATGTTAAATATCTATTACACTTTGACACGATATCTTTCTTCACAATGGAATGAAAATACAGCAAACTCAAGACTTGTTACTGTAATAACTGTACTTATATATTTTTATAATGTTCTTGGTCAGAATAGCCGACAACAGTCACGATAGCCGTGGATTCCATTCTTTGAATATTCCTTTCTTTCAATGGTGTCATAGGAAACAGTTGCAAGAAACAGAATAATCTTGAAATCTCTATACCTACAGACCGATGATGGGACCACTCTAAAATGGCAAGACTGAAACAGTAGCAGCTTATAAAATGCGTGTAGCCTGATACAATGACAGAGATTACCGCTAATTCTCTTGATAGAAGAAATATATGTCCTGCTTGTACTGTCTTTAGGACCGGGAGGTGGGTTCTCCCACTCATATCCGTTTAGAATCAATTGTCTGGTGTTGACGTAAGAATCTTCCATCTCCTTTCTCTCCGAAGGTGGTATAAGAATTGACTATGAGATAGTCTTGATAATGCAATGGTTACCGGCAGACAGCGGGATAACTTTGGTATGTACTAGGCTACATATAACTTGATCGGTTAGTGACAGCAGAAAAGTGTGAAATGTCTGGTATGGTCGAAGCTGAAATGGCAATTGCCAATTCCCTAGCCGAACGTGGTGCTTGAGGTAAATTTCCTATTAAGGAGTTTTCCAAGTTTAGCGCGATTTATATTTCAAAAAATTAGCCTAATTCCTTCTCAAATTTGTCCGAAATGTAAATAAAGAAAATGAAAAAAAAAAAAAAGAAATGACTTATTTAAAAAGAAATAACTTACAAGAAATCATTAAGAAAAACTTAATTTAAATTCAGTGCCATGTTGGTGGGATAAAGTATTTTTTATTTTTCGATATTTTTTTATACATTAACATAATATTAGGGTTTATATATGTACAACTAAGAACCGTCGATATGTATGTAAAATAGTTAAAGATAGTTTTCTAAAAAGTCCCGTTAGCAGAGTTGTTGTGGGCTTCATCCTACACTGCGTTTATCTCAACTTTCATCAACATTTGTAGATTTTTATAGCAGAACCTTGGTTACATTCATTGCCGAAAGAATTACGCCGAAGTGGCAATGTACATAGCTTGAAAAACTGATAAGCTTTTGGGCAAGAAAGATTGTGCAGAGGCGATATATTCTACACTTATGAAATACTGCGATACTAAAATAAAACTCATCCGTACACGACGGTGATAACTTCATAATTAAAATTACGTGTAACTGCAAAGAAATATCTACATAACGTACGATGAAATGTTCAGACAGAATAAATCCTTTTGAGGGAAGTTGGTGCGAGTCGCCGATAACATTATTATGCGAGCACGTTTGCCTAATTCTTTTATATTATACTCATATAACAGCACCCAAAAGGATTGCGACCTACTGAAAAGGGCGGACGAATACAAAATTAATAGGACTCTCTTGGTGCCGGTTTCAAGTAATGTTTGTAGTTTTAATTTTATTTTTTATGTATTAATTTATGTAAAAAAATCATTAATATTATTTAGGTTCTGGATGAAAACCAGCTTCAGGTCTAAAAGCCTGACAATAATGATCTAGACCTGTTGGTCTAGCCACGAGACACGAACAATGACTTTTATATTGTTGTAATAAAGATAATTGTATAAAAATGATAGTGTAATTTTTTTTTTGTGAACATATACTTTTTTCCATATTTTGTTTACTATTTGTTCTTTTGTGTATTGTCTCTGTATGCTGGTTCGATAAATGATTTCTTTCTTTCACCGTTTTCGGAAAGTCCCGGTTTCTTTACAAGTGTAAAGAAACCGGGACTTTCCGAAAAAATATATTATGCCATCGTTAGTTTAGTACTCAAGTGAGTACTAACGATGGCATAATATATTTTTTTAATTATATGGAGTATACAAATATATGTTAAATATCTATTACACTCTGACACGATACCTTTCATCACAATCTTTGTAAACTGTACTTTGTAAATTTTTTATAACATCATTGGTCACAATAGCCGTGACTGTTGTTACGATTGCCGAGTGGATGGGTTACCGGAGTTCGAGTCAAGTGACCCGAGTTCGATCAAACTTCCACAAACTATATATTGTTGGTTGGACATAAAGATACGTACGGGGGCGGTCCGAGTTCAATACAATAAACTTAATATAGAATATTTATCTACATTTCACCATAATATATTTTGGGATGTCGCCGTTTTAGAGTCCAAGTCAACGTCACTAATACTATCTATATAAATTTTAATATTTTAACACGTATGCGTCAGGTGATCGAATTAGAGTCTCCTGATTTGTCGAACCACCTAATAACTCAGTTATCGAGGCTAAAAAAAAATTGATAAAAAACTCTGATAAAAGACATTTGCTTTTAATTTCAGACAGAATGAGTTATTAATTACTCTGTACGAATCTGCAAAACAGACATTTATACACAAGTAGGTGCTTACAAACCGCATGAAGCCTGTAAAGTTGTTGAAATCTAATCAATTATAATTAAACGCTCTCAATGCTAACACTACGCCGTTTATAGATTCACCGAAAATAGAAATCGATTTAATTCGAATGGATTCGATTAATTATTAAATGTGTCGTCATTCAAGGGACATTACGAACTTCCATCTATTATACAATTTTGGCTGACGTACTCGGCCGTACGTCATACGATACAACTAATAATTATATCCGTCTAAAATATCACATCACATACAAGCTGCTGCACTCAGCGTTGCCCAAGAAACATTATTCAAAAAAATCTGCCAGTTTTTCCTTCACAACACCTCAAACACGTCTGAATAATACGATCCATGTAGCTAACATGAATTGAAAATTCGCCATGCCAGAAATCGTTGTCTGGTAGCTCTCTCGTAAAAGCCGGGATAAGGTTTAGGAGACCGGAGACTGGCAGCAATGTTCAAGGAATCTTGTCAGGAATGAGCTCAATAATGTCAGGAATGAGCTGTCTGGTACTTTGATGCAATCCCAATATTAATATTTTCTTAAAAAAAAAACAATTTTATTAAATCACAAAAAAATCAAATCAAATAGAAAAATGAGTTAACTCTTGACCTCCACTAAGCACGACGGCATGGATGAAGTGTGTGATGGCGCGAGTTTACACATAAGAAGCCTATGTTCTCGCACCTTGAAGAGGAAATACAGACGCCGTAAGAGCATTTCACTATCATTCCATCATCATATTACATTATCATCACCCAGGAAACAGTCCAATTTGAGAAAAAGGTTTATATTCTGGCGAGTCTAACCAAGAGGCAGTAAATAATGTGTTCTTTTCCATTGATTATTGACGGCGCTGATGATGGTGAAGACGGAACACCGCTTTTTTAATTTAGTTTTAAAGGCTGCAATATCGACATTTCCCTGTGGTGTTTCCGGTACCGGTATTATATGTAGGTATCAAAAAAGGTGCGTATATCCGTGTAACTCTTTCCAGTATTGCCACGAAGAAGACACGGTATAAAAATAGATATTTTATAGTTTTCCATAAGTTTTTAAAATCTTATCTGATTTAACAAATCCCAGGAGAACTTTTTTGAGCATGCTACGAAGTTTCCTATTCAAATAAGACCTTTCACCGGAAGTTTTGTAAAGTTTTCCAGAATCTTTCTTCCGTCACACTGAATTCTTGATCTGTAACTTTGTTGACATTAATTCAAGACTATTTAAATAAAATTTTCGAGACCTTCGTGGACGAGTTTTTCTGGTTCCGGTTTTCATAGTGTCGCCAGTTCTGAGGTCTGGGTTCGATTCACGGTCGGGTCAATGTAGGAAACACTTTACCTACATTTTCTCGGGTCTGGATGTTAGTGGTACCTTCGTTGTTTCCGATTCCATAATATAAATGCTTAAACTGCTTAATTTGGGATCTGAGCAATGTATGTGATAGGACACTATCTTTGCATGTATGTATTTATTATTATTTATTTAAATTTCCTTCGTTGAAATGCCTGGAAGGCGGGAAGTCTAATTTACACAGTCAGTTGTAAATTTGTATTTTTTTTACTTAGTTACTAAGAAACTTTCAAGCATTGAAGGGTGCGGTATTATTCTAATGTCGATACTACACGCTGAGCTGATTCCAGGAGAAAGGCTCGTAGAGTTTATCAAATCTTATGTAAGTTTTGTATTGGCTTTTACACTAAGACAGAGTGCGATTCACTACCTGTCACGAAGTCTCAAATAAATATTAGATGAGAAGATAAAAAAATATTTTTAGACAACATCACATACGTTGCTCAGATCCCAAAATAAGCAGCTTACTTAGTACTTGTATTATGAAACCAGACTCAACGAAGGTACCACAAACATCCAGATCCAAGAAAATGAAATGAAAATGAAGAAAAAGTGTTTTCTACAATGACCCGACGGGGATACGAACCCCAGGACCTCTTAGCTGGAGACACCATGAATACCGGTGTGTACACCACTCATCCACGTATGTCGTCAGATACGGCGAAGTAAAGGAATTAAAAAGTGACACTTAAAACTTCGAACTTCAAATGTTACGAACGTCGTTCCCCACTGAATATAATATAACAAAACAAATCGATACGCTTAATAAATAATTTGATTACGCGTCACGTTTGCTATGGGCCTTGAAATAAAACTCATATTTACATTGTTAATATAACACACTAGCTGCTGTGATAGACTCTGAATGTATTTAAAAAAAAAATTAAAAAAATCTTCAGGCTATTCCCCCCCGTCCTTTCACATAAGACATTTTTAGGAACAAAATAAATAGAGGTGAGCTTATCGCCATCTTTATTTCCAAAATTAAAATAAAAAGAATACCTTCACGTAATTCCCAATACAGGGGTAGACAGAGGTCAAGTTTAGACAATTAAGTCCCTTTGACCCACTTTGCACCGAAAATATTTTCGGGACAACCTGACAGGTAGTGAGCCCGTCGCCGTCTTTATGTCCAAGTCAACGATATAACTTGTACATAAGTTTTAAAAAACTTATTGAAACGAGCCTGCCACCAGGGGATCGAACTCAGGTCTCTTGACTCGAAATTCCGACCACCCAACCACTCGGCTATCGTGACTTATCCTTCTGATTTGATTCTGTCTATTTAAATGTAAACCGCCGTTTTGTTATTATAATCTAGTTCCTATCCATCCAAAGGTTTAAAGTTGACTATTTTAATGTTTCTCTCATTTATTTGTAAAAATAGCTTGTTGGATAGAGGTAGTAAGAGCATTCCACAGTTTGGTTTATAATTATTATTTAAAACAAAATTTATTTCTCAATTTCTTATTTTATCCTTATTTATTTCTCATTTTATAGAAGACCTGATAGCCTAATTAGTATTGAACGTGGCTTTTGATGCTAAAGGTTGCGGTTCGGATTCTCGCTAGGGGCAAATATTGTGTGATGAATCGTCATCACCTTCAAAGCGCCCTGTAAAAATTCAGTTCGTGCCAAAGGTCTCTCGTACGGGAGGGTTTGACAAGCAGATTGGCGATCAAGACACCTTGCAGCATAGACAATCGTAACCTGTCTGCTGAATTTGCTATAGTACTATAATAGTAAGAAAACTATTATCCCGCCATCTGTCGGTATAGTATTACTGTGAGTGTGTTATAGTAATTTTAAGGCCTCTAACGACACCCACGGGTGGACAGGGAATGATACTCGTATATTCGAACACCGTAACCACACGACAGTAAAAACTTTCGTCAACGTGTTTACAAATACTCAAAACATGAATGCTGAATAATACACGTCAAAACACTTTACAGTAACACTCGTAAAATGGCGCGCGTTGCAAACTACGACATGCAAATATTTACCAACGCAGCCGACGTACGCTATAACAAACTCAGAATAAACCCTTTTGTGAGTTCTGACAGTTTGCTATTAGATGTTTGAAACCGTTTTAAAATGACAACGACAATCGACAGGACAGGACTAAAACTTGTTTTAATCTAAATCTCACGTATACTTGTGAGTGAACGTAAATTTACATGTAGACCCTCAAAAAAGATGATTAGAACTTTGTCGTCTAAGGATAAAGTAACAAAGTATAATATAAAATTTTTATACTACTGAAAGTTTCTTACATGACGTATTTTATTAATATAAGAGAAAAAATGCTTTTAAAATTTCAACCGACACGGGCGGGATACGAACCCGCGACCTCTGCCGAGCTGAGGCAAACGTGACGTAGTTTTATTACATAAGGCGTTTAACGTTACATAGTTTCTTTTAAATAGTTAATATAATAACAATATTTTCTATTTAGTAGCATATGTATAATTTAGATATTTTTGGTGCATAACATTGACATATTTTCCCTCTAAAACACGACGTATTTAGAAATCATAGCCTGTAGTACCCGGAGTACATATACATATTATAAATCAATTTTCAGAATCGGACCAAAAGTTAAAGTCAAAGACCAAACAAACTTACCAACTGACAAATGTCCCAAAAAGTGTTCAGTAGACCACTGTCCCTATATCAGGAATGGTGTGTGAATATTTATTTATTTTTATTTGGTGTTAGTGAGGATATTTATTTTTCAAAGTGACAAATTTACAATTATGTAAGTGAATTTGTTAGCGAAGAGAAGATGTTAGCGAGCCCAAAATGTTCTTTTTAAATGCATTAGAGAATTTAAAAATCATTTTGGGATCTGCTATGAGGTTCAGCAGATTAGAAAGAGATTTAAACATTCAATTGATGCGGTTGACATACGGTTATTAAAGAATTATTTATTCAAAATGTACTAAAGTACATTATTTTCCACACCAAGCAAGGCTCAATCAACTTGTCGTAATAGTATTAAATTATAAAAAAATACGTCAAAATAACTTATCTGTACTGGTTTCACATTTTTACCTATTCCTTATTTAATTTTCGAGTGATATACGACGCAAGATAATAATCCTCCCGTGGGTGTTGTAAGAGAAAACAAATGCAAACGCCTTTGTAAATAACAACGCCTACTGACGGCTGGCGGGATAACCATCTCGAATAATATTAGACTAAAATAGATACCGATGATAGGCCGTGTGCTAAAGTGAGAGATGTCTGGGTACTTAAATTCGCAGGGCATAGCGATAATCATAAACCTTTCTCATTAAACAAGAGAACTATGTTCTATAATAGAAAATTATTATCTGTGGAATCTAAGAATTAATATGACGAAATCCAATGATTTTGTACTACGGCATCTTCACACAATTCCCACAATTGGGGTTTAGACAGATGTCTAGACAATTGAGTACATTCGATCCACCTTTCACAGAAGATATTTTTTGGGACAACATGACAGTTAATGAGCTTGTAGCCGTTTTTATGTCCACGCCAACATATACAATATAAAAAAAAAAATCGCACATAAGTTTTTGAAAAAAAAAAAACGCGTTGGCCTACCAACTGGGGATCGAACTCAGGTCTCTTGATTCGAATTCGATCACCATACCACACGCCTAATCTTGACTTTAGTCGACATCGATTTTTAAAAATTACATAAATAGATCGAGTGCCAAAAACTAGGTGAAAGAAGGTTTTGTAGTGGTCATATTAAGCTAACTAATGGTGGTTTGCTGTGCCAACAGATTTTGGCACTGACACATCGTGAGATAACTTTCGAGTTATTTAACAGAAAGATCCATAAAATCACTTATTGACGATCCATGTAGTTTTTAATTATCATAGACCAAAGCAGCGACTGTTACTTGCACGAATGGAGCTCTACAGAATCAATTACATTGAATAGACCGCTAAAGAAAAAAATATGATGACTGAGGTACATTGAAACACTCTTGTACCAGTTCCAACCTCAACAAAAACTCTGTAGGGCTTTTCTTCTTTCAAATAGAAGACAGCGAACGGCAGGCACAAAGAGGACAATTAAATATCTATGTCTCTCTCTCTCTCTCTCTCTCTGTCATTGAAATGTTACAGGATGTTACAGGCTCAAGTCATAAACGTTCGCATTTATGTGTGATAAATGTAATATATATATATATATATATATATATATATATATATATATATATATATATATATATATATATATATATATATATATATATATATATATATATATATATATATATATATATATATATATATATATATATATATATATATATATATATATATATATATATATATATATATATATATATATATATATATATATATATATATATATATATATATTGACCTCTGTCTACCCCTGTATTGGGATTTGCGTGAAGATATTTATTTAAAAGAGAAATTCTGATTCTTTTCCTATAATCCTATTCGGTTTAAAAAACAAAGAGATGTGTTTCGCAAGGACACATTGTTATGATTATTTGTTAAATACGAGTATATCGAGATAGAAATACCACTTAGATAGCGCAGGCTGAGTGTTGGCTCATCCACCTAATATTTTTAACTTACTTTCTTATTTTCGCCTCTGAAAATCCACAGAAAAACCACCACAAGCATAGATCTCTCCCGTAACCGGTCTCTGAGATCTCTACCGGACATCTTGCACCCTGGGCGCCGCTGCCCATCACCATTTTACGTAACTTACCACTCAATATTTACCACTCAGTCGTCTCCCTTGACACTCACGGGATTATTCCTGTGGTTGTCATGCGAGGCGATTTAGGGAAAACCCAATAAGAGAAATTAGTAATGGCCACCAACAGGTAGTAGGATAACTATCGCCAAAATTAAAATAAAATAAAATAAGTAAATAAATATCTTTACGCAATTCCCAATACAGGGGTAGACAGAGATCGAGTCTAGACAATTAAGTCCCTTCGACCCACCTTCCACCGAAGATATTTTCGGGACAACGTGACAGGTGGTGAGTCTTTATGTCCAAGCCAACGATAGAATTCGTACATAGGTTTTTGAAAAACCCATTGGTACAGCCTGCCACCTGGGGATCGAACTCGGGTATCTCGACTCGAAATTCCGACCACCCAACCACTCGGCTATCGTGACTTTTTTTTTTTTTTCAAAAATTAAACAGACCGATATAAGGCTTGGAATGTATTTCAGGTATTCTTACAGGCTAATATCAGTCAGATATTCTTACAGGCTATTACGGTAGATAGAGCTCTGGACTGTTTAGTTTCTTCGACTCATATTTCACCAGGCTTTATTTCCGAAAAGGTTAAATTACAATGTCTGTGTAAGTAATACAATTACTTCGGCTAAGTCACTTAGACGGAGAAAGGCTCAACACCAGTCACTAATAGTCAGTCTCAAATAATAGTCTTAAGTAAGGGTGAGTCGAAATACTTAATTGTCTAGACCTCTTTTCACCCCAGTATTGATAAAATGCGTGAAGATATTTATTTTAATAATTTATTCTTTTAGTGAATCTGTTCCGTTAAGTACTATTATATACTTTTTATATGAAAAACTCAGCCACTGCGAAGGTTGGCCGAGCTAAACTAAAAAGAAATAAAAATGCTTTAGTATGCGCATTACTTAAGAACGATTGGACACAATTGACTCTTTATTTATTGATCGTAACTCCTAATAAAGTAATAGTATACCGGTTTTCGTAAAAGAATCAATTGAACATGTAAATTGCTCATACCCATTGATAAGAAATGAGCTTATGAACTTCAAACAAATAATTTAATTAATTAATATCTTCATGCAATTCCCAATACAGGGGTAGACAGAGGTCTAGTCTTCCTTCAACCGAAGATATGTGGTGTGGTGAGCCCGTCGCCGTCCTTATGTTCAAGCCAACGATACATGTAGTTCGTATATAAGTTTTCAAAAAAAACCCATTGGTGGCAAACCTGCCACCTGGGGATCGAACTCGGGTCTCTTGACTCGCAATTCCGAGCACCCAACCACTCGGCTATCGTCGCTTCTAACTTCAAACGGCAGAAGAACTTCCTTAAACCTACGTAAAACCACTTCCGATCAAGTCAAATAAAAGAAAAAACTAAATCACCATCATCAATAATCATCCGTTTTGATTTGACAATTAGATCTGTAGTTACTGAAACCTCTGAACTTATGACATCATCTCTTTTTCTATCACATCTATCTAACATTTGTATATAAAACTATTTTTAAGAATCCAACCAGACCATAAATGTTATTTAGTTAGGGGTTTGAACATTCGAAAAAAAAATTGTTGGAATTTGACAATAACTTATATGCTTAAAATTTTTATAGTTTAGTAATTTGCATAGTAAAGTTATACAAATTTTCCGTCGGTTAAATTAGTCCACCAATAAGACAACCAAACTAACTTCGATTTTAACAATATGCATAAAGCTTAGATATTGACCTAAGCTTTATGCGCGTTGGTCCAAAAAAGGTCTTCGGGGAAAGGTGGGTCGAAAGGACTCAATTTAAAGGTCTTACTCTGACTCTAGACCTTTGTGTTTTAGAAGTATCTATAGTTAAAACATTTATTTTCAACTCATCACTACTAATTTGACCGTGGGGTAACTGTGTAAGAATATTGCCTCTTCCTTTCTTCCCGTAGGTGTCGTAAGAGGCGACTAAGGGAAACAGCCTTGAACAATGTTATGGCAACCGATAGATGGCTCTTAAAATATCAGACTAAAATAATCAGACCAAGATGGGCAGCAGCGTCTGAGGTACGAGTAGTCTGCTACTGCGATCGCCAATCCACCTGCCAGGCGTGGCGATTGTGGCAAATATTCCTTATGGGAGAGGCCAGTGTCCTGTAGTGAACTTTCACAAGCCGTAATATATGTATGTAATCACTATAGCCGTAGATCAAGGATCTACAGATTTATTGTCACAAAATAAGCTCTTAAAGAAAAGAAATCTGAAAGTTGCGACGGCTGTTTTTCTGAAAATTTATCGTTTTATATCTATAGGTTAAAGAAATAATTGCTGTAAAAAAAAGGAAAGCAAATAAAGCCATTTCAAGAATGATATCTTTTTTGTCAAAGGATAGTTATGTTTTTAATTATAAATCCGGCTACTTCCAAATCTTGAGACGCGTTACATACGATATATCTGTTTCTCAAGAATCTTCTGGGCTATAATTTCATTATATCTATCGGGAGAATTTTTGGCTTCCGTAGTTATTTTTTTAATCGTCAGTTTTAAAAATACACTAAGGTTACCTGACAGCAGAGGAACCCGTGCCCACCGAATAACCCTTTTAAAACCCCACTGCAGCACATTGGGTTCACTCTTCCCCGGTCAGACTCATTTTAGTTTGGTATTATTCGAGCTGGTTTTTTGTAATCTTTCTATAGTCCTTACCATTCTCAGGATCTATCACTTAGTCTTCTATTATAGCACAATCGGAAAAACGATTTATCAATTACCTAATAAGCCTCCTAACTCGAATTAACACCCATCCGCTTAGCTACTGTCTTACTGTCCACTGTAAGTTATTGACTGGGTTATTTTTTAAAGTTTTATTCACATCTTTATTTACAGAAACAAAATTATTAGTTGATAAGTATTGTAAATATTAACATAATTTTGTTTCTGTAAATACAGTACTGAAAAAATTTTAAAGACAATATTTTAGAAGACCCGATAGCCTAGTTGGTAGTGAATTTGCCTTTGAAGCATAGGCTGAGTATTCCAATCCCGCTAGAGGTACATACTGGTGTTATGAATATTAAAATTTGGACTTGAGTCGAATATTACCTATGTAAATATATTGTACAGTTGGATACTTAAGGTCATAGGCTCACAACCCATCACGTAGTCCCAAGTAGGCTTCGTTGAAAGAAGTATTAAATGCTCTTAATTGTCTACACCTTTGTCTATCCCAGTTATAGAAATTTGAGTGAAAATAAAAATATTTAATAATTTCCTCAGATGTCACAGGTCTGGCTATACTTCCATAAAACATAATACTAATAAGCATGACATAAATAATGAAAAATTTAAATTTTCTACAGCAACAGAATGTAGTCCAAGTGTTTAGTAAGCCGGCAAGCGTTAAAGAGCCGAGTGTACTTACTGCCAGCCAGCCGGCTGAAAATACAAAATTCTTTTTTTTTTAATACTCACGCATTCGTTTATTCAAAAACTGGCATAAAATAAAAATGTATACATTTGTCTACCAGTGGCAGTACATATTTCACTACTCATGAATCATTAAAAATAGGCATATAAGACCGGCGTAAGATTTGTAGTTATTAACTTTTTGTGTCATAAGATTGAAATGACATCTTTTTTTGGATGAGACAGCAAAATTAGATAGTAACTAAAGAGTAGATTAGAGCAAGGGTCTGTCTCTTAAGAAATCCTGAACAGTTCATTCTCCTATAGTAGATGCTGTCAGTCACACACCTAAATTGGCTTAACTTTGCTGCGCGAATAGACCAGTAAAAATATATAAAATATCTTCACACAATTCCCAATACAGGGGCAGTCAGAGGTCTAGTCTAGACAATTAAGTCCCTTCGACCCACCTTCCATCGAAGATATTTTCGGGACAAAGTGACAGGTAGTTAGCCCGTCGCCGTCTATATGTCCAAGCCATGATACAAGTTTTTGAAAAACTCCACTCGGCTATCGTGACTGACATTTTGACTTTTTGATTTTTGACTAGTATTTTAGAGATGCTTATTGCGCCACCTGAAGGTAGCCGTTGACCCACGGATAGAAAAGCGATGACAAGTTTTTACGCTGACAGCATATTGTTTAATTTTAATTTTTATAAAATTAATTATTTAAAATATTGTTTTAATTTTCACGCAGTTGGCATATTGTTTAATTTTAATAATACGTTTGCGGTATTGAATTTACATTATTTTTTATTTAATCTCATAATATTTGGGTTTACCAAGTTAAAATGATTCAAAAGACAATAATAATTTTAGAAAGAAAATAATTGATATTTGTTTACGCATAAATAAACATATACCTCTTCTGTCTAGGAGTCGTCTGGGTCACTATAAATAAAATAAAATAAATATCTTCACGCAATTCCCAATACAGGGGTAGACAGAGGTCTAGTCTAGACAATTAAGTCCCTTTGACCTACCTTCTACCGCGGAAATTATCGGAACAAGGTGACAGGTGGTGAGCCCGTCTCTTTATAGTAGTAGCAGTACATATTCTTAAATATGTACTGTATACATGAAAATTTACCTATGTGAATATATATCTATGTAAATGCATATATCGTACCGTTGGCATGGACACTAAAGCGGCTATGCGACAAATGCTGTAACGCTGTCCCAAATAAGCTTCGGTAAAGTTGGACAGAAGGGAATGAATTGTCTAGACCTCTATTCTACCTTATGTAGAAGTTTTTTATGTATAAAGGAATAATAGACATTTCCAGAAGTAAAAATACTTCTATATTCCATCCAAACACGCTCCGCTTGGGTGAATATGGAGCTATAATACATTTTTAATCAACTGTTACTGATGTATGACAAATATAACGCTTCGTAGCACTTCATATCTGAGCAGCACAACGTCGTACTCATATAGCTCTAACTGAATAATAACGACCCCGCCACTGAAGAGTATGAAATCACTACGTTTTATCTGCAGCGAAGTTGCGACCGAGATTTATACATATAGTTATGTAAATTTTTTGAGTTTCTTTTTAGTATCAATATCTATACGGTATCCTTTATATATTGAATTTTAATAATATTGATACATGTAGCAGTGAATCGTATTTAGATAAGACTGTTGGACTCTTAATCGGAACCATCATTATTTTTCTAAAATAAAACCAGCCTAAGTTACTCCTTATAACATCTGTCCCGTTAAAATCAGTCCAGCCGTTTCAGAGATTATTTCAATTGTAATATTGACACAGACACTCCAATTTTATTTATATGTATAGATTAGATTAGACGGGCTGATTTTGGCGACTCCACGACTAAGCGCGACTATTTTGCGTGTGGGCAGGAATGTCTTAGTTTATTCGAGCCAACCCAACTACTCAAGGAAACCCAGCAGGCTTTTACCGTTACCGGTGACCTCGGGAAGAGAACTTGGGGCACCGAGATGCTTAGTCTTGTAATCCGCGACCGTCGGACACAACAGCCGTACGTGCGCCGACGTTTCCTCGTCCAAAGTGAGAGTGGTATTTATGAGCACACTAATATAATTTTAGTATTTTATTCTGGGAGCTTACAGCTATTTGTACAATATAGAATTACTAAAAATTATATCTACATGCCAATGTTAAGATTCTATATATACACATTCATTGAAATGAAAACATTCTAAAGATTTGACTCACACACAAACATTGTTAATGAAATTTTTAGTGAGAATACATTTTACCAATTTATGGTAGTGCTGTAACAAAATAGATCTACACTATCATTGTTTTGAAAACGATTATTAAGTGAATTCATAGATCTAGGTAGAAAACGAATACTTCCGTAGTTAGAGTGATTCAAAAAATTCCCTAAGAAAATAAATTTGCTTTTTATTCTAAATTCAAAATATTGACCAAATAAAGTACTTTATGAGATATCAATTTATAAATTTATAGTATATACAAGGTTAATTCGTTGAAAGAATACCTAGAATTCTAAAATGTCAATAAAAATTCATAATTTGTTTGTTACAAATTAATATTCTATTTTAATCGAATCCAAAATAGTTTTTATTAAATATCGAGTTAAAATCCAACTTGAAACGCATGACTAATTACATAAAAATAGCATTGCCCACTTGGTAGTTTAGTTAAACCATAATTAGAAACATAAATGATAACAGTGTCACAATAATATATACAAATATATATGTATCATTATAGTATATAGCATGACCTACAAAAATCTCTCCTATAAGGAGTCTCGCCACGCTTCACAATCGTATTGGCGATTGCTGTACATGCACTTCAACGCTGCTGCCATCACCAGCTTGCTTAATTTTGGTCTTGTATTTTAAATCGTTATCCAGCCATCTATCGATAGCGATTTCGATTTTCAAGGCTTTTTCCCATGTTACGACAACCACTGTACCGGTAGGTAAAGTTAATTTTTACGCCGACACTATATTGCCGACAAAAGTCCGATATTTAACATTACTATATGGCCGTCAAAAGATACTAAACCTGTGAACCTGTGTACTATGAGATGTACCTATTTTTTAGGTACATCTCATAGGAGCGAAAGGTTGTTAACGCCACAAACTAGTAGCAACAAGATACTTTTCATACAAATACTTGCTCCTGGCGAGATTCGAATCTGAAAGTCGTAGTTTCGAAGACAACATAGCAAAGAGGTGCAGATTCGACTCACCGGGTGTACATTTACCATTTAAGTATGGATCCATACCATTTAAGATGATGTGAATCCATACTTACATAGACGTGGAATACCATAGAACACAATAGAACACCAAAGACGTGGAATACCATATACGTAACAACGTACCTAGGGTTACACGTGTATGTTTTTTTTATCTATGTTTAAAACGGTGTCAATTGTATTTTTTTCAATAAATTTATTATATAGCAACGATAGACTCGAATTCGATCCCCCGGGACAAAGGTTCTTGAGAGCTTTTTTGAAACTTATGAACGAATTTTATCAACACTAAAACGGTTCGTAACGTGACAGGTACGTAAACTGACACGGTGACGTGCCTGCGACGTTCAATCAAAAATTCATCTTATTTTGAACAAATAAAGAAATAAATATCTTCACACAATTCCCAATACAGGGTAGACAGAGGTCCAGTCTAGACAATTAAGTCCCTTCGACCCATCTTACACCGAAGATATTTTCGGGACAACGTGATAGGTGGTGACCCCGTCGCCGTCTCTTATATCCAAGCCAACGATATAATTCATACATAAGTTTTTAAAAAACCCGTTGGTACGAGCCTGAAACCTGGGTATCGTACTCGGGTCTCTTGACCGAATTCCGATCGCCCAACCACTCTATCTAGCTATCGTGACTTATGAACTGAACAAATTAAATTCGGCGAAATTTAGGCCTAAAGCAGTAAATTATCTTGAACGTTACTACTCAATAATTTATGCGTGAAATATCCAAAAAAGGTTTTCCTAATATACAGATTAAACTAGTACAGGATTTCCAATAAATATATTTATCAAAATAAAATTGTGTATAAATATCACGATTATATTATAACAAAATATTCAAATATACTTATTAACTTAAATATTTATATTTAAAACATAAAATTAAAGAAGGTCATTAGTAGCTTTCGTATTATACGTACATCAAATATAATGACGCCTCCTCAGCGGATCCTATTCTTATAGGCCGTATGAAAGACTCGCAACAATAAATTCTCGTTTACCAAACAGATCTGACATCTCATTTGACATCGACACGTGATAAGTAGAGAAATATCACTGTAGTTCAGGCTATTTTGGTCTTACCTCAATATTTTCCGTTGTCAGTACTCACTGTCGATGAAGATGACAAAAATCACAAATTGATAAAGGTTGTTTATTATTTCAGACACGATAACGCACGATCGCCGATCAACATGAAAAGCGCCCTCCAGCCGCGAGTGCTGAGGCACGAATGAATGAAAATCAGGGGTTGACATTGGAGGGCGGAGCTCTTCTGGGCGGAATACTCGACTAAATTAAAAAGTCCTCACAACATTTCACAATGCAATATAAAGTCGACGTATTGTTTCTCTGTCTGGTTATAGAGAACTGTACTTGATTCTGTCCAAGGGCCTACCGGATTTAGCAATGTCAGCACTTTTCTAATCTTAATAATAATTGGATTTGCTTGTTTTCTCGCTGTTGCTTTACGTATAGCTTACCTTATTTATCGTAATGTAATGGATATGTTACTACTTAATAAATGCCGGGGTGGTCTGGACTGGTGGTCAGGGGCCTAGGTTCGATCCACAGTGCAGTTAAACAATTTCGCCGAAATTGTATAAGTAACAAATAGTTATAAAAAGGGCTTCCAGTTACCTCAATCAAAGGACCAAAACAAAGCACGAGATGCATTTATTCCTGTATTCGATATTCTTATAGGCAATGGTATAAATCCGGTTAAGCCGGATCTTTTAAGAGCCACAAGTTGTCACTTATAAAATACGTATGAAATTATATAAAAAGGAATAAACGTTTGCCGTACGTGGCGATATGGTAAATTTCCCTTCCAGAACAGACCTACATATTTCCTCAATAGTCTTTTAAAGGCCACACGGCTTTTATAGGCCGTTACGTATGCAAGAATTGCGTCATTTCATCATTATTTCTACATACACCATGGAAATAGCCTCATATGGGCGGATGTCGTGCATTCTTTTCATAAGACAAGCGCTTATTAAAATTCACATGACTTATACGAGCTTTTATGTTCCACGCTTCAACGAAAGACATTTTCATAAACAATAGAAAACTTTCTACGTGAAATTCGAAATGATGACCTGAATACGTAAAGATAGAAATGAATTAAACTATTCTATTTTCTAACTACTACTAATTTTTGATAACCTTCGTGTAAGAATAGCGTAGCTCTCTGGAACCTATGTATCCCGGATACGAATTCCGGACTTGTCAATGTACAAAAAACTACTTTTTCTGCATTGTCTCTGATCTGGGTGTTTATGATACTTTCGTTGTTTCCTATTCCATAATACTAGAGCCAAACTTAATTACTCTGGGATCAGTGCAATGTATATGATGTTGTCCCTACCTATACGAATGTGTCCGTATCTATATTTATTTACTATTATTCAAATCCGTTCAACCTTTGAGTCGTGAAAGTGAAACAAACATCCAAACATACAAACTTGCACATTAGCTATAAATATTAGTAATATTACAATAATATTCTATTTTGATTTCTGACTCTATTCATCCACAAACAATTGGTTATTAATACGATTCAAAAACACGAGGTGGAAATAGAAAACATACCAACAGAGTTCAGCCCTGCGGCTGTCAGAACCATAGACACAAACCAGCGATCGCCACGACATGACTTAGAAGATACAATAAAACAAATGTAGATCAAAGCACTGTTTCCCTTTTGGTAAATGGTTACACTATTTATTGAACGATTTATTCGCGTAACTTACAGGGGCCTTGGCAACAGGTGTCGTAATTGCTAATGCTGCTAATAAATAAGACTAACAGATGCATGCGAGTTTGTCTACTTATTTATAAATTATCTTTTGGTGTCATGTCACGAAAGCCGAGTGGTTGGGTGATTAGAATTGGGATCAACAGACCAATGGGTTTTTTAATAAAAAAAATCTTATGTACGATTTATATCGATTTATATCATTTACCTAAAATTTTCGAGAAGTATTGGCGTGAGAATTACCCAACGCCCTTTCATAACTTAAATGTCATAACAATGCCATTACATAAGCCTTGAAAAAAAAAGTGACCAATATATGGCAGCAGGTATAATGCGATTGTCACTTCGCTTGCCAAGCTTGGCGATTAAGACCAATAAGATTCTTTATGTGTCATAACAGGGCGACTAAGGGAAACAGCCTTGAACATCATTATGGCAACCGATAGATAGCGGGATAGTCATCTCTTAAAATATCAGACCAAAATAATCAGGTCGAAGATAGCAGTAGCGTGTAAGGTGTGAGATCTATGATACTGTGATCGCCAATCCGCTTGCGATTACGGCAAATCCTCATTATGGGAGAAGCCTATGTCCTGCAGTGGACTTTAATAGCCCGTTATGAATGTATGCATGTACTGTGAATTCTTAAAATCCGGACCAGAAAATTAAATCATTATAACGATATGCGAAGAGTTATTGACAAGCTCTTAACAGATGCGACACTAAAAATAAAACACTTTGATCACGACTTCGTTTACATTAATCTTGATCGGCGGGTGCTTGATTCTTAAATGAAATAGATTGGAATTCAATTGACGTCAATATTTAGTCCTACGTCATAATGATGCAATTACAATTTCGCAGAACATTTCATTCGTGAAAAAATCAGTGGAGTGGACCAAAACAGCCTTCTTTATTTAAATAAAATAAAATAAATAAATATCTTCATGCAATTCCCAATACAGGAGTAGGCAGAGGTCTAGTGTAGACAATCAAGTCCCTTTTACCCACCTTCCACCGAAGATATTTTCGGGACAACGTGACAGGTGGTGAGCCTGTCGCCGTCTATTTACTTAAATATTAATAAATATGTACATAATATAACAAAATGAATACATACATAGTTACATTAATAAAAACACACATAGATAGAGATAACTTAACTCAAATTGCTCTGATCCCAAAGTAAGTAGCTAAAGCACTTGTATTATGGATTCGAAAACAACAGAGATACCACAAACACCTAGACTCGGATAACGCAGAAAAAGAGTTTTTCTTCGTTGACCCGTTCGGGAATCGAACCTGGGACCTTAGAGGTGGTGACACCATGAAAACTGGTGAGCACACCATTCGTTCACAGAGGTTGTCAATTCTCTATGGGAGATGGTGGCAAACAAAATCTCAGTTTCCAGCAGGTGAAGTTGCCTCTTAGCTCCACTAGCAGATTCGCTCAACACCTCTTCCACGTAGTACATCGAAAATTTCACGGAATTCTTTAACTTCTTTAAGTAAAAACAAAATTCATTAGAGGCCGTATAATGACTTTTGTCTACAGCACTAGAAATGAAAATCCATTAAGACAGATCTTACTTCAGAACTCCTCCCAAGAGTTATGTTTTCACCAGGGTAAAAAGTATGTATTAAAACGTATGTATAAAGTACGTACGCTAAGATTTTCTGAAATCCGTTTAGATGTTTCGGTGTCATTGAGTCATAGAAACGCACACAGGTTTCAGATTTATAATAAGTAAAAAAAAGTATGATTACTAGAAATATTAATCATTCAACTATGCAAAATATATAATAAATATCTTCACAAAATTCCCAATACAGGGGTAGACAGAGGTCTAGTCTAGACATTTAAGTCCCTTCGACCCACCTTCTACCGAAGATATTTTCGGGACAATGTGACAAGTGGTGAGCCCGCCGCCACCTTTACGTCCAAGCCAAGGATATAATTCGTACATAAGTTTATGAAAAACCCATTGGTACGAGCCTGCTGCCTGGGGATCGAACTCGGGTCTCTTGACTCGAGATTCCGACTACCCAACCACTCGGCTATCGTGACTTTTCAATTCAATCGTGTAGTAATAGTAATAACAGAATTATTACTATTACTACATAGTTAAATGATTTATTTAATTATTTAATACTGTGGCTTTTGACGTTTTTCGAAGAAATAAATTCATTTTTTTAAAGACGAACTGTTGCTGTTAACATTTAAACACATTTATCTTACCAATACATACATATATTATAAATCTACTACCAATGGTAATATAAAAAATGTATATACGAATTATGTTGATGGCTTGGACATAAAGACGGCGACGGGCTCACCACTTTTTACGCAGTCCCGAAAATATCTTCGGTAGAAGGTGGATCAAAGGAACTTAATTATCTAGACTAGACTTCTGTCTACCCCTGTATTGGGAATTGCGTGAAGTTATTTATTTATTTATGTATTTAATACCTATAAAACTGGGTTGTTTCATATCTTCCTGGCTGGTATGCCAGAAGAAGCATAAAAGCAAGTTGAATGCAGTGGAGATGCGATCTCTTCGTAAAATGTGCGGCGTTACCTTGGCCTAACGAAAATAAAACGTAGAAATTCGCAATATGTTAGGTTTGAAAGATGAAGTTATCACTAAAATTGATAATTTGGGTACATTGAGCAAGTGACTGAAGACCGAATGAAGGAACATAGCACAATATAGAACAACTGCCTGAGATGACAATAGTTTGTTTATTTTAAATTCCTTATGCTTTATTAATTTCATTTTAAATTTGTTTTCAAGAATGATTTAAATGTAAACAGCAATTGTTGGTCATAAAAATATATTTTCTTCCATAGCATGATTTAAAAATCAATCTGAAATGCGTAATGTGCCAGTTAAAGCCACAATATAAACAAAAGAAACAAAATAATAAAAAAAATATCTTCCCAATACAGGGGTAGACAGAGGTCGAGTCTAGACAATTAAGTCCCTTCGACCCACCTTCCACCGAAGATATTTTCAGGACAACGTGACAGGTGGTGAGCCTGTCGCCGTCTATTTACTTAAATATTAATAAATATGTACATAATATAACAAAATGAATACATACATAGTTACATTAATAAAAACACACATAGATAGAGATAACTTAACTCAAATTGCTCTGATCCCAAAGTAAGTAGCTAAAGCACTTGTATTATGGATTCGAAAACAACAGAGATACCACAAACACCTAGACTCGGATAACGCAGAAAAAGAGGTTTTCTTCGTTGACCCGTTCGGGAATCGAACCTGGGACCTTAGAGGTTTTGACACCATGAAAACTGGTGAGCACACCATTCGTTCACAGAGGTTGTCAATTCTCTATGGGAGATGGTGGCAAACAAAATCTCAGTTTCCAGCAGGTGAAGTTGCCTCTTAGCTCCACTAGCAGATTCGCTCAACACCTCTTCCACGTATTATATCGAAAATTTCACGGAATTCTTTAACTTCTTTAAGTAAAAACAAAATTCATTAGAGGCCGTATAATGACTTTTGTCTACAGCACTAGAAATGAAAATCCATTAAGACAGATCTTACTTCAGAACTCCTCCCAAGAGTCATGTTTTCACCAGGGTAAAAAGTATGTATTAAAACGTATGTGTAAAGTACGTACGCTAAGATTTTCTGAAACGCTAAGATTTAGATGTTTCGGTGTCATTGAGTCATAGAAACGCACACAGGTTTCAGATTTATAATAAGTAAAAAAAATTATGATTACTAGAAATATTAATCATTCAACTATGCAAAATATATAATAAATATCTTCACGAAATTCCCAATACAGGGGTAGACAGAGGTCTAGTCTAGACATTTAAGTCCCTTCGACCCACCTTCCACCGAAGATATTTTCGGGACAATGTGACAAGTGGTGAGCCCGCCGCCACCTTTACGTCCAAGCCAAGGATATAATTCGTACATAAGTTTATGAAAAACCCATTGGTACGAGCCTGCTGCCTGGGGATCGAACTCGGGTCTCTTGACTCGAGATTCCGACTACCCAACCACTCGGCTATCGTGACTTTTCAATTCAATCGTGTAGTAATAGTAATAACAGAATTATTACTATTACTACATAGTTAAATGATTTATTTAATTATTTAATACTGTGGCTTTTGACGTTTTTCGAAGAAATAAATTCATTTTTTTAAAGACGAACTGTTGCTGTTAACATTTAAACACATTTATCTTACCAATACATACATATATTATAAATCTACTACCAATGGTAATATAAAAAATGTATATACGAATTATGTTGATGGCTTGGACATAAAGACGGCGACGGGCTCACCACTTTTTACGCAGTCCCGAAAATATCTTCGGTAGAAGGTGGATCAAAGGAACTTAATTATCTAGACTAGACTTCTGTCTACCCCTGTATTGGGAATTGCGTGAAGTTATTTATTTATTTATGTATTTAATACCTATAAAACTGGGTTGTTTCATATCTTCCTGGCTGGTATGCCAGAAGAAGCATAAAAGCAAGTTGAATGCAGTGGAGATGCGATCTCTTCGTAAAATGTGCGGCGTTACCTTGGCCTAACGAAAATAAAACGTAGAAATTCGCAATATGTTAGGTTTGAAAGATGAAGTTATCACTAAAATTGATAATTTGGGTACATTGAGCAAGTGACTGAAGACCGAATGAAGGAACATAGCACAATATAGAACAACTGCCTGAGATGACAATAGTTTGTTTATTTTAAATTCCTTATGCTTTATTAATTTCATTTTAAATTTGTTTTCAAGAATGATTTAAATGTAAACAGCAATTGTTGGTCATAAAATATATTTTCTTCCATAGCATGATTTAAAATCAATCTGAAATGCGTAATGTGCCAGTTAAAGCCACAATATAAACAAAAGAAAAAAATAATAAAAATAAATATCTTCACGCAATTCCCACTACAGTGGTAGACGGAGATCTAGTCTAGACAATTAAGTCCCTTCGACCCACCTTCCACCGAAGATATTTTCGGGACAATGTGATAAGTGGTGAGCCCGTCGCCGGCTTTATGTCCAAGCCAACGATATAATTCGTACATAAGTTTTTGATAAACCCATTGGTACGAGCCTGCTGCCTGGGGATCGAACTCGGGTCTCTTGACTCGAGATTCCGACTACCCAACCACTCGGCTATCGTGACTTTTCAATTCAATCGTGTAGTAATAGTAATAACAGAATTATTACTATTACTACATAGTTAAATGATTTATTTAATTATTTAATACTGTGGCTTTTGACGTTTTTCGAAGAAATAAATTCATTTTTTTTAAAGACGAACTGTTGCTGTTAACATTTAAACACATTTATCTTACCAATACATACATATATTATAAATCTACTACCAATGGTAATATAAAAAATGTATATACGAATTATGTTGATGGCTTGGACATAAAGACGGCGACGGGCTCACCACTTTTTACGCAGTCCCGAAAATATCTTCGGTAGAAGGTGGATCAAAGGAACTTAATTATCTAGACTAGACCTCTGTCTACCTCTGTATTGGGAATTGCGTGAAGTTATTTATTTATTTATGTATTTAATACCTATAAAACTGGGTTGTTTCATATCTTCCTGGCTGGTATGCCAGAAGAAGCATAAAAGCAACTTGAATGCAGTGGAGATGCGATCTCTTCGTAAAATGTGCGGCGTTACCTTGGCCTAACGAAAATAAAACGTAGAAATTCGCAATATGTTAGGTTTGAAAGATGAAGTTATCACTAAAATTGATAATTTGGGTACATTGAGCAAGTGACTGAAGACCGAATGAAGGAACATAGCACAATATAGAACAACTGCCTGAGATGACAATAGTTTGTTTATTTTAAATTCCTTATGCTTTATTAATTTCATTTTAAATTTGTTTTCAAGAATGATTTAAATGTAAACAGCAATTGTTGGTCATAAAAATATATTTTCTTCCATAGCATGATTTAAAAATCAATCTGAAATGCGTAATGTGCCAGTTAAAGCCACAATATAAACAAAAGAAAAAAATAATAAAAAAAATATCTTCACGCAATTCCCAATACAGGGGTAGACAGAGGTCGAGTCTAGACAATTAAGTCCCTTCGACCCACCTTTCACCGAAGATATTTTCGGGACAACGTGACAGGTGGTGAGCCCGTCGCCGCCTTTATGTCCAAGCCAACGATATTCGTACATAAGTTTTTGATAAACCCATTGGTACGACATACCGCCTCCTTTGCGAAATCTAAAAGCAATACATACATTTAAAAATAAATACCGAACACAATTACTGCAAAGTCAGATTAACTTTGATCAAAGTTTATAAAGCTTTGCACAATTACGTACCTCATCGTCATAGATTTTTAACAACGCAGCATTAAAATCGTCCTCTTGAATGCGGCTTTTGTTTTGTCTTGTTATATTCTTCAATAATTATATTATTTTTTTTACAAATTATCTGGTCACTTTGTTATATAGCACTATATAGTATTTTAACAATTTCCCTTTTGTAGTATATAGTCCTTTATAGTATTTTAACAATTTCCCTTTTGTAGTGTTCGTATTGCCCTTCTAAGAGCATTTGAATGCATAATTTTGTCAGCATAATTTTGTGTTTAAAAGATTATGAGTATACATATAGCACTGATTTCGGCGAGTCACTATTTGGACACACTGAAAATCAGCGCCATGGAAAAAAAATTTCATGGCATTATGCTGAGTGTGCTCCAGTTCCCAGATGACGCCTTGACACATACGAGTATAGGCATTGTTTAGTTTGTAATATGTAGTATGTTGTAATTTGTATTGTAAATCCAAGTGTTATTTGTAAATTATGTGTTTTTTTATGTTTTCTCTGATGGCGTCACTTTGGAGAATAAACCTTTCTTTCTTTCTTTCTTTCTTACCAACTGGGGATCGAACTGGGGTCTATTGACTCGAAATTCGAACCACCCAACCACTCGGCTATCGTGACTTTTTTTTTAAACAAAAGAAGAAGATGATTAATTGATTTATACAGTAAAGTTACGAATTTGAAAGATTTCTCAAAGAAAGGCAACTAAAAATGTTTCAAATGAACTTTTTAAATTCAAAGTACTACTACTACAAATAATATGAAAGGAATACTAATGCCAGAAACCACATTATAACTGTCGGCCTGCTATTCGTAGATGTTTGTAAATACAAGTTACGCAGCCCAAATGGAATGCCTGCAAATGGAAATGGAAACAGAGCAGAAATAAATTTATTTTAATATATTTATAAACATTTTTATTTTACATTTACAGTTAACGTTAATGATAATAAAAAGCGAGATACCCATAGCCGAGCGATAGGAATTCGGTCAAGACGTCCGAGTTCGATACCCAGGTAGGTAGGCTCACGGCTTTTTTCAAAGTTTTCTACGATTTATATCGCTGACTTGGACGTCATAAATAAGGTCGAAAGGACTTAATTGTCTAGACCTCTGTCTACCCTAGTATTGGTAGATGCTTCTGTGAAGATCTTTATTAATGATAATGAACTGAAAAACTATAGTAAATTAAGATAAGCAATAACTTAGGTATGGTCTCGAGTCTTTTATCTTTTGTGCTTTTATCTTCCTGCTCGTGTAGAATAATTTAGAATTTCTTTGGATATTTACTCAGGTTACATTTCCATGACACTATCCAACGACCTCCGTGGACGCGGGGCGTACACACCGGTTTTCAAGATCTGAATTTCAATGATGTCAAAGGTCATGGGACAATGGATGTTGTCCCTATCCATGTATTTATTAATTTATATATTTATGTTTACTCTGATATACACGCAAACACTGCAAGGAAGAGGATTGGAATGACAAGTTGTTATTGAAAAAATTACATACTTTTTTGTATTTGCTAAAAACAAAAATTACTTCGCACCATTCCGCATATTCCGCTTTTTTCCATAAACAACGTTACTATGAATTTCCGCAAAGTAACGCCTGAGTCAATTAACTATCTGAAATGACAAGAAAAAATTGAAAATTTTCGAACGTGCCAGTTTCGGCTACAGTAAACCCTCTCTCAATTTCAATTGTCTGTCATAGTCAATTGTTTTTATTACATGTCACTTACAATTTTTACTATTTTGATGTTAATAACGTAAGTAAGCACTGTATATTATCAAATACAGTCCTCCCTACTCGTCTGTCTATCTCTCTGAACAGGAAAAAGTAAAAACACTGAACGGGTTTTCATGCGGTTATCACTAAAGGAATAAATTTATGAGGACGGTTCAAAAGTATAATTCACGTTTCGTCAAAATTAGCTGAAAAACTAACGATGTTTGTAACAATATTACACATAATTTAACTGGACTTTTTTATCGATGACAGGCTCACCATCTTTCACGTTGTACCAAATAAGCTTCGGTGAAAAGTGGGTCGAAAAAACAGACCTCTGCTTACCCCATAACAATGTAGAATGTTCCTTAAAATTACATATAATTTACTGGACTTAACAGGCTAAGATGACACTACGACAGAGAAATTTTTTTAGTGGCAACCTAAAAATATAAAAAAATAAAATATCTTCACGCAATTCCCAATACAGTGGTAGACAGAGGTCTAGTCTAGACATTTAAGTTCCTCCGACCCACCTTCCACCGAAGATATTTTCGGGACAACGTGACAGGTGGTGAGCCCGTCGCCGTCTTTATGTCCAAGCCTACGATATAGTTTGTACATAGGTTTTTAGAATAACCCATTGGTACGGCCACTTGAGGATCGTACTCGGGTCTCTTGACTCGAAATTCCGACCACCCAACCACTCGGCTATCGTGACTTAGTGGCAACCTCGTGCAGGCCAAAGCAGTGACGATACACCAAAAGATGAAGAAGAAGCGAGTGCTTAAATAAAGGGAAGAAGAAGGCTATACACTGGTATAGCCCAACAGTATTGTATCTAAAAATAACACGAAAGCATTTACAATCTGACATACGGCACTAAAAATAAAAATTCTTTGATCGGGAAATCGTTTACATTAAAATGATGAGGAAGCAATCGATTTTTTAAATCGAATTATATCATCACTTACTTGACGTCAATTGATCAAACATCAACAGAACTTCATAAACAAAATTGAAATATTTCTAAAGAAGAAGCAATTATTTACACCAAAGCTAATATAACCATTTCATACTAATGTGGTACTCATAAAAACTAAAAAGATGGGATATTAGATATGAGTTCTTATTTTAGTACTTCTTATTTTATTTGGTCACGATAGCCGAGTGGATGGGTGGTCGGAATTTCGAGTCAAGATGCCTGAGTTCGATCCCCAGTGTGTGTGAGTGGTAGGCTCGTACCAATGGGTTTTTCAAAAACTTATGTACAAATTATGTCCTTGGCTTGGATATAAAGACGGCGACGGGCTCACCTCCTGTCGCGTTGTCCCTAAAATATCTTCGGTTGAAGGTGGATCGAAGGGACTTAATTGTCTAGACTAGACCTCTGTCTACCCCTGTATAACTATGTTTTATTTACTAACAATTGACTATATGTATTTTAAAGCAGCTCATACTTTTCAGAGGATAGTTTTCACGCTCGTATCAGACGTGAAATGAGGCAGCTTATCTTCGATGCCATATTTCAAAGACAAGTTCATGTTTCATAATTTTGCATGCGGTGAAGCGTGTTGCATTATGTTACGCGGATTGTTGTTTCTTACATGTGACAGACGCTGCAGCTGTTGAACTGAAATCATGTAATAAGAGTCGTTTTAACGAGAGAAGACGATGTGGGAACTTTAGATTTTATTTCTTTGTCTACAAAATAAATATTTATTAGTCAAACGTAATATTTATGTACCTTTTTTACAATAGAGCGTAGGCTTTCACACAAGAAAGCAATAAAGCATTTTTTATACTTAGGGAAAAATACCAACGTTTACCCCGACCTTGCGGGGGGGCATGGAAGAATTATGTCAGGCTTGCACTAAAACTAAAACACTACGGTGTCCCGCCATCGCTTCATGTTGGCTAGGCCACTGAACCCCCAAGTTAATTATGCATACTATAAGAACGTGCTGGACTTCTTCTATTCCTAGTATTCGTCCGGGTCACAGTCATACTATTACCAATTTCTGTCGCCAAATTGCGGGCAACAACTAGTTTCTTTTCGGATTCAAAGAGCAATCCCCCGCTATGAGGTATTCCGTCTTAATCGTCGGGGTGACATCCGTAACGCTTTTTGAAGTGATTGGCAGGTGCTATGGGCTGCAGAAGGCACTTTTCATCAGGTGAAATGTTAACTCGGGTTTCACCCCACTACCATAGAAAAAGAATGTGGATATGTGTCTACAAACACACCTACTTTTAAAAAAATGGTGAGGTATCACTAGACGGGTGAGCAATAGCTAAATAAGATTCAAGTAGAATGCTTTCCGAGTCAAACCGAGATTTTTTTTAAAAAAGAATACTACCAATGTCAATTAAAATTACTAGTAATTCCTGTTAACCACTCCAACTAAGCTGCAATGCTTGTGTCTGGAGTTGATTTACGACAATAGTTGAATGGCGGTCCGAACCTGCGACGTCATGTTTCGCTGTCCACCCTAAACCATTGTGCTATTGCCGTTTTATAGAATACTTATAGCATATTAAAAGAAATTATCTACCTGGATCACAAAACAAATTCTGTTACATATGTTTGTTCCGTCTAATTCTGGTGGAACTCCCTCATCGTGTGATCCCTCATCGCTATCTCGACCCGGACTACCACAAAGTCCTCAATCACCTTTAGCACCTGAAGCATTCCTGACGGACCTCTTGCTCCATTATAACTATTTACTCATTCTACCTTACCATTAAATGGATTGTTGGTTCAGTTTTTAGCCTACTACTATAAAAAGTATGTTCATTAGAAGTTAAGTGATCATAGTAACAGCGAAGTGTCGTACTGGCACTGTTCCTCATCAGCTCCTCGTCAATCTGTAGCGTCAGGGTTCATCAAATTCGTAACTAGACCACATGTTAGAATTAACAATCAATACAGGCATGCTTAAATTTATAAACATACTTTAAACGAAAATAAAATTTCTGTAAACTTATTTGCAGTAGTCATTAATATTTTCTGCGGTTACAAGATCAGACTAACCACATAAAAGTTAGATTTATGAAGTTGTTAACGAAACTTATAGATTGTACATAAGCTTGTCTCTATAAATATAAACCTTATTAACTGTTTTGCTTACTTTTAAAACGAAACATCAAACATACGAAGAAGATCTGATAATTTATAGTCCTGCTTTTTAGTTTCAGGAATGAAACGAGTTTGTTTTGTTCTAAATAAAATAATAAATATTTATTCCTTAATTTCAATTACATTATGTGACACAGTCGTAATAGCTACAGTGCTCGCTTTAGTACCTCTCATTTAGTAGTTAATAGCTGAAGTTACCATGAACTGGGCGTTAAAGAAATACATGTAGCTACTTCTCAGATATACATATAGTACCGGCTCGGGTATCGAACCAGGGTCATTCTCGTAGAGGCAAAGTAAAAGTATAGCCGTAGCCCCTACTGTGAGAATAGACCTACTTTCAAGTGTTCTTAAAAATTAGAAAAGAAAGGACACTTGTTTACTATGAAATTCTTAAGTCAACTCTCTAACCACTAGGTAGCCACGCTCCTTTTGACACAACTAAGGAAAACCTATAATATTTATCACATGCCACTTGAAGGAGACGGGACGAATTGTATAAATAAAAAATATACGCTTTTGTTCTCTTAAGAAATATGATGGCAAATTGGCAGACTTACTGTTCACTCTGAGGCCGTCCAATAGATATCTTGTTATGATCGGAACCGTTGGTCACAATCAAAAGCCACACACTTAATAATAATAAAAACATACATTATATACGGATTCCAAAGTAAATTGTTAAAGCATTTGTGTTATGAAATTGACAGTATAGAAAAAGAGATTTTCTACAAGTTGTCCCTAAAATTTCTTCGGTATAATATGGGTTGAAAGGTATTGCGAATAACGTGAAGGTATTTATATTTATTTATCTTATTTTATACACTTTACTCCATTATTAGTCGTGAACATGTATTGGCTGTGTGGTTAGAGCGAAAGAAGATATCTTCCCCTCTCTGTCCATAGTTGTCGTAAGTGGATGTCGAGTATAGGAAGTCTGAATATGCAATGACCAATGGCAATATCACTGTCTCAAAAATATCAGACCCAAATTCAGCAGACACCGGTCTGCTGAATTTGGATCTGATGCCGATTGGGCAGCGGTGCCTAGGATGCGACGTGTCTGGCACAGTGATCGCCAAAGCGCTCGTCAACCGTGGCGATTAAGGCAAGCCTTCCTTAAGGAATAGCTTGTGTTCTGGCCCTTTATGTATGTATGTTCTGTAAGTGTAACATGTCTTAATTCATGTCACTATTTATTTTGTTAATTACATATAAATATCTAAACATGTATGCATGCCGGTAAGGACATCGACGATTTATTTATTTATTCCTTAATAAACCTTACAAAACAATAATGAAACATAAGGCGGACTTAATGCAAAACGCATTCTCTACCAGTCAACCTTAAAGTCTTAGTGTCCAAGCGAACGGTACGATATACTTACATAAACATGTTAAATATTCATATATACATATAAACAGCCATGACTCGAGAACAAACATTCATTACACAAATGTTTACCCCTTGCAGGACTCGAACCCGCAAGCATTACCTTCGAAGGCAGGGGATTCCTGGGGATCGAACTCAGGTCTAATACCGATTATTTTAACTACTTTCCGTAACTCCAAACGAGTGTTATTAACAAAATTAATATTAATGCGATATAAATAAAAATAAAAGAGAAATTCAAACATCATTGGATTCACAGCGAACGCTCTCCAATTGCAAATGAAACGGTACCTCGCTTTTCCTATATTTAGTTGCTCTTTACTGCTGCTTAGAACCGGGAGTTTTATTGGCACCGTTGTCAAACAACCCAATGTTTGTGCCATTAAAATTTTATTGATGTTTAACAAACAATCAAACATTTCTGAACTTAACCTTTATACCTCATTTTAAATGTAATAGATTGTTGGAAATCGACACTTATAAATATAATTAGTCTGAATAAAAAGTTATTTTAAAGCAGAAAAAAATTGTGTATAATATTAAATTAAACATTTACAAGATTAAAACTGCCGAATGTAACAGATTTGTAAAACATTTGTAAAACTGACCCTTCAGTTTTGCAAAAGTCGCCTTTTCACCTTAATCATTGTTAAGAAAACTCTCGATTAATAAAAAAAAAAAAAACAAGTATAAGATTTAGCACATTTGACCATAGTGCAAGCACATTTTATCATGGTTTTTGAGATTTTTGAGCACTTTTATAAAACTCGTGATTTTTAAAAGCTTGAACCAAATTTTATTCATTAAGAAAACAAGAAACTAAACCAAACGATGCACATCAAACAAATTAACAAAGTGTACTGAAATTACTAAAATTATTAATTACCTAATTCCAACCTGAGTTCAAATTCCTTGTGTTCCAATTTTAAGTTATTATTCAAATATTAGAATTTTTGTTCTAAATTCAAACTGTTCCAAATTCATGGTTCCAAACCAAGGAATGATACTTGAATTGATTGAAATGAATGACCTTTTTGAAATGAAATATCATTTTCTCGTCAACTACTCTATAAAAGGTGAAATGTTTTACCATTTAAATATAAATTGTTTAAATATATTTTTTTAAATGGTACAACATTCACGATAGAGAGTGATTGGGTGGTCAATAATAAGCGGAGCATTAAAAAAAGGCTGAGTATAGATAAAATAATGTATATTTTAAAACAAATATTAATTAAAAATGAACTAACAAATTGATAAACATCTTTTGATATCGACTTTAACAAGTTTTAATGAATAAAATAAAAAAAAATATATCTTCACGCAATTCCCAATACAGGGATAGACAGAGGTCTAGTCTAGACAATTAAGTTCTTTCGACCCACCTTCCACCGAAGATATATTCGGGACAACGTGACAGGTGGTGAGGCCGTCGCCGTCTTTATGTCCAAGCCAACGATATAATTCGTACATAAGTTTTTAAAAAACCCATTGGTACGAGCCTGCCAACTGGGGATCGAACTCGGGTCTATTGACTCGACATTCCGACTACCCAACCACTCGGCTATCGTGACTATTAGTTTTAATGATATTTTTTAAATATCAGCAAAATAAAAAAAGTACTCTCTGTATTTTGTAGGAACACACATGGTAGTAAATGAAAGATTATGAAAATTTTGACATTAAATAAATGAAAAACTAGTAACGTGAGTTTCCACCTCCTGTTCCAACTAACGTTTCCAACTTTCTGGGCATCTGTGAACAAGCTACATATCTTAGGACAAGCTCTGCTACTCTTTAAGTAATGCGTTTGTTGTAAAGTTTTGAAATATGGGTCGTTTTATAATACCATAATGGTGATAATGGTAACACCATGTCAAAACCAGACAATAAATTAAATAAATAAGAAATAATAAAACAAAATCTGCAGCAATAATAAGAATTCAACTATTAACTGTTGCTTTAATAGTTTAATTCTTATTCTTAAAATAAAGTAGTACGTATTATACGAACTACTTTATTTTAAAATATATAAAATTATAATTTTACAAATTAATAATTATATATAAATAGAATACAAACAAAATAGAAGATAAATTATTTGAGAAATGAACTGAATACCGAAATTCCTCGTAAACAAGTTTAGCACAGCATTAATCGAAAGTTTTATTATTTTATTGCAGGCAGTATTCTTGTTTACTCTGATTTTTATTATGGAAACATTCTTAAGCTATACTAATATTAAATCAATACCATGTCTGGAAGGTATAAAAATTTCACAAAGTAAACGAACAGACGCCAGACAGCTTTTTTTGCTAAGCAGGATAGGAGATCTCCACCATTGGTCTCACCTTGTAGCAGTGACGATCTTACCGTGTCTAAACAATCACGGTAACCAAAATGCCACCGCTCCTTGCGCTTGGTAAGCCCACTTTGGCTGTGCGCGGTGGTAGACTGTAGAAACGCTTCGCTTTCCTTGCCCTGCATATCCGACGTGGTGGTGGAAGACGAGTTTTAGTTTTGCGTCACCATTCTTACTACGGGAAAACATGGGCCGCAGACTATCACAACGAGCCGTTATACTTCTAAATTAAAAAGAGGCGACTCCAAATTCCAGATACAACGAGGGATAACAGGTGTGCCGGTGGTCGTTCAAGTGTCAACCCTACTGAACCCTAAGAACTCCTGGTGGCGGATTCGAGAAGAGTCGTTATCGATGTGTGATTGTACAAATACGTTGTCGCGTCCCTGTCTCGGCAGCCAGGAAGGTGGTGTGAGTGGGAGATAATGTTTTCTCTCGAGAAAGGGGGTGGGCGGATGTGTGTGGAAGCGTTTCCCTAGCCCTATTGATATGTGGCGTAGCCAAAATCCGGGTTTTTAGTTGGCGCGAGACCGACATGACCCATATTAATGCCCACGCGAAACACTTCACGTATTTCACTATGTTTTAAAAAATGAGGTTGTACCTCGATTATATATCTTACTATCTAGTCTTCAATCTAGGTTTCACTCGCTAGGTACATACTAATTGTACTACGTAGTAATTGTGGAGGTAGCAAAGTTGAATTGTTGTTAAGTGACCAAAGATTCCTATGTACAGCTTGAATTGGTATGGGGAATGGGTAGAGGAAAAGGAGTGGGATAGGGATAATTGCCTACGTTTATCTTACTTACCGCACAAAACGCAAAAGCATAAGATGCCTCTATATAACACTGGTATTCTGGAAGAATACCAGTGAAATATAGAGGCTGCGGTCCAGTTTCGGTCGAGCCGACCTGAATTAAAAAACTGTCACTTTTATCCGTGGTAGAGTCTATCAAATAAATCGTTTGTGAACAGTTTCTCGCTATATTGTTTTTACCACAATCAAAAACAAATAGCTGTATATTTGGTCTGTATATTTCGTCGAACACCCCTATATAACATTATTTATTTGAAAAAAAACCTAGCCGCGTCAAGTAGTGGAAAAACAAAGTGTCAGCTACGAAGGTCGCCATTACAATTTCACGCGCTATAAAATTTATGAACGGAGGTCGTTTCATGAAAGTTATGTACCTATTTTTCTTTCTAACAATTACTATTATATTAATTCCAGAACATACTATACACGCAATTCCCAATACAGGGGGAGACAGAGGTCAAGTCTAGACAATTACGTCCCTTCGACCCACCTTCCACCGAACATACTATACATACTTTTGAATTCCATAATATACTATACAGAACACCTACAAAATTTTACTGCAGGACATAGGCCTCTCCTATAAGGATTAGCTATAATTGCCACGCTTGGCAAGCATATTGGCGCATCTTTGACGCTACTGCCCGTTACGGCTGTGCTTTTTTTTTTTGTAAGTCACGATAGCCGAGTGGTCGGGTGGTCGAAATTTCGAGTCAAGTCAATTGGGTCGAACGTACTTAAATGTCTAGAGTTGACCTCTGTCTACCCCTGTATTGGGAATTGCGTGAAGATATTTGTTTATTTATTATTTATTTGAGATAGATAACCTACCATATAACAGTAGCGATATCTATTTTAAAGGCCTTTCCTTTAGTCTAACTGATAGTTGAAATTATTAATCTGTCTATTTAATTATATTAAAAAAAAGACATTTAAGTTCCTTCGACCCACCTTCCACCGAAGATATTTTCGGGACGTGACAGGTGGTGAACCCATCACCGTCTTTATGTCCTAGCCAACTATAAAATTCGTACATAAGTTTTTTAGAAAAACCCATTGGTACGGCCACTTGAGGATCGAACTCGGGTCTCTTGACTCAAAATTCCGACCACCCAACAACTCGGCTATCGTGACTTATAATATATTTTTTGATAAGGATAATAAGCATTACATTTTGGAAGTATATTTAATTCTCAGATATGCAGATTTTCATTCAAGATTACGAGTAATTGTAAGAATTGTACCACGACCTCACAGAATACCGGCGTGAAGTAGAAGTTTAACAAACTTCTGCGTTTCGTCTAGTGAGTGTAGGTAACCGGAGGCCCACACCTTTCTCAAAGGCCGGCAACGCATCTGCTATTCCTCCTATATTGCAGATGTTCATGGGCGGCGGTAATCACTTACCATCACGTGTGCCACCTGCTCGTTTGCCACCCTCTTCTATAAAAAAATAAAATTCACCGTACCTTATTTTTTTACTCTCTCTCTCTTTTCAAAGAGGATCCAAAGGCCTAAATTGTCCCGACCTCTGTCTACCCCATTATGGGAAAAAGTGTGAAGATACACAAACCACTTGTTTAATTTTCTATTGTGCTACAATTTGTGTAAGTTGTAATTCAATTGCTCAATTGCTTCTTAACGCCTTTGGTTGCCTGGAAGAGATCGCTATGCAGCGATAAGCTCGCCATATTGTACAGATTTTTTTGTTTTTAATTTTTAATGTTTTTCGATTTCGTGGTGTACAATAAAAGTATTTTCATTCATTCAATTTAAACACTTGTCAATCAGCTTTCGTTTGAACCAATTAAACCACTTAAAGCTAGCATGTGAAGCAAACATCAAACTTTGTTTAGATTATAACGAACTTTTCGCTGTCGATATGCATCCTTTTAATTTTACTTAAATAAAGTCAGGATTTCGAGTGGTTGGGTAATCGAAATTCGGATCAAGAGACCCGGGCTCCGTCCCCAGGTGGAAGGCAGGCAGGGTTTTTGCAACACTTTTGTAAGATTTATATCGTTAGCTTGGACATAATGCCGGCGTCAGGGTGTCACACACCACATGAAAGCCGCAGTTGTTGATTGGTGTGACCGGCCCTTCACATTCAATTTAAATCATGAAACCCGAGTTCCTTCCCCAGGAAAAAGGTGCGTACCAAAGATTTTTTCAAAACTTATGCACTGTGTATTGTATAACAAAAGTTTGTATATGCATTGTGTTCGCTAGGACATTGAGATTGCAATAGGCTTATCACCTATCTCATTGTCCCACTAATTCTCTGATAAAATTTGCATCGAAGGGATTGAATTTTGTAGAATTTTCTAGAATTCTCTAACTTCTCTGGTGAAAATTAAAAAATACATGAAATAAATAATGTTAAAGACATAACATCTAAATTCGTTTATTAAAAATAAATAATAAATTAAGCAAAATTATGCAATTTACCAAGAACAAGTGAAAATAAAACATACGTTACTACTACAATCAAATCCAAAGAAAAATTCGTAACATGAATTATCTAAACATGTTTGTAATCTAAAAACATTAAAAGAATCTTTGATTCTAAACGTTCAGTGGTCAATCTTCAAATCAGGTGTTTGCTGGTTCAATCTCGCGCACAGAATCAATGTCTGCCTTGCAGAAGAAGCACTGCTTACTATTCAGGAGATGTTGCATTATACACGACCTAAAAATAACCGATACTTAAAAGAATGTACTTGGGAAAAAAGAAGTTTTAATACTATTTTACTTAATTTATTAACAATTTGTTAATATGGCAGAATTAATAGCTATCAAATTGGATGAAAGATACATACCTATTGAATTGAACTAATACAATACCTACTGTACCTACGTATTAACCCCGAGTTCGATCCACAAGGCACGTACCAATGGGTTTTTTTCAAAAACTTATGTACAATTTATATCGTTGGCTCGGACAATAGTCCGCAACGGACTCGCCACCTGTCGCGTTGTTTAAAAAATATATTCGGTGGAAAGTGGGTCGAAAGGTCTGAATTTTCTAGACCTCTAAAGAAATTTTTTCCGTGTAATGTCAGTGTCAGTCAGTGTAGTGGACTTTTACGGGCCGTTAAGTAAGCAAAACCTTCTCGTATCGCACTCACCTACAAGAGTGATGACCGCAAGGCACAAACGCAGTATCCGCCGGTCTCGCGTAGCAAATCGTGCAAAGCAACTCCGACTGCGTGCCGCTGGAGCCCGGTGATTTCACCTTGACAACAGCCTCGCGAGCCAGCCGCAGTCGGTTAATTACTGCCTCTAGCGCCTTCAACTCCTCGGATGTCACGTCGTCCGGATCTGAGCTTACATAAAAAATACCGTCACGCCAATCCCAATACCGGAGTAGACAGAGGTTTAGACAATTAGGCCCCTTCGACCCAACTTCTACCGGAGACTTTTTTTGGGACAACGTGACTGGTGGTGAGCCCAAACGGCGTCTTCATGTCCAAGCCAACGATATGAATCGAATATAAGTTTTGAAAAAAATTCATTGGTAATCGTACAAGCCTTCCTGGAGATCGAACTCGGGTCTTTCGATTCTAATTCAAATCACTAAACCACTTGGCTTACGTGACTATTTTCTATCGAAGTTAAATTATTTTTTAATCGCACAATGCAAACATTTTGTTACTGGCGTAGTTATGTTTTAAAATCCGATGATATTAAGTGAAGGCTTGTAGTGTCTTATGGAAGTATGCAATATAATTACTTACATAGATATATTCGTATAAAAATTGTCATCAGTCTTAATATCCAAGATTCGAGTTAAAACATTCGAATTCATCTCAAAAATATTTCCCCTTAGAGGGATTTAAACCCGCAACCCTTAGTTTCGAAGGCAGGGTAACAACCTTCCTATACTATAGGGACGTCGATGATTATATATATATATATATATATATATATATATATATATATATATATATATATATATATATATATATATATATATATATATATATATATATATATATATATATATATATATATATATATATATATATATATATATATATATGTGTAAAAAACTCGAAAAATTATTTACGGGTTAACTTGAATTTAAACAGGTGATTGTATTTTTACCTAAAAGTAATACAAAGTATTCCAAAGCTCCCACGGTAATATAAAATATGTTCATCAGTTTATGCTTCACATAGATACATAGATATATACATATATAGATAGGGACAACATTACATTGTTCCGATCCCAATGTAAGAAGCTAAAGTACTTGATATGGGAATCGGAAACAACGAACACCCAGACCCGTTTTTTCTACATTGACCAGTCCGGGAATCGCACCCGAGACCTCGAGGTGGTGACACCCGAAAACTGGTGTTTACGCCACTCGTTCACGGGGGTCTTCAAGATGATTATATAGATATAAATAGACAAAAAAATGTGTTGAAACGACACAAATTTCGGCATATGCTCATGAGAGATTCCATATTGTTTATTTCAAATAATATAAACATAAACTAACAATCATAGAAAGAGAAGAGCTTCTCTTGGGACTTCCCCACCATGAATTCGAGACCGTCAACACGAAACAGCGGCTCATTCACTATCGCTTTTGTCGCCTTCTTCAAATGCTAAAATAAGAATAAAGTTATTTCCCGCTTCGTTCTCATTAAACTATTTTAAATAACGAATGTTATTTTTCATGATGTCACAGGAGAGCCAAAGAAGTGCACTGGACTGTAGCGGTTATTTACTCTGTGGTGCACACGGTAACATCAAATTACAGTCGTAGAAGTTGTACATCAAATGATATGATATTATATATCTACTCCTTCTCTTGCCTTCACCGTTCCCTTGGTTCCTCTAATAACATTTAAGACATGAAAGGGCGTTAAGTAATTCTTACGTCGAAACTACACGAAAATTTTATGTAAATGATTATATTTTTCTCAATTAAAAGTGCGTAAGAAACACGAGAATATATATTTCTCCAAACCATTCGCAATGCTAGAGTAGACAGAGGTGTAGACCATTAAGTCCTTCCCATCCACCTTTCACCGAAGAAATTATTTGAGATAACGTAACAGGTGTTGAGCCCATCGCCATATTTATGTCCAAGCCAACGATATAAATCGAATATAAGTTTTGAAAAAATCATTGGTAATCGTACAAGCCTTCCTGGAGATCAAACTCGGGTCTCTTGACTCCAATTCAAATATTCAGATCACCCAACAACCCGGCTGTCGTGACTTCGCGGAATCGGTTGTATTCTTTTTCTCTTTTTAAACAGAACACTGACGTCCGGCGAGAGACGTGGGTCCAGTAGGCCGATGAGGCAGCCGGCCACGGGCGCCAGGGCCACGTAGTAGTGGACCCGGTCGGTGTCGGGCAGGCCGCGCGCTGCCAGCCGCGCGAACCCCGCGCCGCCCCCGCCCCGCACGCACACCCGCGACACCACCGCCATCAGCATCTGCGCACCCAACTCCCTCTTAATTGTTTATTAAATATCTTCACGCAATTCCCAATACAGGGGTAGACAGAGGTCAAGTCTAGACAATTGGGTCAAAGGGACTTAATAACCTTCCACTGAAGATATTTTCGGGACAACGTGACGGGTGGTGAGCCCGTCGCCGTCTTTATGTCCAAGCCAACGATGAAATTCGTAGATAAGTTTTTGAAAAACTCATTGGTACTGCCACCTGGGGATCGAACTCGGGTCTCTCGACTCGAAATTCCGACCACCCAACAACTCGGCTATCGTGACTTTTACTTAATTGTTTATTTATTTTAATAATCTAATATGTATCTACGTAGAAGTCGCGATAGCCGAGTTGTAGGGTGGTCGGAATTTCGAGTCAAGAGACCCGGGTTCGATCCACAAGGCTCGTGGTAACCAATGGTTTTTTGAAAAATTATTTACAGTATATCGTTTGCTTGGACATTAAGACAGTGACGGGCTCACCACCTGTCACGTCGGGACAACGTGAAAATTATCTTCGGTGGAAGGTGGGTCAAAGGGACTTAATTATCTAGACTTGACCTCTGTCTACCCCTGTATTGCGAATTGCATGAAGATATTTATATTTATTTAATAATCTATGTACACAGATAAATCGAAGGAAATACATTTTAACAAGGTATAGTCACGATAGCCGAGTTGTTCGGTGATCGGAATTCGAGTCAAGAGACCCGGGTTCGATCCACAAGGCTCGTGGTAACCAATGGTTTTTTGAAAAATTTATTTACAGTATATCGTTTGCTTGGACATTAAGACAGTGACGGGCTCACCACCTGTCACGTCGGGACAACGTGAAAATTATCTTCGGTGGAAGGTGGGTCGAAGGGACTTAATTGTCTAGACTAAACCTCTGTCTACCCCTGTATTCGGAATTCGTGAAAATATTTATTTATTTATTTAGGTAGTGTTTTAGCTAATGTCCTCTCAGTGATAAATCCTTTACATACGAATAAATATAAAATCATTATTTATTAAAAATGTGTTATAGCGCTATTTATACGTCACCTAAAAATAAAGATTTAAGAGGGGTTAAGATTAGTTACTTACCTGGCTAAGATACAATATTAGTTACCGGCGACTTTAAGAGACAATTTTACTTAGTTTTCAGAATGTCTATTTTAGAGTAAGAAATTTACTTTATCAACAAATTATGTAACTACATTTATTGTATTATAATTTAGTGACCTGGCAAGTACGTCCAAGTAGCAACTCGTTTTGATTATCACTGGCCTCGGGCTTAGTGAGCAATGTGGGAGCTAAGTGGAGGGTCATCTCCAGCGCCCGGGCCAGCCCATGGTACAGGTCGAAGCATGTTGCGCACAACTTAATCTGCCGAGGTTCCAGGTGCGCGTCTATATTCACTCTGTCCATCTGTCAAATGCACGGACTTTTGTAGAATAGATAAATGAACATCTTCACGTAGTTCCCAATACAGGGATAGGCAGAGGTCTAGTACATTAAGTCCTTTCGACCCACCTTCCACCGAAAACATTTTTTGGAAAAAGGTGTCAGATGGTAAGCCCGTAGCCGTCTTTACGTCAAAGCCAACGATATAAATCGTACGTAATTTTGTGAAAAAACCCATTAGTACGCCTTGGGGATCTAACTCAAGACTCTTGACTCGAATTTCGATTACCTAGGTGGGTGACCTCGGCTATCATGACAATTACAGACGTGACGGACTTTCGACGTAGGATAGGACAAAGCCTAAATAGGGCTTAATTACTCCGGGTCAGACCTTTGACGATCTGCCGGTAAACGATGGGATGTTGTGTGTAATTTATGGTGATGGAACAGTAATATTTAACATTTAATTATTAACCACGTATTCTTGTCACACATTAAGTGTGACAGACTTTCATGTAACCTATTCGATAGTCATCCTGCTTACGAAGCAAAAACTTCGGGTTCGATTCATCAACACACAAACGTTTGTGTGACGAATACGAATTGTACTCGAATGATGGATGTTCATGTAAATATTTTTCTATGAAAGTATATATCTATGCAAGTATCTAGTATCATTCGCGTGGACTAAGACGACAACAGTCTCAGGACCCGTCACCTTGTTTCAAGTAAGCTCCGGGTCGAAAAGGCTACAATTGTCTAGAACACTAACTACCGCTGCATTATGAAGGCGTGAAGATAAAAAATGCCTTTCTTCCAAACGTATTAATGACCTATTAAGAGAAAATCCTTATATTTACTTTGAAAATGTTTATTTATTTATTTATTTAGGTAGTGTTTTAGCTAATGTCCTCTCAGTGATAAATCCTTTACATACGAATAAATATAAAATCATTATTTATTAAAAATGTGTTATAGCGCTATTTATACGTCACCTAAAAATAAAGATTTAAGAGGGGTTAAGATTAGTTACTTACCTGGCTAAGATACAATATTAGTTACCGGCGACTTTAAGAGACAATTTTACTTAGTTTTCAGAATGTCTATTTTAGAGTAAGAAATTTACTTTATCAACAAATTATGTAACTACATTTATTGTATTATAATTTAGTGACCTGGCAAGTACGTCCAAGTAGCAACTCGTTTTGATTATCACTGGCCTCGGGCTTAGTGAGCAATGTGGGAGCTAAGTGGAGGGTCATCTCCAGCGCCCGGGCCAGCCCATGGTACAGGTCGAAGCATGTTGCGCACAACTTAATCTGCCGAGGTTCCAGGTGCGCGTCTATATTCACTCTGTCCATCTGTCAAATGCACGGACTTTTGTAGAATAGATAAATGAACATCTTCACGTAGTTCCCAATACAGGGATAGGCAGAGGTCTAGTACATTAAGTCCTTTCGACCCACCTTCCACCGAAAACATTTTTTGGAAAAAGGTGTCAGATGGTAAGCCCGTAGCCGTCTTTACGTCAAAGCCAACGATATAAATCGTACGTAATTTTGTGAAAAAACCCATTAGTACGCCTTGGGGATCTAACTCAAGACTCTTGACTCGAATTTCGATTACCTAGGTGGGTGACCTCGGCTATCATGACAATTACAGACGTGACGGACTTTCGACGTAGGATAGGACAAAGCCTAAATAGGGCTTAATTACTCTGGGTCAGACCTTTGACGATCTGCCGGTAAACGATGGGATGTTGTATGTAATTTATGGTGATGGAACAGTAATATTTAACATTTAATTATTAACCACGTATTCTTGTCACACATTAAGTGTGACAGACTTTCATGTAACCTATTCGATAGTCATCCTGCTTACGAAGCATAAACTTCGGGTTCGATTCATCAACACACAAACGTTTGTGTGACGAATACGAATTGTACTCGAATGATGGATGTTCATGTAAATATTTTTCTATGAAAGTATATATCTATGCAAGTATCTAGTATCATTCGCGTGGACTAAGACGACAACAGTCTCAGGACCCGTCACCTTGTTTCAAGTAAGCTCCGGGTCGAAAAGGCTACAATTGTCTAGAACACTAACTACCGCTGCATTATGAAGGCGTGAAGATAAAAAAATGCCTTTCTTCCAAACGTATTAATGAGCTATTAAGAGAAAATCCTTATATTTGCTTAAAAAAAATAGAAAGTCCTATGTTTGAAACGAATAAATTTCTGGTTAATTCAATGTCCGTAAACACAGCGTTATTCTCATAAGAACAATATAAAAATATAAGATAATTACCTCTTGCATCATAGTGATAAACTCGGAGAAAGCCCAATTTAACTGGCTAAGCATAGAGTTTAAGAACGCAGCCGCCTCTTTCGGATTCGCTATTAGATAATCTTTCATACGACTCTGAATCACTTCTGATGGACAAGGCCCTAAAAATACTTAATGTTTACTTATAAGATTAGTAGGATACACGAGTATATAAAATCTTTTAGGTTAATTGCTGCTTCAAGTTTAATTGCTGAATTTACCTCATGCTCTGCGCTAAAAGAAACTAGAGTAAAGTAAACCAGAGTAAACCTGCTAAAGGAAATCCATTAACCAGGCCGTCACCTCAACGCCTGCAGTGAAAAAAATTTTTGTGCAACAAATTCTTTCTTTCTTCTTCGTCTTTCTTCTTTGAGAGACCATGTCACGTTTTAACAGCAAGTTGATAGGAATATTTATCTATTAAATATGTGTCAATGTAAGTTTATTGTAATGTTGGTTTGGACACTAAGAGCGACAGGCTCAACACCGGTCACGTTGTCTCAATTACGCTTCGGTGAAAAGTAGGTTGAAGAGAATGAATTGTCTAGACCTCTGTTTACACCAGTATTAGCAATATACGTGAAGATATATTCAGGGACAAGTAAACAATAAATAAATAAATATCTTTACGCAATTCCCTATACAGACAGGGGTAGACAGAGGTCTAGTCTAGACAATTAAGTCCCTTCGATCCACCTTCCACTGAAGATATTTTCGGGACAACGTGACAGGTGGTGAGCCCGTCGCCGTATTTATGTCCAAGCCAACGATATAACGATTTTTGTCACGCCACCAGACTATTAGCAGATTATATGTCGCCTTGCTAAGGAGAAGGACTCCGCTCCCAGCGGAGCTGTTTGAGAAATTGTAGTTATCCGACTGACTATCGCAATGAAAGATGACCTTTCAACCAACATAGGATTTGATTGATTCAGATAAAGTGAGCTACACCGCCAGCATGTGAGATGTTGGTCTCAAAAATAAAAATAAATATCTTTACGCAATTCCCTATACAGACAGGGGTAGACAGAGGTCTAGTCTAGACAATTAAGTCCCTTCGACCCACCTTCCACTTAAGATATTTTCGGGACAACGTGACAGGTGGTGAGCCCGTCGCCGTATTTATGTCCAAGCCAACGATATAACGATTTTTGTCACGCCACCAGACTATTAGCAGATTATATGTCGCCTTGCTAAGGAGAAGGACTCCGCTCCCAGCGGAGCTGTTTGAAAATTGTGGTTATCCGACTGACTATCGCAATGAAAGATGACCTTTCAACCAACATAGGATTTGATTGATTCAGATAAAGTGAGCTACACCGCCAGCATGTGAGATGTTGTTCTCAAAATAAAAATAAAATATAGTTTTTAACATTCTTTCGCTGCTTTGACGGACCCTCCGCCCTGTGCAATCACCGAAATAATGTGTCGTCCCATTTATTCCGCAGTGTCATAACAAAATGACAAACAAAACAGGGTACAGCCTAGAAAATGGTAAAAGCTAAGAACATATGGCCAAATGACCATGGCCAAATACTAGAACTAAACTAAATAGACATGTTATTTTAAAGGAATTTACACCATATAAGTCGACTTACGAGTACATCCCAAGAAATGTATGATGTATAAAGGTTAGGAAAAAAGTTGTTTTGCATTATAGTATTTATAAACTTATAATAAAATCTGGCTGGTTTTGGTATCATTAAAAGTTTAAATTTTAAAGAAGAAATTCTTATTAGGAAATCTATTCTATTAACAGGTTTAAGAAATTTATTAAAGAAAAGTTTTATTGGAAGGGTTATTATAATATAAATGAATATATTAATGACAGTAACTCCTGGGAATGAGGTGATCTCACATTATATTTGTATAATGCATTATATTGTTAAAAATATTGACCAAAAAAGAGGATACCTACGGAGTTTCTTTCGCCTGTTTCTTTTCCGTTGGAACGAGGAACCTCATTACGAAATGGTGGTAGATTAAAAATGACTATCGATAAACGAATGTATGTTCTTATGTCGATGAATAAATGATTTGATTTGATTTGAAAATTAGTGATTTTTATTTATTTTTCGTACTGTCAAGATGAGTGACTCTATTGAAGAAATTCGATACATTTTAAAATTATTTATTAATTATTTACTAAAAAAGTAATAATGCAACGCAAGCCGAGAAAAAAAAATTGCGATGTTTATCGACCTAGAGCAGTGTCTGTGAGAGCACAATATTGCACAAATTTGGTTTAAGCGTTTTAATCTGGAAATTTTGATTTCAACGATGCACGCGAAAAACGTCGTGGTCAATGGCCGGTTAGGCTTCACAAACAGTGGTGAAACCAGGGTTAACTCGCAACAAGGTGATGCTATGTGTGTGGTGGGATTGGAAGGGCTTTAATCATTATGAGATGTAACCACCAGGCAGGACTATCAATTCTGAACTCTACTGCGAACAACTGATAAGATTAAAGCAATAAGTTGAGAGAAAGCGGCCGGAATTGATCAACAGAGGGGGTGATGATAAAACTAGACCTCACACATCTTTAGCCGCTCAGCTTGATTAAGAGAGCTTGTTTGGGAGGTGTTAATGCATCTGCCGTATCGTATATAGGGTGGTATAATCCTGACCTTACACCTTCAGATTTCCACCTGTTTAGGTCTCTTCAGAATTTTTTAGGCCGTGTCAGGTTAATACCCCAAAAGACTGCCAAAACCAATTATCGCGGTATTTTGATTAAGCCTAACAATTTCTATATTAATGGGATCATGTCCCTACCTACAAGATGGCAATAAATTGTCGAACTAAATAGTACCTACATACTTTAATTAAATGTAAATAAATTATATTAAGAAAATTTGTGAATTTTCTAAAAAATACAATTTTTTTCCCAAACTATTATAATCCGCTAAAAAGTTAAAGACTATTATGTAATCATATAGAATAAGTTTGTGCAAATATAAAGCAATTTTACTTAGTTTTCAGAATGCAGCCGCCTCTTTCGGATTCGCTATTAGATAATCTTTCATACGACTCTGAATCACTTCTGATGGACAAGGCCCTAAAAATACTTAATGTTTACTTATAAGATTAGTAGGATACACGAGTATATAAAATCTTTTAGGTTAATTGCTGCTTCAAGTTTAATTGCTGAATTTACCTCATGCTCTGCGCTAAAAGAAACTAGAGTAAAGTAAACCAGAGTAAACCTGCTAAAGGAAATCCATTAACCAGGCCGTCACCTCAACGCCTGCAGTGAAAAAATTTTGTGCAACAAATTCTTTCTTTCTTCTTCGTCTTTCTTCTTTGAGAGACCATGTCACGTTTTAACAGCAAGTTGATAGGAATATTTATCTATTAAATATGTGTCAATGTAAGTTTATTGTAATGTTGGTTTGGACACTAAGAGCGACAGGCTCAACACCGGTCACGTTGTCTCAATTACGCTTCGGTGAAAAGTAGGTTGAAGAGAAGGAATTGTCTAGACCTCTGTTTACACCAGTATTAGCAATATACGTGAAGATATATATTCAGGGACAAGTAAACAATAAATAAATAAAGAACTCACCAAAGCATTGACTCATGAGACCCGCATCGACTTTAGCACCCAAATTATTTACAGTTGGCTCTCTGTCTCCATATCTATAAATATATCTCATTATTTACAATGCTAAAAGCTGTTATACGCTTTTACGTAAATTATTTGACATTATTTTCTATGAAAGTATATATCTATGCAAGTATCTAGTATCATTCGCGTGGACTAAGACGACAACAGTCTCAGGACCCGTCACCTTGTTTCAAGTAAGCTCCGGGTCGAAAAGGCTACAATTGTCTAGAACACTAACTACCGCTGCATTATGAAGGCGTGAAGATAAAAAAATGCCTTTCTTCCAAACGTATTAATGAGCTATTAAGAGAAAATCCTTATATTTGCTTAAAAAAAATAGAAAGTCCTATGTTTGAAACGAATAAATTTCTGGTTAATTCAATGTCCGTAAACACAGCGTTATTATCTTATCTTTAATCTTTATCGCCTTTCTTATCTCATAAGAACAATATAAAAATATAAGATAATTACCTCTTGCATCATAGTGATAAACTCGGAGAAAGCCCAATTTAACTGGCTAAGCATTGAGTTTAAGAACGCAGCCGCCTCTTTCGGATTCGCTATTAGATAATCTTTCATACGACTCTGAATCACTTCTGATGGACAAGGCCCTAAAAATACTTAATGTTTACTTATAAGATTAGTAGGATACACGAGTATATAAAATCTTTTAGGTTAATTGCTGCTTCAAGTTTAATTGCTGAATTTACCTCATGCTCTGCGCTAAAAGAAACTAGAGTAAAGTAAACCAGAGTAAACCTGCTAAAGGAAATCCATTAACTAGGCCGTCACCTCAACGCCTGCAGTGAAAAAAATTTTTGTGCAACAAATTCTTTCTTTCTTCTTCGTCTTTCTTTTTTGAGAGACCATGTCACGTTTTAACAGCAAGTTGATAGGAATATTTATCTATTAAATATGTGTCAATGTAAGTTTATTGTAATGTTGGTTTGGACACTAAGAGCGACAGGCTCAACACCGGTCACGTTGTCTCAATTACGCTTCGGTGAAAAGTAGGTTGAAGAGAAGGAATTGTCTAGACCTCTGTTTACACCAGTATTAGCAATATACGTGAAGATATATATTCAGGGACAAGTAAACAATAAATAAATAAAGAACTCACCAAAGCATTGACTCATGAGACCCGCATCGACTTTAGCACCCAAATTATTTACAGTTGGCTCTCTGTCTCCATATCTATAATTATATCTCATTATTTACAATGCTAAAAGCTGTTATACGCTTTTACGTAAATTATTTGACATTATTTTTCTATGATACACTTTTATTCATTTTTAAAGTATGTTAATGATGCTGGACTCTTTTTTTAATGAAAAATATAAACAAGACGTGTGGGGCTTGGTGGCTTAGAGGTAAGAAAGTTGCCATGGTGTGGCAGAGGTCGCTAGTTCGAAGTGCGTGTCAGATTTTTTAAACTTCTCAGCAATTTAATAATTGTTTTTCTATTCATTCAAGATATCCATACAAACACAAAACATATGTAACATAAACAATAATTTAAAAAAAATGGTTCTTTAATCATTGTTGCTTGTTTTACCGAAATGTCAAATGTCAACAATGTCGTTAGTATTACAATTTTATTTTCAATTTTTTTTTTACAAACGGTTAAACCAGCAATGTAGTGAGAAATGCAAGAGAGTGCCGCTATTTTATCAGTGTATTTATTTATCATTTCATATCAATCAGTGTATTTATTTACATAATAATAAAAAATAAATATCTTTACGCAATTCCCTATACAGACAGGGGTAGACAGAGGTCTAGTCTAGACAATTAAGTCCCTTCGATCCACCTTCCACTGAAGATATTTTCGGGACAACGTGACAGGTGGTGAGCCCGTCGCCGTATTTATGTCCAAGCCAACGATATAACGATTTTTGTCACGCCACCAGACTATTAGCAGATTATATGTCGCCTTGCTAAGGAGAAGGACTCCGCTCCCAGCGGAGCTGTTTGAGAAATTGTAGTTATCCGACTGACTATCGCAATGAAAGATGACCTTTCAACCAACATAGGATTTGATTGATTCAGATAAAGTGAGCTACACCGCCAGCATGTGAGATGTTGGTCTCAAAAATAAAAATAAAATATAGTTTTTAACATTCTTTCGCTGCTTTGACAGACCCCTCCGCCCTGTGCAATCACCGAAATAATGTGTCGTCCCATTTATTCCGCGAGTGTCATAACAAACATGACAAACAAAACAGGGTACAGCCTAGAAAATGGTAAAAGCTAAGAACATATGGCCAAATGACCATGGCCAAATACTAGAACTAAACTAAATAGACATGTTATTTTAAGGAATTTACACCATATAAGTCGACTTACGAGTACATCCCAAGAAATGTATGATGTATAAAAGGTTAGGGAAAAAGTTGTTTTGCATTACAGTATTTATAAACTTATAATAAAATCTGGCTGGTTTTGGTATCATTAAAAGTTTAAATTTTAAAGAAGAAATTCTAATTAGGAAATCTATTCTATTAACAGGTTTAAGAAATTTATTAAAGAAAAGTTTTATTGGAAGGGTTATTATAATATAAATGAACATATTAATGACAGTAACTCCTGGGAATGAGGTGATCTCACATTATATTTGTATAATGCATTATATTGTTAAAAATATTGACCAAAAAAGAGGATACCGGATTTTCTTTCGCCTGTTTCTTTTCCGTTGGAACGAGGAACCTCATTACGAAATGGTGGTAGATTAAAAATGACTATCGATAAACGAATGTATGTTCTTATGTCGATGAATAAATGATTTGATTTGATTTGAAAATTAGTGATTTTTATTTATTTTTCGTACTGTCAAGATGAGTGACTCTATTGAAGAAATTCGATACATTTTAAAATTATTTACTAAAAAAGGTAATAATGCAACGCAAGCCGAGAAAAAAAATTGCGATGTTTATCGACCTAGAGCAGTGTCTGTGAGAGTAGCACAAATTTGGTTTAAGCGTTTTAATCTGGAAATTTTGATGTCAACGATGCACGCGAAAAACGTCGTGGTCAATGGCCGGTTAGGCTTCACAAACAGTGGTGAAACCAGGGTTAACTCGCAACAAGGTGATGCTATGTGTGTGGTGGGATTGGAAGGGCTTTAATCATTATGAGATGTAACCACCAGGCAGGACTATCAATTCTGAACTCTACTGCGAACAACTGATAAGATTAAAGCAATAAGTTGAGAGAAAGCGGCCGGAATTGATCAACAGAGGGGGTGATGATAAAACTAGACCTCACACATCTTTAGCCGCTCAGCTTGATTAAGAGAGCTTGTTTGGGAGGTGTTAATGCATCTGCCGTATCGTATATAGGGTGGTATAATCCTGACCTTACACCTTCAGATTTCCACCTGTTTAGGTCTCTTCAGAATTTTTTAGGCCGTGTCAGGTTAATACCCCAAAAGACTGCCAAAACCAATTATCGCGGTATTTTGATTAAGCCTAACAATTTCTATATTAATGGGATCATATCCCTACCTACAAGATGGCAATAAATTGTCGAACTAAATAGTACCTACATACTTTAATTAAATGTAAATAAATTATATTAAGAAAATTTGTGAATTTTCCTAAAAAATACGAAGAATTTTTTCCCAAACTATTATAATCCGCTAAAAAGTTAAAGACTATTATGTAATCATATAGAATAAGTTTGTGCAAATATAAAGCAATTTTACTTAGCGGCCAAATGCGGCCATTGTCGGTGACGAAAGCCGAACCCGGAGCCGTGCCAGAAGCGTACGAGCACCCAGTTGGACTGGGCCCAAGCCCGGTTTTGATAAGGTCGCACCAGTTCTTCCACCATGCACATCTGCCTGCGACAATTTAAAATTTAGTGTTTCATTTTAGTACACTTATTAACAAACACCAAAATAACAAAAAAACTCCGGCATGGCTTCGGCCGGCGACATGCTTTAAAACAGTATATTTATTTTATTCTGAATGACATCCGTGATAGTGGCGTACACAGGGGTTTCCGTGGTGTCGCCATCTCTGAGGTTTCGAGTTCGAATCCTTTCTTTTCATCGAGGTTGAATGTAATATGTAGTATAAAATACTTTTTCTACATTTTCTCGGGTCTGAGTGTTTGTGGTAACTTCGTTCTTTCTGACACCATAACGCAAGTGCTTAAGCTGCTTACTTTGGGGATCAGAGCATTTGATGTTTTAGATGGGTTGAAGGTGACAAAGGTCTAAGTGACCACAAACGCCCGTATGCAGTCGAAATATCAGAGGGGCTTCGGGTACGTCGCCTACCTCTAGGAGAGAAATCAGAAAAGGGGAAGGAGAAGAGGTAAAAGTAGGGAATGGTGGAAATATAGGTGTGAGCATCCGATTACCTTGATGATGGTACAAAATGTGATCCTGCTTCAATTTGGTCGGCGTTTTCGTCAAACGCATTTCATCAAATGCATTTTGAGTGTTTTTGTCTAAGGCACCTCTTACAATATCAACGGGAAAAGTGGGGGGAGCCATTAAGTGTCAGTGTAAGAATAATGGCTGTCTGTGTAAGAATAAACCGTGTGCGGTTTAACTTTTTTCCTTGGCTCCGCCACGTACAAAATCGTTATACAATATTAAATTTCTTCATCTTGTACAAACAGTTTGTATAACATGTACCAAATGTCTATTATATCGTATGCAGTAGTTTAGTCACAATTGTTTATAAATTTGTTTCAATGTATATGTGTATTTATTTATTTATATATTATTTATTATTTTGAAAAATAAAAATATAAAAATATCTTCACGCAATTCCCAATACAGGGGTAGACAGAGGTCAAGTCTAGACAATTAAGTCCCTTTGATCCACCTTCCACCGAAGAAATTTTCGGGACAACGTGACAGGTGGTGAGCCCGTCGCCGTCTTTGTGTCCAAGCCAACGATGAAATTCGTACATAAGTTTTTGAAAAACTCATTGGTACTGCCACCTGGGGATCGAACTCGGGTCTCTCGACTCGAAATTCCGACCACCCAACAACTCGGCTATCGTGACTTTATTTTATTTTAATTTAAGAAAAAGAACACAATGACAAGGAACAACAAAGTGGTACAAAAGGCGGTCTTATTACTTAAAAGCAATTTCTTCCAGACAACCTTGCTATACCAAGACAGAAATAGAAGTAATAAAGAAAAGAAAAGAAGGTGGTGTACCGTTATTATTAAAAAGGAATGACTAGATGATAGTAGCCGTAATGAATAGAATTGTCAGGAATAAAGAAATAAAGAGATTGGTAGAAGGCAAGGGGTGGACTATCTTAGTCGCAACGGCGCGTCAGCAATATAACTTCGGCATATTGCTGAGTCGGAAGCCTTTTCGTTACTACAACCTAAAACTTATTTTAATAAATAATAAACTTTCTTCCCATTATGGAACAAGAAAGAAGAAGCTCTCTGATAGCATTATACTATTATATAACCGAAGGTAGCTGTGACAGCGGGACGTTCAAGACCTCAGTCCCCCCGTGACCACGGACGTTATAAAACATCAGAAACGTCGGGAAATAAAAACAGTTTGTAAAAACTGATTAAAAACGCGATAAAATCCGAAAATCGTTTTATTTAAAATTATACTATTGTTTCAAATATTTAAGTAGTTGACTCCTACAGTTCTTCATCACTGAGACCAAAAAGCATTAGCAAATTATCTAAAAGCGCACTCACTGTTTAATGGGTACTTTTTTCTATGGCTCTCATTGTGACCGGCTGAGTCGCAAACGACGCCAAGGTCTGGACTAGAGATTCCCTCGTACTTGCTAGCACGATGCGTTGGTCTGCGAACTCCGCGCAGAGGAATGCTGCGCATGATACCATCAGGTCGTCCCATTCTGCCAAGTTCATCATCATATCAATCACATAAAATGTAAAAAAATCAGGTCATGCATTAAGTCCTTCCAGTATGTATGAATTAAAAGTGCACGGTTTAAATATTCTTCCAGGCCATTATTATGTTGATGATTATGAGACTGTCATATTTATTTACTGTTACTTTACCAGTTATATATATGATTTTACAAAGACAAAAAATATTGGTAAGATATTCATTGCGAAATACATAAGTTTTCTTCTAAATTTGTTATTGAAAATATGCATCTTGTCAAATGATTCCTTCTAAAATCCTAAAGTTTTTAGACATGGAATTCTTGGATAAATGCTCATAATTATGAATTAATTATCGTATAAAACAATACAATGATGAAAGGTATTAAATTAAGATATAAAAATATCTTCACGCCATTCCCAATACAGGGGTAGACAGAGGTCAAGTCTAGACAATTAAGTCCCTTTGATCCACCTTCCACCGAAGATATTTTCCTTTCAGGCTAATCTGACAGGCGGTGAGTCCGTCGCCGTCTTTGTGTCCAAGCCAACGATGAAATTCGTACATAAGTTTTTGAAAAACTCATTGGTACTGCCACCTGGGGATCGAACTCGGGTCTCTCGACTCGAAATTCCGACCACCCAACAACTCGGCTATCGTGACTTTATTTTATTTTAATTTAAGAAAAAGAACACAATGACAAGGAACAACAAAGTGGTACAAAAGGCGGTCTTATTACTTAAAAGCAATTTCTTCCAGACAACCTTGCTATACCAAGACAGAAATAGAAGTAATAAAGAAAAGAAAAGAAGGTGGTGTACCGTTATTATTAAAAAGGAATGACTAGATGATAGTAGCCGTAATGAATAGAATTGTCAGGAATAAAGAAATAAAGAGATTGGTAGAAGGCAAGGGGTGGACTATCTTAGTCGCAACGGCGCGTCAGCAATATAACTTCGGCATATTGCTGAGTCGGAAGCCTTTTCGTTACTACAACCTAAAACTTATTTTAATAAATAATAAACTTTCTTCCCATTATGGAACAAGAAAGAAGAAGCTCTCTGATAGCATTATACTATTATATAACCGAAGGTAGCTGTGACAGCGGGACGTTCAAGACCTCAGTCCCCCCGTGACCACGGACGTTATAAAACATCAGAAACGTCGGGAAATAAAAACAGTTTGTAAAAACTGATTAAAAACGCGATAAAATCCGAAAATCGTTTTATTTAAAATTATACTATTGTTTCAAATATTTAAGTAGTTGACTCCTACAGTTCTTCATCACTGAGACCAAAAAGCATTAGCAAATTATCTAAAAGCGCACTCACTGTTTAATGGGTACTTTTTCTATGGCTCTCATTGTGACCGGCTGAGTCGCAAACGACGCCAAGGTCTGGACTAGAGATTCCCTCGTACTTGCTAGCACGATGCGTTGGTCTGCGAACTCCGCGCAGAGGAATGCTGCGCATGATACCATCAGGTCGTCCCATTCTGCCAAGTTCATCATCATATCAATCACATAAAATGTAAAAAAATCAGGTCATGCATTAAGTCCTTCCAGTATGTATGAATTAAAAGTGCACGGTTTAAATATTCTTCCAGGCCATTATTATGTTGATGATTATGAGACTGTCATATTTATTTACTGTTACTTTACCAGTTATATATATGATTTTACAAAGACAAAAAATATTGGTAAGATATTCATTGCGAAATACATAAGTTTTCTTCTAAATTTGTTATTGAAAATATGCATCTTGTCAAATGATTCCCTTCTAAAATCCTAAAGTTTTTTTAGACATGGAATTCTTGGATAAATGCTCATAATTATGAATTAATTATCGTATAAAACAATACAATGATGAAAGGTATTAAATTAAAGATATAAAAAAATATCTTTACGCCGTTTCCAATACAAGGGACAAGACAGAGGTCTAACCAATTAAGTCTTTCTGACCCACCTTCCACCGAAGATATTTTCCTTTCAGGCTAATCTGACAGGCGGTGAATCCGTCGCCGTCTTTATTCAAGTGAAAAATATAAATCGTACTTAAGTTGTGAAAACCCATCCGAGCCTTGGGAATCGACCTCCTGGTCTCTTGATACGAATTCCGATCACCCAACCCCTCGGCTATCGTGACCTTGTTTTTGAATTAATGAAATATAGTGAAATGTAAAAATCAGGTCATGCATTAAGTCCTTCCAGTATGTATGAATTAAAAGTGCACCGTTTAAATATTCTTCCAGGCCATTATTATGTTGGTGATTATGAGACTGTCATATTTATTTACTGTTACTTTACCAGTTATATATATGATTTTACAAAGACAAAAAATATTGGTAAGATATTCATTGCGAAATACATAAGTTTTCTTCTAAATTTGTTATTGAAAATATGCATCTTGTCAAATGATTCCCTTCTAAAATCTTAAAGTTTTTAGACATGGAATTCTTGGATAAATGCTCATAATTATGAATTAATTATCGTATAAAACAATACAATGATGAAAGGTATTAAATTAAGATATAAAAATATCTTCACGCCATTCCCAATACAGGGTAAAACAGACGTAGACAAGACAATTAAGACAATTAAGTCGTTTCGACCCACCTTTGGGAACAGAGCAACGTATGTGATGTTATCCCAATCTATCTATCTATGTAATGTATTATATAGATTATAGAATTCTATGTAAGGTTTTAAAGAGAATGTTAAATCTTTTATTCGAGTACTCCTCACCAGATTATGGTGCACCTTGCTAAAGAAAAAAGGCTCTAGCGACTGCCTAATGGTGAAAAGTCGTAACGTAATACGAGATGCGAGTGGTTGTTTATTATAATGAGGAGACTAGAGTACGATTTCCAGGAGGTAGTCTCATAACAATGAGTTCACCTTTTCTATTGATACTTATTTTATTTTATTTTATTTTATTTTATTTTATTTTATTTTATTTATTTTATTTATAAATATATGAAATAAATACATGGATTGATAAAGAAAAAGAAGAGTTTTAAGCTATAATGATAGTCACAGTCTTTGTTTTATATTTCCCAGGTTAAAGTGGTTTTCTACATAGACCCGACCGGGAATTGCGAACATAAGCAGCGATTTTAAAATAAACTAAGGAAAAATTCTAATCGAATTAATAATAGGTGTACCTTTGATCGGAACTAGAGGTGTATTCTAATTGAAGTGACGTAGCTACCTCCGCCAAGAAGAGCTTTTAAGCTATAATGATAGTCACAGTCTTTGTTTTATATTTCCCAGGTTAAAGTGGTTTTTCTACATAGACCCGACCGGGAATTGCGAACATAAGCAGCGATTTTAAAATAAACTAAGGAAAAAATTCTAATCGAATTAATAATAGGTGTACCTTTGGTCGGAACTAGAGGTGTATTCTAATTGAAGTGACGCGTAGCTACCTCCGCCAAGAAGAGAGCTTTTTCCCGGCAGAATTTCTTTACTCGCAACCTAAAAACTACGCGTAAATAACACTCTACAACATTAAATTTAGATAGTATATCTATACATTATACATGGTACCTTCGTTGTCTCTGATTCCATAATGCAAGTACCTGCGGGGCTTACTTTGGGAACAAATAAAAAATATCTTCACGCCATTCCCAATACAGGGTAAAACAGACGTAGACAAGACAATTAAGACAATTAAGTCGTTTCGACCCACCTTTGGGAACAGAGCAACGTATGTGATGTTATCCCAATCTATCTATCTATGTAATGTATTATGTAGATTATAGAATTCTATGTAAGGTTTTAAAAGAGAATTTTAAATCTTTTGTTCGAGTACTCCTCACCAGATTATGGTGCACCTTGCTAAAGAAAAAAGGCTCTAGCGACTGCCTAATGGTGAAAAGTCGTAACGTAATACGAGATGCGAGTGGTTGTTTATTATAATGAGGAGACTAGAGTACGATTTCCAGGAGGTAGTCTCATAACAATGAGTTCACCTTTTCTATTGATACTTATTTTATTTTATTTTATTTTATTTTACAAGTTTTGGAAAACTTAATTTAATATAATTAATGTTATATGCGAAAGTCACGATAACCGAGTGGTACGGTGGTCGGAATTTCGAGTCGAGAGACCCGAGTTCGATCCCAGGTGGAAGTACCAATGAGTTTTCAACAACATATTTTCAATAACTTATTGTCTAGACTTGACCTCTGTCTACCTGTATTGGTATCTGCGTGAAGATATTTATTTATTTATTAATTATTATAATTTTATATGCACCGAAGGCCAACTAAAAGTTTCCGCGAATAGAGCTTCGCTAATAAGATTATGTAAAATTTGTCACCTTGTCCCAAATAAGCTCTAAGTTAGTTAGCTAGTGGCTGTTTCATTGACAAATGCAAAATTAAACTGAACACCGTTTTAATTTGAAAGTATTGGGAATACGGTATTCAGCTTGTTTTAGTTATTGTTTTAATTAGTTTCAAAGTTATTTTCGAAGATGTAATGATCTAGCTTTATATGATATTATATATAACAGGAAGATTGGATCATAGAGTTCGATCTAATACGCTTCAACTAATAAATTACAACGGCAAATAGAAAACAGCATAATAAGACTTGACAAAGGGTAAACTTCTTCATTGTTAAAGTTCCGATGAGTGTGTACTCTTGCCCATTTTGACTGCCATCAGTATTAGAACGACTGTTTTTGTTGTTCCAGTTTAAGAGGCCCAGAGACCGGACATAGTAATATAGAATCGTGATGCTTAACATATCTGTGTCTTTTTTGGACTATATGTTTTATTTGGTACTAGTCAATATCCTCTAGATGGACTGTACTTTAAATAAAAACATATATACGTTGTACTAAACATATTTGCACATTTTGTTTAAATTTCAAACGCACAATGCACGTAAGCGTCTTAGTTACGATATGTCTGATACTACGATGACCGATCTGTTTACCAAACGTGGCGGTTATACCATAAAGAGGAGGGCCAATATCTCCCAATCGACTATTACTAACCTAGCTAAGTATAATTAAAAAAGTAAATTTTGTAACTGTACTTGGATGTTACTGGCATAATCAGGATCCGAAGATAACCGCAGAGAGTGTAGAGTGCCAGCAAAATGTTTTGCCAACTCCTGCTGCCGCTGTTTAGTCCAAATGGCTCCAATAACCCAAGCCATTTGCAGAGCACCGGAATCTAATTTTTCCTGCATATTTTTTTAGAGATTTTAATAGTAAGGAATATATATGTATAAAAGTCAATGTTTGTTAAATTGTGACAGATTTTATTAATGGAAGAGTTACATGGATCCACTTACGATATTTTACTGTCCTATATTTTACTGTAAGTGAATCAAAGACTGGATTAAAAATATGATTTGACGATGTCAAAGCGGATTGTCGATCGGAGTACCAGAAACACCGCACCATGGACGGCGCCCATCGTATCTGGTCGATTTTGGTTTGATATTTTTTACGTTGTTTTTCCCACCTTCTGTCGGTAGCCAATTCCATAATTAGAACGCCCTTAGTCGCTTCTTACAACAACGAAGGGGGAGATAAATTTATAAACGCCAACACCCCACGGTAAATTTACATTACGTAATAATTATTTGATTTCACTGAAAAAAGGTTTGAGGAAGGCGGATGTTCGTTTTGGCAAATCAAATTATATAATAATTAAAACGAAATTTCATCTTTTATCAACATATTATAGCAATATAATCAATCTACCACAGTTTTGTAATGAGGTTTCTCTAACGGAGAATAAACAGGTGAAAGGAACTTCATAGATTTCATCATGATAGGCCTTTTCTTTTTTCAATAAAGAAAGGCCTATCAAAGGCCTATCCTATTTTCAATATAATATCGATCTGAATAAACCCAATCTTAGATCTTAGAAGCTATCATACTTATTCCTATGGGTTGTCTGCAATGTATTCAATTATATTATAACCCTTCCTACAAAACTATTCTTTAATACCTTTTTGTATGCCTAACAGGTAAATTTATTCCAATCGATGTAAATTTACTTAATTTAGTGGTATCACTCCAAAAATAAAGATCCCATCAAATGAGAATACAAATATCGGAAACAAATAAAAATCTTACTTCGTAAACGGCTTTAGACCTCTCCAGTTCTTTCAGCATTCTTTCTAGCAGCTGTTTCCTCACTTTGTCTTCTTCGGTCAATTCTTTGTTCAAACCTGTAATTGGTAAATATCATACAAAGGGTTTTTATTTTATTTTATTTTATTTTATTTTATTTTATTTTATTTTATTTTATTTTATTTGGCACTAGTCAATATCCTCTAGATGGATTATACTTCAAATAAAAACATATATACGTTGTACTAAACATATTTGCACATTTTGTTTAAATTTCAAACGCACAATGCACGTAAGCGTCTTAGTTACGATATGTCTGATACTACGATGACCGATCTGTTTACCAAACGTGGCGGTTATACCATAAAGAGGAGGGCCAATATCTCCCAATCGACTATTACTAACCTAGCTAAGTATAATTAAAAAAGTAAATTTTGTAACTGTACTTGGATGTTACTGGCATAATCAGGATCCGAAGATAACCGCAGAGAGTGTAGAGTGCCAGCAAAATGTTTTGCCAACTCCTGCTGCCGCTGTTTAGTCCAAATGGCTCCAATAACCCAAGCCATTTGCAGAGCACCGGAATCTAATTTTTCCTGCATATTTTTTTAGAGATTTTAATAGTAAGGAATATATATGTATAAAAGTCAATGTTTGTTAAATTGTGACAGATTTTATTAATGGAAGAGTTACATGGATCCACTTACGATATTTTACTGTCCTATATTTTACTGTAAGTGAATCAAAGACTGGATTAAAAATATGATTTGACGATGTCAAAGCGGATTGTCGATCGGAGTACCAGAAACACCGCACCATGGACGGCGCCCATCGTATCTGGTCGATTTTGGTTTGATATTTTTTACGTTGTTTTTCCCACCTTCTGTCGGTAGCCAATTCCATAATTAGAACGCCCTTAGTCGCTTCTTACAACAACGAAGGGGGAGATAAATTTATAAACGCCAACACCCCACGGTAAATTTACATTACGTAATAATTATTTGATTTCACTGAAAAAAGGTTTGAGGAAGGCGGATGTTCGTTTTGGCAAATCAAATTATATAATAATTAAAACGAAATTTCATCTTTTATCAACATATTATAGCAATATAATCAATCTACCACAGTTTTGTAATGAGGTTTCTCTAACGGAGAATAAACAGGTGAAAGGAACTTCATAGATATCATCATGATAGGCCTTTCTTTTTCAATAAAGAAAGGCCTATCAAAGGCCTATCCTATTTTCAATATAATATCGATCTGAATAAAACCAATCTTAGATCTTAGAAACAGCTTAGAAGCTATCATACTTATTCCTATGGGTTGTCTGCAATGTATTCAATTATATTATAACCCTTCCTACAAAACTATTCTTTAATACCTTTTTGTATGCCTAACAGGTAAATTTATTCCAATCGATGTAAATTTACTTAATTTAGTGGTATCACTCCAAAAATAAAGATCCCATCAAATGAGAATACAAATATCGGAAACAAATAAAAATCTTACTTCGTAAACGGCTTTAGACCTCTCCAGTTCTTTCAGCATTCTTTCTAGCAGCTGTTTCCTCACTTTGTCTTCTTCGGTCAATTCTTTGTTCAAACCTGTAGTTGGTAAATATCATACAAAGGGTTTTTTATTTTATCCTTATTTAGGAAACATAACTAATATGACATATAAATAACAAAAAAAAACAAATCAAAACATTTAGGTTATTAAGATTTTTAATGTTTTTTTTTTTTTCATTTTTACAACTATAAATAAAAATATGTTGACGTAAACATAGGTCTAGTCTATACAATTAAGTCACTTCGACCCACCTTCCATCGAAGATATTTTCGGAACAACGTGACAGGTGGTGAGTCCGTCGCCATCTTAATGTCCAAGCCCACGATATAATTCGTACTAAAGTTTTTTTTTTAAATCCATTAGTAGGAGTTTGCCACCTGGGGATCGAACTCGAGACTACGATTTTCGATCACCCAGCCATTCGACAATCGTGCCCCTAAAATTACATTCACCATTAAAGTCTAACAACTATTGGAACTAATGGAAAGGAGAGACTGAGTGCGTCGTCAGTTACTTAATGAATTGAGAAAAAGCAAATATACTTTCTCGTCGGGATTCTTAGAGAGTAGTACTAGACATAGTACTACACCGGTCGAGAGAGTTAATTCTTGCTGCATTACATAACCTTCCGCAATGAATGAATTTATTTCAAAATAGAAAATTTTCAATTTCAGTTCAGTTCTAGAGATTAAGGTCACTTCTACATAGGCAAAGCACACAGATACCTTCACACACTTACCTCCTTTTAATTCCATAGAAACTGTGGCTATTCGGTGTTCGATGTCATGTAGACAGTCAGCTAGATCAAGTTGGCCGTCTCTGAGTTCACATAGCTTGAAAGTAAAGAGTATTGCCGTATCAAAAGGTCGCTTTGATATACCAATACAATTCTACCGTGTGTACACAACACAGTAATTGTACAGCATAAGAATTATGCCACCTACTCTCTTCCCACGGGTGTTGTATAAGGTGGCAACGGAATAAAGCCTTGTATATGTATATATATATTCGCCTTTCCAATAACCCTATGGTAGACAGAGATCTAGTCTGACAATTAAGTCTTTTCGACCAACCTTCCAAAGAAGACATTTTTCGGGACAGCGTGACAGGTGGTGGGCCTGTCGCCGTTTTTATGTCCAAGTCAACGATACAAATCGAACATAAGTTTTTTGACAAACCTTTTGGTACTAGCCTTGGGAATCGAACTCGAGGTCTTATGACTCGAATTCCGATCACACGGCTATCGTGACTAAAATGATGTATTGTTTCAAAGTTCTAAATTGCGACCCGGCGGGATCTCATAAATTCTCCGGAGTAATAAGTATATCCTTCTCCAAACCCCAATATTATAAATCAAAATCCCTCAAATGAAATTAGTCCAAGAAATCAGGGGATCCCGCGGGATTTATCTATAATGCCCTCAGGGGTCACAGCCAAAAATTAGTTAATAATGAAGAAACTCAAGGGCTACCTACTTTTTCTGCATGTTTTATAGCAGCACCATGGTACAGCGCGAGAAGACCATCGACCAATCTGAGGAAGGCGGACTTAACGTCGATGGCACCGGCTCCTGGCATTAACGATCTCGTCCCTTTCATAGCCAACGCCGTCTCACCTGTGATTCTAAAGCAGTTCTTAATGTAGTAACTATAAAAATTAAATTTACTCAAAATGGAATAAAATTGACGACTTCCGTGGACGAGCGGTGGACACTCTGGTTTTCAAGGTGTCGCCGACTCTAAGGTCACGGTTCGATTCCCGGATGGAATAATGCAGGGAAACAAATTTTATATTTTCTCGAGTCTCGGTGTTTATGGTGCTTTTGTGGTTTTTGATTCACAAATGCCAATTACTTTAACTACTTTCGGATCAAAGCAAGGTATGTGATTTTGTGCCAATCTATGTACGTATTTATTATTTATTTATGCATTGCCCACCTAAAAAGGAAGCATGAATGTCTACAAAACGTCGAAGAATGGGTTTGAAAAATCGATCTAGGATTAAATCAGATCAAATTCACAAATCCTACATTCAGTCTTTTTCAACCGGTTGGAAAATTCACAGATCTAAAATGTCATTTGTGATCTCACAGTACAGTCTATGTTTGAACACACAGTATAATTTCCAAACAGCAGTAATTGTCAATGGCTCTGCTCTTTGACATATTTCAAAGGTATGGCATATTTTATATGGTATATTTTGTATGGTATATTTTGTGTAAAGTCACGATAGCCGAGTTGTTGGGTGGTCGGAATTTCGAGTCGAGAGACCCGACTTCGATCCCCAGGTGGCAGTACAAATGAGTTTTAAAAACTTATGTACAAATTTTATCGTTGGCTTGGACATAAGGGCGGCGACAGGCTCACCACCTGTCACGTTGTCCCGAAAATATCTTCGGTGGAAGGTGGGTCAAAGGGACTTAATTGTCTAGACTTGACCTCTGTCTACCCCTGTATTGGGAATTGCGTGAAGATATTTAATTTAATTTTTTTTTTTATATTTTGTAAAATATAGAAAACAATATTTGCCTTCGGAAATATTCATCGAAAAATCAATAAGTATAAAATAAACTTCGAAATTCTTTCAATTTTATTATACTAATCTCTTTGGATATCTCTTTTTGTGTGTATTAGATTTTTTATTGTATCTCATTAGTAATATATGCTAACCTGTTTGCCAGTGGTGGCATGGCTGCGTGCATGAATCTGGCCATTGACGATATCACTTGTGGCAGTGTTGCCAGACCCGGAGAGCCCGCTGCCATCTCACTCACACCTTAGTAACAATAAAACTAGAAATCACAAATCAGTGTAGATTTTCTTGTTCAACACTTTTTGAGACCCCACCACATAAGTAATCTTCCTCTGAATCTTTTGAACTCTATGCAAGACTTCTTTTTGCCTAGGAGTCATCTTAATCAGTTTCACAATCTTACTCTTCTGCAGCCAAATATCAATGTCCTTCCTGTTGCGTTTTAGTTTGATAAATAGAAGGCTTGAGTATCTAAACGCAATGTGTCATTCCGTCTTAATCCTCGGGTAGAAACATCCGTAACATTCTTCATTAAGTTTCAAAGAAGAATTTTGTACTAAATCTGAATAAATATTTATTTCTGTGAATTCCTCTACAGCACCGCTATCGAACAAACTAGACTACATCCGATGAGCCATAAAAAATAGCTTAAGAGTGCTTAGTCGGTAATGACTTAAGTCTAAATCCTTAAGGATTAGAGTGCCCCCCACAAATCTGGGCCGGCATCTGCTATACCTCTGGTATTGCGGTTCAGGATCACACCGGCGGTAATCACTTACCATCACGTGAGCCACCTGCTCGTTTGCCTCCCTTCTCTATAAAAAAAGGAGATGCTAATGCTACAGCAATAAATTTTTTATAGGCTCTTTAGATAAGGTCACGATAAAATGTAGTTAAAGGCATTATAACAGAGTGTCTGGGTGATCGGAGTTCGAATCAAGAGACCCGAGTTCGATCTCAAAGGCTGGTACCAATGGGTTTCTTCAAAAAAATTAGAAGGTTCGGTAGAAGGTGGGTTGAAAGATCTTATTTGTCTAGACCTCTGTCTACCCCTGTATTGTCCGAATCCCGCCCCTGTCAGCAGGTTTTTTATTTAATAATTAATAAATCATTTACCAGCATCAATCCCACCAGCTCGATTGTAATTCGGCTCAAAGCTTTGTATAAACGGATTGTCCTCTCCCAATACGTCGATTAAATCTTGCCTGGAAACACTTTAATATTTATTTATACACATAAAATATAATCGGCCGCAATCTAATTATAAAAAAAAAAAACATTTTTAAAATCGGTTAAGCTCTTAAATAATAAAAAATACTTTTAATAAAATTTATATTTTATTTAAAAGTCTCGATGGTTGGGCACGTTGTGCGAATGAGTGAAGACCGAAAAGCGAAGAAAATAGCGCGAAAACTAAGAGTAAGCAGAAAAACTAACGAGACCATATGTGCAAATAGCTCGAAGAGTGAATCTCCTAGACATGCAGAAAGAATAATGAAGAAAAAAAATATGAATTTGAAAGAAGCGAAAGAGGTATGTAACGTGACACTTGCCGATCTGTTCACTTTGGCTACCGTTGGAGATTGCGAGTGAAGATAGGTAAGTAAGTTGATTTTCTTTCTTTTCTTTTTGTTATTTTTTTTTCTTCTAGTAACATTTATCGACAATGTCTATTCTGTACGACAGTGTAGTCTATAAACTCAGTAACCACAAACTATAACGTGTTTGTTCTGTTTCATTTTATTTAATTTATTAAAAAATGCTTCATAGTGTAGACTTCTGCCCCAGTATATGAAATTGCGTGAAGATATAAAAAGAAACTTCATATAACTTTAGCAATATCAAATTTTCGGCTCAACCATATCGACAATTTAAAAAAAAATTAAAAGTTTTCACTTCACGTATTAATATAAAGCTTGGCATGATGTGCCTCCTCGGCATGGTATTATAACCTCCGAAAGTACTTTACCGATTATAAAAAATTACTCATATAACTTAGTTTAATTTGGATATACGAACACCACGTTAGCCAAGTAGGGTGATCGTAATTTTAGTTGAGACTCGAGTTCGATTCCCAGGTAGTAAACACGCACCAGTTTTTTCAAAACTTATGTAAAATTTATACAGGCTCACCACCGGTCACGTTGTCCCAAAAAATGTCTTTAGTGAAAGGTGGGTCAAAAGGACTTAATTGTCGGATTTTCTGTCTCATTCTTTTTTTATTTATATCTGAACAACACGTTATTGGAAATAGCTTGAAGATATTTCTTTATTTACATTTCTATTCTACATTTACCTGAGAGTCCTTACTAAGAAGGGCAAAACTCCTCCGAGTCGATCCACGTTATAAAAGTCCAGTTCACCATCAATGAACGTTTTAGGTGGTATATGGGGTGGTACATTCCTAAAACAAATGTGGGAACATAGATATTAAGGTTTTCCATTTGATTAACCTCTGCCACACTCGCCCTTTCCATGTCATGTTCATTAATATTTTATTTTATAATTGATCTTTATGATATCTTTATTGTATACTCGTGATTTGGCGGCAATTGAGATTTCTTGCTAACTTGATTCGATTCAGAGCGTTGACATGGTTACTCAATACACACATTTTTCGTCTCCCTAAATAACATCTAAGTTAGACCAATAGACATCAAAATCACTGAGCTTTACTCTATTGTTTCTTTTATTAATACATAACTGGAAAAGTAATAGCTAAAAGTAAAAAATATATGGTAAAAGTGTCAATTAAAAATATTGTCAAAAATAAATTGTAATTAAAAAAATGGAAAATATTAATATAAATAAGGACAAAAAGTCCCGATAGACGAGTGGTTGGGTGTTCGGTATTTGGAGTCAAGAGACACGAGATCGATCCCCAGGTTGCAGGCTCGAACCAATGGGTTTTTCAAAAACTTATGCACGAATTATATCGTTGGCTTGGACACACAAAGATGGCGACGGGCTCACCACTTTTCACGTTGTCAATATCTTTAGTAGAAGGTGGGTCGAAGGGAACTCTCTTTGTCTAGAATTGTCTAGACTAGACCTCTGTCTTCCCCGTTGTATTGGGAATTGCGTGAAGATATACATAAATAAGGGCAACCCGATAACCCAGTTCGTGAGGAAGCTCAAAGTTGCTCTGTGTGTTGTGGAAAGAGCTATGCTCGGTGTTTCTCTGCGTCATAGAATCCGTAATGAAGAAATCCGCAGCTGAACTATGGTAACCGACATAGCAGTAAAGATCAGTGCGCTGAAGTGGCAATGGGCCGACCACATAGCTCGATGACCTGATAACCAGAGGGGAGAAAAGGTTCTCAAGCGGCAACCTCAGAAACTCTAGGCGAAACGTATGTTCAGCAGCGCACTCTTGACAGGCTGTAAAAAAGAAGAAGCTTAGTTCATTGTTTCCCTGTCTTCGGAACTAAGGGTTGAGGGTTCGAATACAGTGAAATTTAACAGGCTGTTATGTACATAGATACTACAGAAGGGTTGAGAAACGCTGTTTCTTAAAGTTTCTTAGAAGAAGGGCGAACAATGAGCTTTGCAGGCTGCCTTGTACCAGATAAAGATCCGTTTGTCTTATTGTTGATAAGTATGGATTCATACATATGTACATCTTACACAAATTAAAAAACTTCCTTATAAAGATCACGAACTTGCACAAAATACCAAGTCTACATTCATGACAGCCTCGGATTAATGCAGCAGCTAATCTGCATATTCAGATTCATACGAAATACTGCCGATACATACGACATTTCCAGTGGATTTTCCAATTCCCATAATTTTAATACAGCAGTGAGAAGCCTTGCATGGCAACACCAAGAGATTGAAGGGGAGTTGCGTGATACATTGAACAGGCGCTGTAAAAATATTGTTTTATAAATTGTCCATTCCAGAACTCAACTTCTTACAAATCTGCTTTCACAAAATTTTATATAATAAGCATTTCAAAAACAAAAGTGAATATGAATAAATTAAATATTGTTGACAACTTGATACCAAAAATGTTACCATATCCAAAATGCAGTTATCCATAATATATCTTCGAAACTTTTCCAAGAAAATTTTTCGAGTCGACGGTACTACATTGGAACCATCAGAATTATCCAGTAAAATTAGAAAGAACTCCAACTAGAAATGTTACAAATAGGGCAACAGTTATAAAAAATAGTTAACAATTATATGATTTTTTTACAATTAATTAATGCCAAATGGTCTTATATATGGGCTTACATATATCTCAATGGCTACATAGCTCGTAGAACTGAAAACCGTTGGGGAAGAAAAGCTTTCGAGTTGCAACCTCGTACAGGCAAACGCACTGTAGAATAATCCCCCACGAGATGGAGCGACGACTTGCAAAATATTGCTGGAAGTCGATGGATGCAGGTGGCTGAGGACTGTTCACTGTGGAAAGTTTTAGGGGAGGCCTATGTTCAGCAGTGGTCTCTTAATAAGCTGTAAAGAAGAAGAAGAAGAAGAAACGGTCTTATAATGCAACGTTTTTTAAATATCCTAAACATTTGCCACAAGTCTCATTTAAAGCTAATTCGTGGGTTATTACTTCGGAGCCCAGCCTGTCTTTGTTAAAAGATAGCAATGCATAAGTTGGGGTAAAAGAATATATAAATAAATTAAATATCTTCACGCAATTCCTAATACAGGGGTAGACAGAGGTCAAGTCTAGACAATTAAGTCCCTTTGACCCACCTTCCACCGAAGATATTTTCGGTCTCTGCATATTTACAAAGTTGTGCTCGGATATAATACATCACACTTAGATACGTTATGTACCAAGTAATTAACTGCAGATGATACGCAATTACCGGGCATTCAAATTATGTATAAAATAATAAATAAATAAATATCTTCACGCAATTCCCAATAGACAGGGGGTAAAAGAATCTGCTAACATATGTCTTTGTAAGCAGATATTACATTTCTTAAGCCAAGTTATTAAAGAGAAACGTACGAAATCGTACCATGACGTCGCGGGTTCAAATCCCGCCCGTGTCAATTGAAATTAAAAAGAAATCTCTTTAACTTAATAACAAAAATTTCAGCTTAACTATATGCTTTAAAATCGATAAAAACTGCTCAATTCTTAAACCAAAATTTAAATCATAAAAGCAGCACCTGAATATTTTCTAATGGCTCTATAGCTTTGGTTATCTTTTCACAATCCTCCTTATATTGTGCTTCAACAGACGCATCATTTTGTGTCGGAGGTTTGTTAGCTTTATCTAAAATATAATAGCAATCAGGTGTATCGGGTGATTAGCAATTAGAAACAAAACAGTTCATGGTTACGTAAAAAACGTACCGGCTTCAACCTCATCTAATGTCATGTGTTGTTGTGCTTTATGCTCGGCGACTTCTGCACAAAGTAAAACAAGTTATAAAATTACTATTCTTTATGCATAAATGCGTTTAAATGCGTATTACCTATGGCCATTTGCGTCTCTGCATATTTACAAAGTTGTGCTCGGATATAATACATCACACTTAGATAAGTTATGTACCAAGTAATTAACTGCAGATGATACGCAATTACCGGGCATTCAAATTATGTATAAAATAATAAATAAATAAATATCTTCACGCAATTCCCAATAGACAGGGGTGGACACAGTCTAGACAATTAAGTTCCTTTGACCCACCTTCCACTGGAAATATTTTCGGGACAACGTGACAGGTGGTGAGCCCGTCGCCGACTATATGTCCAAACCTACGATATAATTCGTTCATAAGTTTTTTGAAAAACCCATTGGTATGAGTCTGTCACCTGGAGATCGAACTCGGGTCTCTTGACTCTAAATTCCAGCCAGCCAGCCACTCGGCTATCATAAGTTTACATAATAAATTCTTAAATTATGAAAATTTAAGAATTTTTTATGTAAATAGTAATTATCACCTTGAATCAGTTTACATTATGATAATAACTATTTGGTTTGGTTGGCTGATCGGAGTCAAGGTCGATCCCCAGGCGGTAAACAGACGACAGGCTCACAATCTGTCACGTGGTTCCAAAATATGTCATTAGACCTCTGTTTACCCCAGTATTGGGAATGGCATGTAGACATTTTTTTATAATAGCAATTGAAATAATATAATTTGCTCCTACATTCTATTTTATATTTATATAGTGTCTGTCACCTATTACGCAGAATAATGAAAAGACATGTTTCATTGCGAAAAGTGTTATTTTCAAACCTGTGATTTTTTTTCGTTATTCGACCCTAAACCATTAGGGCTATTAACGCCCTAAAAGTTTAGCAGTACTTTTCCAAATCCTCCTATTAGAACCTTGTCAGCTGCTACTGGCTGCGAACTTTAAGTTAAGATTTTTTATTATGCCATCATGTTTATTATTATGACGACCTGCATGATGTATTTCGCACAATTCAGGGTGTAACCAGCTCTTAGTTCCCAGATTCGATTCCCGGACAGGTCAATGTAGAAAACCACTTTTTGTATGTAGTCTAGTGCCTAGGTCTGTGATACCTAAGTTGTTTTGGATTCGATAAGGTGCTCTGCTTACTTTAAAATAGGATGTATGAAATTTTCTCCACATTTATTTATTAATTTATTATAATTAAAAGCAAATGCTTTCTGCATTACGATATATTATTTATATATTACTTTACCTGCTATTCTGGGGTCCGTTTCTCCTTGGACCGAAGTAGGCCTTTGCCACCATGGTTTCTGAATAACAGTGCGCAAGACGCTTTCATCGGGACATTTTACGTTGAGAAAATTATCGAACCTGAAGAAAGTAAATCATTTGAAAGAAACATTTCAAGTCCATTAATAATATTTATACGAAAAGGTAACGTCTTTTAATTATAAAATTAAATTAAACAATTTTAAGAGATGATAGACTCCTACTTTGCCTAATAGTCATCGAAGTCAGTCCCGCGCTCTTCATTATTTCCACCCCTAACGTAACGGTTTGAAAGTATAAAGAACCGGTGTGATATGAGTGTACGTTATTGCTATCTTATTCCTCGGGCGTCAACTTTCTACTGTAAGCTTCTTTTTTTAAAGAGTAAATGTCATCGGCAAAAATATAACCACTTCGAAAGGACTATCAGGGAAGAGAAAAATAGGTAGACATTTGGAGAGGTGGTTCGAAAAAATACTGAAAGCAGCGGATAAAAAATTAATGGAAATAACACGAGACAGAAGCAAGTGGAAAAACTGGACGAGGCTTTTACTCTGCAGGAGCTTAATAATAGTGATTTGTTTTACGTATAGTAATGTTTTTTTTTGTATTTTATTAATTTGTTTCGAGTTGATTTTTTATTGTTATAATTAAAATTCAATTTGTTTCAAGTTCGACTATTTATATAAATGTCATCGGCTGCACTGGTCAGTTACTATTAAGTGAACACAGTAACCTCGCTTTTCAATCGTTTCAATAAATCTCGATAAATACCGTGCCAAACTAAACGTACTTAAGTAGCGAGGTATTGGCCGTGTGGTAACGGCGTAAGAATATTGCCACTACCTTTCTTCCCGAGGGTGTCGTAAGAGGCGACTTAGGAAAACAGCCTTGATAATCATTATGGCAACCGAAAGATGGCTGGATAAACCATCTCTAAAAATACCAGATCAAAATAATCATACCGAGGATGGGAAGCAGCGTCTGAGATGCGACTGGTCTGGTACAGGGATCGCCGATCCGCTTGCCAAGCGTCGCGATTATGGCAAATCCTCCTTATAGGAGAGGCCTATGACCTGCAGTGTACGTTAACAGGTCGTTCCATATGTATCTTATGTAAGTAGCCAGGTCCTATGATGAGGAACTTTATTTTATTCGAATCAAATTAAAAATTCTCGACATAATAGGAACATAAATTTCATTATTCAAAATTTGCTATTTAGAAATAAGTGAAATCCTCCTTTTATGTTAGAGGCAAATATTCTGCAGTGGAAATTTTACTGACTAAACTAGCGGGACTTGAACCAGCAACCCCTAGCTTCGAAGGGCGTCAATAAAACATGTCGAAATAATAAACTCAAAAACGTACGTACTTAATGCGTAAAAAAATAAGTGAACAATAAATAACTTTTATTATTTAGTTAAAAGACACCTGTTAAAGTCTACTGCATGACATAGGGCGCTTCCGTGTGGATTTTCATAATCACTATGCCTTACCCTTACTTTAGTTTATTTATTTTTGCTGTAGTATTTTTGAATATCTATCACAATGGCTACCGACGAATGGTAAACCCTCTATCTAGCTGCCGCTTACGACTCCCTCAGGAAAAAAAGATTGGTAAATTCTTACGCCGGCACCACATGGCAACATTATAAATAACTCTAATCAAATGTTAAATAAAAATACTAGGAATAAATTTTATAATTTCACGCAATTCCCAATACAGGGGTAGACAGAGGTCGAGTCTAGACAATTAAGTCCCTTCGACCCACCTTCCATCGAAGATATTTTCGGGACAACGTGATAGGTGGTGAGCCCGTCGCCGCCTTTATGTCCAAGCCAACGATATTCGTACATAAGTTTTTGAAAAACCCATTGGTACGAGCCTACTAACTGGGGATCGAACTCGGGTTTAATGACTCGAAATTCCGACCACCCAACCCCTCGGCTATCGTGAAATTTTATAATACAAAACAATATTTACTGACGTTATCTTATTGAAGAATATGTATTTAACAAGATGGTGCCTTGTCTCCCGGTGTTGCATTAATCCGCACAAGACGTAGACGCCATCAATTTGTTGAGTAAAATTCATGTCCTGAAACCGTTAAAGGACCTTAAGCCGAGTCAGAGAATCTGCCTCTAAATGACTAAGCTGGGGTTGCCACCTACGTTCTCTTAGGTTTCTGTAGAGTTAAGGATTTTACAATCATACCAGTCTCATAATACTTCAGTCATTCATAATAGTATTTGGTCTATACGTGACGTAGATAAATAACTCAAAACTTTTTTTTATTTTTAACATCACCCAACACACGTAGTTCTGCCCTCGTTTTTTTCATCATTTATGTTATTTTAATATATGTCGTATTCATATACGTTCTTTTAATTACTATTGTTTGACGAACTCTGTGGATGATTGGTGTACAAACCGGCAACCATGGTGTTACCAGCTGTAAAATTCGGGGTTCGATACTCGGATTTCGGAAGAATGTGGTAAGCACAGGCTGGTGTTTGACTTAATTTTATTGCATTTGTCAGACAACAGGTATACTATAGACATAATATCGATTAAATGCAAGAGACGTTTAAGGGAAAAGCTTTCCTTTAAATATCATTGGTTATCGATAGATGACAAATAACATACCAATACCAGGATTATACCAAACCAAAACTAAACAGTCCGAGCAGCAGCGTTGAGGGTGCACGTGTATGTTACTGCGATCGCCAACCCAATTTCCGAAAATTAGACCATATAAAACTCTCCCTCTCGGAAGAGGCCTATAACAGAGTGCACTCTGCGGTCGATAATGACATAGCCATTTTTATATCCATACTACTGATATGTAATACCGTACAACTGATATGTAATACTGGGTACTAAATGTCAAACTCGATATCACGAGTACGCCCGCCAGTTGACTCCCGCAATCACTCCAAATAGAAAGATTGATATAGGTGGTGCTAAATGTTGGGCTTGGCAAGCGGAACGAAGAACGCAGAACCAGACACCTCGCATCTTTAATACTGCTCCGTCACCGGTTTGCTTGTTTTGATCCGGTTTTTGGAAGGTTATCCCGCTAACTTTTTTGTTGCGACCTCTCTCTATACAATTATTATATATAAAAATATGCATAAAGAAAACAGAATAAGAATATTATACCTTATGCACATAATGAGTGTAGCTCAGGGTGTCAAAACTGAGTGGTCAAAACAGAAAACAACCCCTCAAACAAGAGGGTTCCTTCCGAGAGGGAGGGTTTTCAAACAATAGAAAACCCTCCCTCTCGGTAGAGGCCTATAACAGAGTGCACTCTGCGGTCGATAATGACTTATCGCTTTCTTAATAACCAAACCAACCAACCAACGGTATTAAATCGCAATTAAGTTTTTCGAAAAACTCGTACTAAATATTATCACTATGCTAATAAAAAGGTGACATTACCGGTGACACTGAATCGAAAAGTAAGCACTCCCTGACCACGCAATGCTCAAATATATCGCAAAGCGCCGATTCATCTAGAAAGGTCCATAATAAATCCAAAAGAGTACAAAGCTTGGGATGCGACTGCGTCAGCATTTTGTTTGACAAGCCATTCTGTAAACAGCAAAATAGAAACATAAAAATATCTTCACGCTATTCACAATACTGGGGTAGATAGAGGTCAAGACGGTTAAGTCCTTTCGTCCCACCTTCCATCGAAGACTTTTTTTGGGACAGCATAACAGGTGATATCAAATCAAATCAAATCATTTATTCATCGACATAAGAACATACATTCGTTTATCGATAGTCATTTTTAATCTACCACCGTTTCGTAATGAGGTTCCTCTAACGGAGAAGAAACAAGCGAAAGAAACTCCGTAGGTATCCTCTTTTTTGGTCAATATTTTTAACAATATAATACATTATACAAATATAATGTGATATTTTCTAGAAATAGCTTGGGAGCGATCACCTCATTTCCAGGGGTTACTGTCATTAATATATTCATTTATATTATAATAACCCTTCCTATAAAGCTTTTCTTTAATAAATTTCTTAAACCTGTTAATAGTAGAAGCGTATACACCGCCCTAAAAACGAGTTACTTACTGTATGGAGTGGAGATAAGTCTGTAATCGTCTCTATGTCCAAGCCAACGACATAAATCATTCAGTAGTTTTTGAAAAATCTATCGGTGCTAGCCTGCCACCTGGGGATCGAACTCGGGTCTTTTGACTGAAATTCCGATCGCCCAACTACCGTGACTCGACTACCGTGATTTAAAATAAAAGTAAATGTAACAATGTAGCAATATATAACAAAAAAACATTAATCAATGAAAAGAAAAGTAGTTGTTTACCATGGTATCCCAGCTAAATAAAAGGTACATCTTTATATTTGACAGGCTTTTTAATTCGGAACACATAGCCACGATGTTCCGGAGCAATTGGCAAAGACATTTCTTAGAAAAAAATATTTTCCTAACCTAACTTTACCCATTTACTTATCTAAGAGATCATGGATTACGTTCTACTTTTGAACAACATGTAACGGCACATAGATAAGCATCAGAAAGCTTTTGTGATTAAAGTCCTAGTAGCTTTTATTACGGTCGCCAAAGCTCCTGCTGTTCGTAATGATAAGGTTAATCCGAGTCTCTTGAAGTGTCTTATTTGAGTGGATTATGTTAAACATTTGACTACGGACAGGCTGGCATGGTAAGATAAGTAATGAATGAAAATATATTTTATTGTACACCACAAAACAAAAGAATACAGACCGACAAAACAATAAAAGGTCAAATTAAGTACAATGAACAATTTGGCGATCTTATCCAAAGAGAATATAATCACTACGTTAGTCTTATCGCTACATAACGACCTCTTCCAGGCAAGAAAAGGCGTAAAGAGAAGAGGCGTATAGTAGCATGGTAAAAATATAAAAATTTCTTCACACCATTCCCAATACTGAGGTCGGCAGAGGTCTAGACAATTAAGTCCTTTCGACTAACCTTCCACCGAAGACATTTTTGGCACCACGTTTCTGGCGGAAAGCCCGTCACCGTCTTTATGTTAACGTCAACTTTATAAATCGTACATAAGTTTTTGAAAGAACCCATTGGTATGAGCCTACTGCCTGGGAATCGAACTCGGGTCTCTTGACTTGAGTTCCGATCACCTAGCCACACGGCTATGTATATTATATTGGTATGTATATTAATAATTTAAATATCACAATAAAAAGTATTTCAAATATAGTACAATAATATGTATAACACTTACAAAAGACTCCGCTTTATTAGTTGCATACAATTCCATAGCGTGTTGATCAAGATTCAAGCCTCTACTCTTTAGTCCTAAATACCCACGAAATCGTGGCAGAAGTTCACCTATAACCACGTAAGACAGCTTCAAACTTCCACCCAATTCTATCACCACCAATCGAGCGAGAGACATTATGAATGCCTGTTAAACAAATATTTTATATGATTAAATTAAAGAGAAAAAAGTTTTTAAAATTTCAACTTACACGGGCGGGATTCGAACCTGCGACCTTCGCCGATCCGTGGCAACGCTCTTACCTCCAAGCCACCGTGTCTTACACGCATCAGTTGAAATTTTAAATATTTTCTTTACTTGTGCCTTGTTTTTGGCATCGGCGTGACAATATTATGCAATTTTATTGATTGATTTTTTCTCTTTAATTTAATCACATATAAGTTCAGCATAAATATGCTTTAAAAATCAATAAAATTGCAAAATGTTTTATATGTTTAGTGTTCGCAAACAAATACTTAAAACGTCGGCATCATCAATCTGGAATCATCTGGCATATTTCATCCAATGCAGTAAGCATTAATCAAACACAGACCAAAGCAATCCAAACACTGCAATGCGTTCTATTATGAACAATTTTATAATGAGGGAATCGCAGCATAAGCGTAATTAATATCATTTTGTTCTAAATTCATAAGACCATTTTTATAACTTTATAACATTTTTGATGCAGTAATAAATAACTTGCGAGAAAAAAAAAAAAAAAAAAAAAAAAAAAATCTTCACGCAATTCCTAATACAGTGGTAGAGAGAGGTCTAGTCTAGACAATTAAGTCCCTTCGACCAACGAAGATATTTTCGGGACAACGTGACAGGTGGTGAGCCCGTCGCCGCCTTTATGTCCAAGCCTACGATATAATTCGTACATAAGTTTTTGAATAACTCATTGGTACGTGCCTGCCACCTGGGGATCGAAATCGGGGCTCTCGACTCGAAATCCCGACCACCCAAACACACGGCTATCGTGACTACACGTGAATAATTTAGCGTGTAGTATAAAAGATGTGTTTTTTTTAAAAGATCCAGACCGCCACCCTTATAGTTTATAAAGTACGGATAGCCTGCAAGGCTTCGTCTTCCCTATTTTAGCTTCAATGTTTCACGTTCAAAGTGTTTATTATTAGTAATATACTTACATAATTATCACCTCCCTAAAAATAGTTGTGCAGATTGTTTATTTAAAGTTTACTAGCTTTTACCGTGTTATGTACCATACAACACACGAACTAGATTACTTAATAAATGGAATATCAATAATTTCAAAACACTATTTGCACCAAAAAGACGTTTTTAAAAGCCTCTTGAAATGGGACTTCCTCAATACAGGCTTTGCCTAGTTGGGAGACCATTAGTCAGTAAATTAATAAATACAGAAACCTCTCGGCACAATGCAAGTGATCTGTTGAATATGTAAATTTTTTGTAAACATTTAGCATTAATGAAAATTACCTATATTCAACTTGGCTGATTTTTAATGTATGTGGATGTGTGTGTATGCGTTTTGCAGTAATAAAGGTATTAAATTTGCCAATAGACCCGTAACTAAGTTCACAGAAAAAAGTAAAAATAAAATAATTTAGAATACGTACTTTCCTTGAAATTTTTCGAATCTCAGCACTTTGAAGATCAAGAACGTTGGTGGGGGAGGCCCTAGGAGTATACACAGAGTTGGAACTGTCGATACGCACGGGCACCTCGTCTTCCGTAGCCTTCGAAGACTCAGATTTCGCCTTTGACATATTTTAATATTCATTAGAGTAATATTTTGTTTATTTAAAATATTTAATGGCCTTAAAAGTTGACAGCATGGCGTAGGCATCTCCCGCAAAGGAGTTTAAATTATACACGCTTGGCAAGCGGTTTGGCGATCGTAGAGGCAGACACCTCACAGCTTAGGTGCTGTAGCTCGTTTCTTTAATTTTTGTTTGGTATTTTTCGAAATGGTTGTGCCATTCCTATTGAAACTTGGCACACATAATGAAGATATAACATAAGACCAAGATTCAATGATCTCATATAATATAATCGTTTTTTTTAGAGAAAACTTCTATGACTATAACTTCTGATATGTAATACAGGCTACTGAATGTTAAACTTTATATCACAAATACGCCCGCCAATCGAGTCCCGGAATCTCCCGGAAACATCGTTTCTGATTCCATAAGACATGGAGTTAAGATATTTTCTTAGGGATCCGAGCAATGTATCTGATGTTGTCCCTTTCTATGTGTGTTTATTATAGTAGTATATTTAATACCTTGCTAGATTTAGCAGTTACAACTGACTTCAAATCGGACAGTCGAATCAGCTCATCTATGATAGCATCGATTGATTTGAAGAGAAGAGTAGCCCGTGCACACTCTTTCGTCGGTGGAGCTTGAAGCGGAGCGTAGCCTTCCACAGGATAACTATTATTATAAATAACCATACTTTTTACATACGTTCTATATCTTTCCTTCCTTCTCGCCAGACTGGCATATGAGACAGAGGAGACGCCTCAATAGAGAAAAGAAGAAGAAGGTAAGAAAGAAGGAAACTTTTATTACACAAATACACCATATACATAAATTTTATTAATTCATGAGGCACCTCATGACGGGGTTACCCTACCTTACATAAGAATCTAGAACGCATAGTGTCTGGAAGTAACTAAGCCAATCCACCTGCTGATAGTGGCTATTGTGATAAATGTCCTTTTAGGTGAGGCGTAAAGTATTGTACTATAGTGAAGCATTTGCAAACAGTTAAGCTAGTATAAGTAAATGTTACCCCCTTTCTACCTATGGATATCGCAAGAGACGCCTAAGGCAAAAGGACTATCAACGATATGCCGGAATAACTCTCTCGAGAAAATAAGCCATCGAGAACAACGAGAGAAAATGAAATAAACAGGTGATGGGCAGCAGGTTTGAGGTGTCTAGTACTGCCATCCCCAGTTCACTAGCCAATCGAGGAGATTACAAAAAGCTCATGACCGTAGCAGAACCAGATAGAAACAGAGGGTGTTGGATTTTTCTGATTCCTAGCTAATCTTAATCGTATCTCAATACAATCACGGAACAAAGACTTGTTTACACCTCCCCTTTATTGCAAATTTAATTAAAACCTTTTCTTAGATATGTATTATTATAAATAATAAATAAATACACACATTAGATAGGGACCACATCACATACATTGCTCTGATCCCAAAGTAAGCAGCTCAAGCACTTGTAACATGGAATCAGAAACAACGAAGGTTTCTCACAGTGGTAGAGCCACGCATCAGCTTTTGTTGTTGCATGAATGGGCCGGCTCGACCGGGGAAGTACCACGACCTCACAGAATACCGACCTGAAGTAGAAGTCTAACAAACTTCTGCGTTTCGTCTGGTGAGTGCAGCTAACCGGTGACCCACACACCCCCTCCCCATTTCAGGGGAGGGGGACTCAAAGGAGGCAACGCATCTGTATGCCTCTGGTATTGCGGGTGTTCATGGGAGGCGGTAATCACTTATCATCACGTGAGCCACCTGCTCGTTTGCCTCCCTTTTTATAAAAATAAACCTCAAACACCCCAGACCCGAGAAAATGTAGAAAAAGTCTTTTCTACATTGACCCCACCGGGAATCGAACCCGGGAACTCAGATGGCAACACCTTGAAAACCGGCGTGTACACCACTCGTCCACAGAGCTCGTCAACGTATTATATGTTATATTGTGTTAATACTATAAAAGTACTGTGTTTATATGTGGCAATCTTTAAGAACAGTATAAGCAGTGATCGATAACAACATTAACGGAAAGGACGGAAGTTAAGAGGAAGGAAGTTAAACAAAATTCTTCGTAAGCCTTTGCCTGATACTCCTCCATGCTGTCAATTTTTTAAAATGAACAAAGTTTTCTCTTCACGTAGTATTAAAAGAAACTTACACAAACGGCACATGGCCAAAGTTAGCATATAGATGTTCTTGCATGGCCAGGGACACTGCTGGGAAATATGCGACCCCGGTACCATGAACCACATTGTTAAACGCAATGCCCATAGAAACGCCATTCCTTAAAAAGGTTAAATCTTAATTATTATTAAATTATGAGAAATTTGAAATCAACTGAATAATATTATTATTATTTATTTTATATTGAAATCAACTGACATGGGCTGGATTCGAATCCGTGACCTCTGCCGTACTATGGTAACGCTCTTACCTCCGAGCCACCGTGTCATACGCGCATGAGTTGAATTTCTAAATCTCTCTTTTACTTACGCCTCTTTGGGCGTCCGCGCTATCTACCAGGAAATATTCTAACTTTTAGCTCAATTTCCGTTTCTTCTTTCCTTTGTCTTTACAGAAAAGAAACATAAGCACAACAATAACAACGCCATCTGCACCTTAATAGTACAAATTTATTGAAATTTTTACATTTCAACCACAACCAACAACAACAAAATTGTACAACCACAACATATTTTATATTCCGTTATTATAGTCTTCCCCAGAGTCTGATCGGATTTATAATGATAGGTTCATACATCCTAACATACATAGTAACTATGTTAGGTTTGGACTCTGGGTAATTCACTTAAAGTATTGATTTTACTTTTATTTTGTTTTGACTCAAAGTATTCTTTAAAGTCATTAAACCAGTTCGTGTAACTCTTGTTATCTGTATTGCTCACTAATACTCCTGAGTTGCTCTGTAAGCTATTTCAGATTGCTAGAAATTACGATAGACGAGTTGTTGGGTGATCGGATTAGAGTCAAGAGTGGGCCTAACTCTTCCCTTCGATCTTGATGTCCTTCTCTTCGATCCTTAAGTGGTGGCTCGTAACAATGAGTTTTTAAAACTTATGTACAATAAACATCGTCGTCTTGGTTGTACAGACGGCAACAGGCTCACCACCGATCACAATGTCCCAAAAAAGTATTCGGTGAAAGGTGGGTCGCAAGGACTTAATTTTGTGACCTCTGACTACCCCAGTATTGGGAATGGCGTGAAGAACTCTTTTATTTAATTTTTCCTATTTATGGTACGTATATACGTAACGAATTATGTACGAAATCTTGAAATTGTCGCACAATCAACGACAACAAATGTTTATGCATTTTTCAGTAATAAACATCAGAAAATACAAACTTTCATATTTATATCAAATTTCATTCATAGATATGAATGAAATTCTTAGTACTGATTAGATAATCAGCCATTTCACAATGATTGAAAAACAACATAGAAACTCAAAAATTACAGATTTTCGCACAATATAAGTAGAATTGGTATAACAGTAGGATACCTATAAAATTCTAAAGTTCCCTTATCCATGTCGAGGCAAGAGCCAATGACGTCACCAGGCAGCCAAGCGTGGCCGTACGGTGAGGTGGCGACATTCCACCGCCTCACCCTCCCACCATCATACGCATACGAGTGAGTGGTATCACCCACGCCAGTGTCCATAGAGAATATGCAGCTTGATGTGCACCAACCAATCTGAAAGCAAGATGGAACGTCACACATAGAGATCATATCGGGTATGAAGCAATCGCTTCTTTCTATAATCTTAAAACGCGACTAGGATGAAGGCCTAAGAATTGGCAATCGATACCGACTGATGGCGAGAATCTCAAAAAATACTGGAACAAAATTAAGTAGCCTAATAACGGGCCAATCCAATCGCCAATCCAATTGTGGCAAACTACCAGCCTATGGATTGAACTCGAGGGCCCTGCTATTGAGGCTGCTAGAGATATCAGACCTAATCAAACTCCTACATGAAGTTACGAAAACCCATTAAATTCCTTTTATATAAATATCTTCACACGATTCCCAATACAGGAGAATTGTCTAGACAGAGGTCTCGTCTAGACAATTAAGTCCCGTCGACCCACCTTCCACCGAGGATATTTTCGGGGCAAGGTGATAGGTGGTGAGCTCGTCGCCGTCTTTATGTCCAAGCCAACGATATAATTCGTACATAAGTTTTTGAAAAACCCATTGACAGAAACCTGCCACCTGGGGATCGAACTCGGGTCTCTTGATTTGAAATTCCGACTACCCTACCTACCTCAGCTATCGTGACTTTGAATTCCTTTAAAGGATTCGATATACCCTTTATGTGCAGTTTAGAACACATTTCCGTTAGATCTATCGCCCTGATATTGCTCATAGCCTATTGAATATTGAGCAATTCGAATTTTACATTATTTATCATATATGATGTACGAACGCAGTGCAAGTCGCAATTATATCTTCTCTAGATGACATGTGCCCCCCACGCCCAAGAGTAATGTACCATGGTATCAAAACCACTTTTGCTATATTGTCTCAGGTCTGGGTGTTTGTTGCCGTACCGTTGCTGTTTCCAATTCCATAAAATTACCTATTAAAATTTGGGATCAGAATATTTGTGATGTTGTCCCTGTCTATGTATGTAAATATTTATTTATTAAAAATAAAAGAATAACTGCTATTCTATTATTTATATTTTCAAGCACATTTTCAATATTAAAATATTAAATAAATTAAATATCTTCACGCAATTCCCAATACAGGGGTAGACAGAGCTCAAGTCAAGACAATTAAGTCCCTTTGACCCACCTTCCACCGAAGATATTTTCGGGACAACGTGACAGGTGGTGAGCCCGTCGCCGTCTTTTATGTCCAAGCCAACGATGAAATGCGTACATAAGTTTCTTGAAAAACTCATTGGTACTGCCACCTGGAGATTGAACTCGGGTCTCGCGACTCTCAATTCCGACCACCCAACAACTCGGTTATCGTGACATTTTTAATTTAATTCTTGCATAGCTCCCTTGACATCACATTCTAACTAAACCCGGCAATGGTTAGCTCACAATTATATATAAGAATGATTACATGGTATGTTATAAAAATTACTAAAAACAGTAATCTTTGAAGACATTGGCAAGAACACTACTTTCTATAAAATGGTAACAACGTTTATCTTGTATATATGAAACAAATTAAGCTTTAATTAAAAAACAAAATCTTTAATTCTGTACTCTGAGTATTAGAACTTACCGTGTTGTAACAGTAGCCGTGTGGTAACGGTGTAAGAATGTTGCCACTCCCTTTCTCCCGCCTGCCAAGCGTGGCGATTATGGCAAATCCTCCCTTTGGGAAAGGCCTATGTCCTGCAGAGAACTTTAACTTGGGGATACGAAGATTTTACAAACATTTACACTCTTATAAAATATTTCTTAAAAAATATTCAAACACTCTTATAAAATATTTCTTAAAACACTTACCTGCATTATACCTTTAGTTCCGAGCTGTACCTCATACATCCATTTTCCAGCATAAACGCATGCTGTAGCTCTAATAGTGGCAAAGCTGGAAAGACCCTGAACACTCACTCTTTCGTCCCCTACGAGCACTAAACGGCCGGTTCCTATTAAAGCACAAACACAAAGACAGGTTTAGCGAACCGTTATGCCCCAGTTATGTAAGGGATAAGGCTGACCTAATATGGTCACCCTACTACTCCTATAGCAGACTCAGCATATTAATAACAATATAGAAGAAAGAAAGAAAGTTTATTCATTGCCACAATTGTATACATATAAACAATTAAAAAGAACAATTTAAATAAATGGATTGATAGTAGCAACGAAAAGGCATCCGACTCAGCAATATGCTGCAGCATTCCTACTGCAGCGCTGATATTCTGTCGTTGCCGCTTGAATAATCCATGCGCGGTCTCCGACATAATACTTATTAACTAGCACAAAAGAAATTATATAAACTCTGTCTGAAGAGAAGCCCCTTCAGTACTGACTCAGACGGCTGCACAAGGATCCCAATAAATCTATATAATAATCTATATTATAAAAGTTGTGCGGGTTATTTATAAAGTGTAATGTTAATTAATTTTTTCAGACAATAAATAATACTTTTTTTAAAAAGTATATTTTAATCCCCCGCATAACAGAACGAAGAAATAACAAGATTCAAGTCTACTGATGGGCCTACACTTCTTGAGTAGGCGCCAAATGTCCTAAAGCTTTCTAAACATTATTTAATTTTGATAGTATTAAACGTGGTAGACTCCTTCTCTGTTTCGAAGTCCTTTGAGTTCAAAGCCATACTCTTGTAACTACCTCCGCCAAATGGCGGTATAACCACTTTTATATGGAAAAGGTATGAGTTTTATATAATAATTTTAAAATATTAATAGTTATTGGCGAGCAGGCAACCATAGGTAGTAATTTGCCATCATGTAAGCTGTTGGATCATTTTGGTTTCCATTTTCATAAATATAAAAGTTACAAAATTAAGGTTCGTATCTCGCTAGTGGCAAATATTTGTGAGATGAATATGAAAGTTTTTACTCTATCCATGGATGTACATATGTGTTGGCATATATATGTATGCATGTAAGTATATGGTCTTCGAAAGTTAGTCTCGGCCTATCTCGACCCCTTTTAGTATCAACTTTCGTGCTATATATTTTCTTCACCATTCGGTCTTCGCTCATTCGCTCAACGTGCCCAAACCATCGAAGCACGCCCTTATCCATTTTAGTGATATGGTCGTCTTTCAAACCTACCATTTTGCGAATCTCTTCATTTCGCTTCCGGTCGGCCAAGGTAAGGCCGCACATTTTACGAAGAGATCGCATCTCCACTGCATTCAACCTGCTTTTATGCTTCTTCTGACATACCCAGGTTTCGCTGCCATATAACAATGTCGGTACCAGCACTGCGTTATATATCGCAAGGCGTGCATTTTTCACTACGGACTAACTTTGGACTAACGCAGTCAGGACATCGTTGACCTTGTTTCCGGCAGCGACACGCCTTTCCACATCTATATAACATCTTCCATCCCGGCTAAAAGCACTGCCCAAGTACACAATCTCATTTACATGTTCTAGACATTCCTTATTTACCCATATTTCACACTTCGTTCTTTCTTCTACCCTTTCAAATACCAGAACCTTAGTTTTATTAGCATTCAAACGAAGTCCTTTATTTTCACATTCCTCTTTCATTCGTGACTAATGCCTGCAGTTCTGCCTCGGACGGTGCAATAAGCACTGCGTCATCGGCATACAGCTGTCAATTTACTTTTATGTCACACAATTTCACACCCAAACAATAATCTTTCAGCTTTTGTAAACAGCTGTCGAGATACAATATGAACAGCCAGGAGGACATGACACAACCCTGTTTTACGCCCGTTTGGACGTTAAACATGAGTGACAGGTCATGCCCTACCCGCACACAGGCTTTGCAGTCACAATAGAGCGATTGCACAGCCCTTAGCAGTGGGTCATCCACACCATACCCCGGCAACAGTTCCCACATGTTCCTCCTTACAACCTTATCAAATGCCTTCTCAAGATCCACAAAAGCACAGAAAATCCTCTGGTTAGAAGGAAGAAGTTAGAAGCTAACTTTCGAAGGCCATGTGTGCAAATTGCTCGAAGAAGGTAGGGTCAAGAGTACTCGGATACCTCGACGTGCATGTAGATGCACGTGCAGGAATGGAGGATAGTCGAGGATGCATAAAGAAAATGATAAATCTGAATGAAGCGAAAGAGGTATGTAAAGATCGTGACACTTGGCGATCTGTTCTCTCTGGCTACCCCGTCAAGGACGGTGCGTGAAGATAAATAAAATAATTAAAATAAAAAATGTAAGTATAACTTATCATGAACACTAAGACGGCAATGGGCTCACCTTCAGTCGCGAATAAGTTTCGGTGAAAGGTCGAAAATACTTCATTGTCTAGACGTCGGCCTAAATTGTGTGAAGACATAAAAAAATGTACACAAACATTTATTCCGAAAGGAGATAAGCGCGAGAGAGAGCGTGTTTCTTTAGTTCACTTAGGTATTTCGAAGCTATGGGTTATAGATTAAAATAAATATATACATGTTAAATGGGCGTACCAGTCGTTGCATCAAAAACAACTATTTTAGGGCCAATGCGTCCCGGTCTTTCATCAGTGGCGTCGTATTTCTGTATCAAAAAAAATGCTTAAAAATAATATTGATTAACTTAAAATGACAGAAAATTTTAAGTGCTGAAATTTCTACGAGCTCGGCGGTAAAAAATATCATGAGAAAACCTGGTCGTCGGATAAATAGTTAAAAAAAGGAGTTCAGGATTAAAAAAGCAGCTTTGTGCACTTTTTCCTCTTGTCTCTTTAATAAACACTTTGCTTTGATTTGCAGCGTATTTATAGGATGCTTCTTCATTTTACTTTTACCTATATATTTTATGAAAACTCATTAAATATATATTTGATATTTTTTCAGTTTTTTTTAATACTCTTACGTATATTTCAGTATAAAAGTACTGTCAGATATATTCAAAATATATATATATATTTGTTTTCTATAAATCAATGTTTCGTCAGGTGGGGTAATCAAAGGCCAACATGTTTTGACGATAATGATGATCATTTGTGAATGATCAACAACAGTCTATCAAAAGTCCACTGTTGAACTTACCCCAACGATTGCCACAAAAAACGATCCTGGATCATCTGCATCCATTGATTACCCGCAATATTGTGCAGGTCGTCGCCCCATCTTATGTGGGATGGGTCATAGAATAACAATAGGTTAGACGTATTTTTTTAAATAAAATTATAAACTTACATCCACAACTGGAGCATGCTTTTTAACGAACTTTGACTTGTGGCTCATAATCTTTGCATCAAGGATCTTGGGTAGATTGTCACGAATATGGGTCAAATACTTGCTTTTTCTGTCGGCAAAAAACTGATCTATGTCACATGTATATGTATGTAGACTACAACATTTTCTCCAAAGGTTAACATGATTCAAACGATACTAATTGCTACTTAACGACACTAACTTGACAACTTATGGTGGATCCATAGAAATAATTTCCCAATGTAGATTACATTTTGAAATAGATGCTAAGTACTAAAATAAGAGAGGATAATTCGTTGCTTGAAATTACAATGGGTTTCTATAGGAACACATCAATTATTACATTATTTCATAGTAGTGATAGGTAAGACTGTGGTGACCCAAAGTACTCAAAAGCGGAAAAAATCTTTCTAGAGTACCACTTTTAGCGAATTTCTATGTCTCTTATATAAGTCATAATCCTTGTAACGGTCTTAACATTTTTTTTTCTTTTCCATCATAGTTTAATAATATGAATTCAATCTCGGTTGAATATGCGAAGCGAAGAAATTAAAAAATTAAAGCATATTAAGAAAATGGATAACACTCATTGCTTACAAAAACTGGTTACAATGAAATGCCATAGGTGATGGTAACTTGTTATTGTGGTAAATATAATAACAGAAGAACCTCTATTGTTTTTAAAGAAATATAATAAATATCTTCACGCAATTCCCAGTACAGGGGTAGACAGAGGTCAAGTCTAGACAATTAAGTCCCTTTGACCCACCTACCTCCGAAGATATTTTCGGGACAACGTGACAGGTGGTGAGCCCGTCGCGGTCGCGCCGTCGCTTTTTTTAAAGAAATAAAGATAATAATTAATTTATCACACATCAATGAATAAATTCATACATACATAAGGTATATAAAAGTCTAATCCGTGATAAAGATCTCTCCCATATTAAACTTTGTCATAATTGCCATATGCACCTTGGAATTTTTAGACATGGCTATTCCACCATCTTGGCTTGGTAGCCAATGTCATTTTTGCTTTTAATCGCAGTATCAGATAACTAGCGCCATTGATGGCATCTAAACGCTCGTCACCATCAAATGTCGAGGTGATGACTTCGCATTTTGTAGGTGGCCAACGATATTTGATATACGACACCCACTGAACCCAAGGCGTAATATGTCCCTAGGTACGTGTCTCCGAAAATCTACATCACTATCCCTCTTCCTTCCTTTATTCTTCTGTCCCTTAGGGAATTCCTACATTAAATCCTCTTATTCCTCTCTCGGTCGCCAACGTATCAGCTGCTACTCTTAGTGTTATAAATGGGCATCCGTCCGTCATCACTTACCATTCAGAAAAGCTGATAGGTCGCATGCCATCTCATCCCATAAAGAAGGAGTCAAGATAAAGTAAATAAAATAAATATCCTCAAGCAATTCCCAATACAGGGGTAAACAGAGTTCTAGTCTAGACAATTAAGTCTCTTCGACCCACCCTCCACCAAAGATATTTTTGGGACAACCAGACAGGTGGTGAGCCCGTCGCCGTTTTTATGTCCAAGCCAACGATATAATTCGTACGTAAGTTTTTTGAAAAACCCATTGGTACGGGCCTGCCACTTGGGGATCGAACTCGGGTCTCTCCACTCGAAATCCCGACCACCCAACCATAATACATAATATGTCATAATACAACGCTTGCGTGATAAAATAAACAGAATGTAACTGATTTTGCCGATCTGTATTGTCCTTCATGACCAGCTCATTGCCAAATATCCTCCGCACCATGTCATGCACTTCGCCCTTTTCCGCTGAGCTGCTGCATACCCCAAACATTGATCGTAGCACGTTCATTGCGGCCAATTGCTATTCTATATTGTTAAATTGGGAAAATCATTAGTTGGACCTAGAATCTGATCAGAGTATCTGATATTTTATTTTAGTATATGTTATATGTATGTATTTAAATTACAAATAAATAAATTTATTCACGCACAATGTTTTGAGGGGGTGGCCAGAGAGAACATATCGCCAATTGTCTTGATCCTCTTATAGCTGTTTCGCTTCTTTCAAATTCATCATTTTCTTTATACGAACATGTCCCGAGAACTCTTGACCCTGCCCTCCTTGAGCTACTTGCTCATATAGTCTTCGAAAGTTAGTCTCGGCCTACCTCAACAACTTTTGCTTCATATGAAGTGTGAATGATGAAGAAAATCTTGATGTTTCGGTATTCACTCATTCGCTCAACGTGCCCAAACCATTGAATACATCAAAATAAGAAAACCATTATTTAAATTAATATGTAATTTTAATTAAGTTTAGCGCCATCTACTTATCACAAGAACAAAGAATGTCTTGAATACGAGCATGTATCATTTATATAAATACTAAGAAAACAGAATAGAGAGTGAAAACAAAATCCTTTATTGGATTAGCGTATTTCCGTGAATGACGAATGATGATACATGACATCTCTTCCATTAAAAATGTTACGAGGCCATTACGTATCGTCTAAAACTTAATGAAAAAGAATTACCTCTTAGTTTGTAAAGAGGAAATATATAAACCAGGCATACTGCTTTAATCAATTTATACCAGTTAAACGAGAGAAGAAATTATGTATATAATTTTAAAATACTATACTTAAAGTAAAAAAAAACTATACTTCACACATAATCTTTAACGATGCTGAAAGTATCTACAAATGTGGATGACCATAATGCACCATTAAATATGACCATAATGCAATCAAAAAGTAATGATAGCCGAGTGGTTGGGTGGTTGGAATTTCGAGTTCGATACCTGGGTTCGATACCCAGGTGGCAGGCTCGTACCAATGGGTTTTTCAAAAACTTATGTAAAGATGGCGACGGGCTCACCACCTCTCACGTTGTCCCGAAAATATCTTCGGTGGAAGGTGGGTCTAAGGGACCCCTGTATTAGAAATTGCGTGAAGATATTTATTTATTTTTATAATGCGCCATTAATATTTACAATATTATATAGAAATGTTGTACAGTTTTGAATTACAATTGTGATTAGCGATAGTCTACTAACCGGCAAAAGCAGGTAAATAAAAAAATAAACAGTTTCTATAACGCCCAAAACGTAGTGATGCTCCTTTTGATGATATGTAATTTATAGTAAATAAATATTTTATCAGCAATATAACATCGAAAACTATCGAACACAATGTGTTTAATTGTTATTTAATAACTAAATCACTTAAAAACTGCCAAATCTGTATCAAAATTTTAATTTATTTTTTGAAAACAAATCGTAATGAATCTGACATTTGATAAGTAAATAAGATTGAAATTGTTTTATATATAACGTAGTGATTATATACTCTGTGGTTTTATACTCTATGATAAATTCCCATTGACTATACGTACGTACATATATTATATAACCTCATTTTCAGCCAGCGACAACTCGAAAATAATAGAAAAGGTTAAAAAATGTACTGTATTTACGCAAACGAGCAATCAATTCACCTAATATTAACAGACGACCGAGGCCCATGTACACTGGCAATACCCGAGAGGCATTCATTGCTAACCTTTTAGAAAAGAATTTCATAAGGAGAAGGAAAATAGTGAAAAGAGGTTGCTTGAGGTTTTGGCATAATATACTTCACGGTGGTATTCTGCTACGCCGTGGGCCTGTCCCATAACAACGCTACCGCCAAAACCACGTAAATTTGCTAATTTTTTATTATATTATAACTAGCTGTTCTGGGTTCTGTCCGATTATATTAATGATAAATAGTACTTGGGTAAACAAGCTTCACTTGGTAAGAAATAGATGGCGCTATAATACATCATTATTATTTATTATTTTCTCAGAGATCACACCCATCTATATAAATTTGCAGTATGACCCTGCGTATAAATGCATCAGTTTAAATATTTGTATTATATACATTTTTGGTTTATGAAAAATAATTTGCTGTACCTACTACGTTTTCTCACCAACCTCTGGGTTAACTGGCAGAGAATGCCTAAAAGCATTAAGTCCGCCTTTTGTTGCCTTTATTATTAAGGGTAAGAAATGTTATTAATATTAAAAAAGTAAGCAATATTATTAATATTAATAAATATTAAATATATAAATATATTTATGTAATTTAGCACATTTTAAAATATTATAAATAAAATATCTTTACGCATATTCTCAATACTGGGGTCGCCCACCTTTCACTGAAGCCTGTCTGTGGAAACCTGGTTAACCTATCGACATAAAGTAATCATATATTGTACATATTTGACATAGGTGTAAAATAAATTAAACGACTGGACAAATAGGTAGGAAGAATTTAATATTTAAGTACATACTTTGATCTCCATGTTTAAATTAATGTATGCAATTATAGGTTTTATATTTTTTCCTAGACAGACATATGTAACAATATTTTAAAAAAATGGTGCGGAAACAGAATGAAGGTCACTATAGAGATTGGTTAGTCATAATAAAAAACTGTTGTTCTTTAGAGAAGAGGTATCAATAAATATTAATTTTTATTTGTATTCAGTTTGGAACATAAGTATTAAGTAATAAAATACATTATTAATAAGAAGTTTCAGAAACTTAAGGCCCCTTAAAGTTCGCAACCGGTGAAAATGCATAATAAGCGGCCACTGGACAGTCACATGTGCCTCTGGGACCTGGGACACCTCGGGGACCAACAGAACCTGTAAAAAGGGAATAGTTGTAAACAAATATAACTTTTGTATCACGTCAGTTTCCTTAAAGGTTAGACAGAGATCATGAGACACTACATGAATGGGCCGGCTCGACCGGGAAGTACCACGACCTCACAGAATACCGGCGCTGAGTAGAAGACTAATAAACTTCTGCTTTTCGTCTGGTGAGTGCAGGTAACCGGAGGCCAACACACCTCTAAGGCCGGCAACACATCTGCTATGCCTCTGGTGAGCGTGAGCGGATTTCTTCTGCTTTCGCAGGTATCGGGCCTCGAGGCAAGCCTCATTGCCCGGGCGTCTTCTCAGGGGGCTGCTGCTCCCCCGGTCCTGGGTACCGCTTTCTGCGGTATATATGTCGATGTGTTGCGTATATTACGCCATGCGTCGGGTCTTTCACTCTTCCCCGTCCTCCCCCTCAACGAGGTCGGGTGGTGGCTGCAACAATTCCCTAGGGAGAGGTCGCCGCTCTGGTGGTCGAGCGTGCTGCGGCAGGAGGTCCGATAAGGACGCCAGGTCGCGCAGGTGTTCATGTGGCCCATTATCAGCGCGGTCATACATTTTCCGCGCCAAGTGGACCACAAAGTCGTGAATAGATTCGATTTGGAGATCTCTGGCGATGACGTCATTCCGGACGTAACGACCAGCTCCCACAATCGTTCTTAGGGAAATGTTCTGCTGAACCTGCAATCTTTTCCGCTGTGCGGGGGATGTGAACGCGTACCACGCTGGTGCAGCATATGTGATTCGCGAGCGGATGTAGGTCTTGTAGATCCCTACCTTGGTCTTCGTTGGCAATGCCTCTGGTATTGCGGGTGTTCATGGGCGGCGGTAATCACTTACCATCACGAGAGCCGCGTGCTAGTTTGCCTCCTTTTTCTATAAAAAAATATGGCAAATTTATACAATCCACTTTTAATTTTTACTAATTTACAACACATTCCTTTACATAATGGCCTATAAAACTGCAAGGTACAGCGCGATAGCTAAAGAACGGTGTTGGTCATGATTCATGTTAACTAATTACGATCATAACAATTTAAAAGAAAACGTACAGACGAACTTCGAAACTCTTTGCAGTTGTGTCTCTCGTTTTGAAGTCGATAAACAATTGTATATTATAAAAGATATTGTGGAAATCGGGAAGGCTTTTTATTTATTATTTTCTTTTATTTTTTATGTTTTTAGTCACGATAGCCGAGTTGTTGGGTGGTCGGATTTCGAGTCGAGAGACCCGAGTTCGATCCCCAGGTGGTAGTACCAATGAGTTTTTCAAAAACTTATGTACGAATTTCATCGTTGGCTTAGACATAAAGATGGCGACGGGCTCACCACCTGTCACGTTGCCACGAAAATATCTTCGGTGGAAGGTGGGTCAAAGAGACTTAATTGTCTAGACTTGACCTCTGTCTACCCCTGCATTGGGAATTGCGTGAAGATATTTTTTATTTATATATATTTATATACAAATCATAGCTGTCCCGAAAAAACTTAATGGTATGAGGGGATCGAAAACGATTCTCGTTATTCGAATTCCGATCACCTAACCTCTTGCCTATAGTGGTTTATTTATTATTTATTACCTGGATATCCGGGTTCTCCTCGTTCCCCGGGTCTACCGTCGGGACCTGGAGGTCCTATAGGCCCTGTGGAATTAAAAAGAAATTAAACCATTTTAACTTGAAATGAAATACACGGACGGATGTAAATTTTCAAAATTATTTATGCTTATTATGAGTAATGTGAAAATTATCTGATACAGAATTGAATAAAAGAAAGAAATAATAGAAAAGATGAGTATAACATGTTTCAATGACTATTTTCTAGATATAGATTTCTTCTAGATATTTATAGATAATGATTTGTCAATAACTGTTTTCTAGATACAAATTATAGACCACACGGGTAACGCCACAGGCCTCTGTTATATACGTATTATCTATGGCAATAGCAAACTAGTTATATAAACTAGCTATATTTCACGATAGCCGAGTGGTTGGGTGGTCGGAATTTCGAGTCAATAGACACGAGTTCGATCCCCAGTTGATAGGCTCGTACCAATGGATTTTTCAAAAACTTATGTACGAATATCGTTGGCTTGGACATAAAGACGGCGACGGGCTCACCACCTGTCACGATGTCCCGAAAATATCTTCGGTGGGAGGTGGGTCGAAGGGACTTAATTGTCTAGACTCGACCTCTGTCTACCCCTGTATTGGGAATTGCGTGAAGATATTTTTTTTTATTATATTTCACAAAATATCAGCATATTGATATTTTTGTAAATCTGAGTCTTAAGTCTGTTAATTAAATACATACATGTAATCATCTACAATAGCGTCCAAAGTGTAAAATGTCTGGTATTGAGATCGCCAATCCGCTTGCTGAGCTTGGCAATTACGGTAAACCCTCCTACGTGATAAACCTATGCTAATAAAATTAATATCCGACTAATGCTCCAGCTAATCTTCGAAACGGCTGGACCGCTGATGTTTTAAGAAGTAAGTTCTAATTTTAATTATATTAAATAAATAAAATAAATATTTTCACGCAATTCCCAATACAGGGGTACACAGAGGTCTAGTCTAGACTATTAAGTCCCTTCGACCCACCTTCCACCGAAGATATTTTCGGGACAACGTGACAGGTGGTGAGCCCGTCGCCGGCTCACCACCTGTGACGTTGTCCCGAATTATATTAGATTAGATTATATTAACGGTACTACATTATTTTTTACTATACGGCGGGGCGCGGCCAGTTTATATTTTTATAAATAAGTACAAACAAAAATCTAAATAAATATACCTAGTCAGGTCATAAATTCTGTCACATGTTTAACCTAAAATAATTAAAACAAGTTTCTTCATTATGTAACTATTTATATACCAAAATGAACTTCACAAAACATAGAATCTATGTATGTTATGACACTAAAGTTTATTCAAAATGACCTCCGTGATTTTGAATACAGGCCTTCAATCTGTGCGGCCAGTCGTCTATCGCAGCACGAACGAGGTCCATGTCAATATCGGCGGCTGCCTTAATCAAGGATGTCTTGAGTGACTCCAAATTGGGATGAGGCTTTGAGCACGCCTTTTCCTCCAAGTGTTGCCATATCTTGTAATCTAACGGATTCCAATCTGGACTGGAGGAGGGCCAGTCTTCGTGCCCGATGGAGTCGATTTCACGCGCCGCTAGCCAGTCTTGTGTGCTCTTCGCTCTATGAGATGGCGCCGAATCTTGTTGGAATACCCAATGCCTGTTATTGAACATGGTATGAGAAACAGGTTCCACAAGGTTCGACAGAACTGTATTTTGATACACAACTGCATTCGTTTTTACATCTTTCTCGCAAAAATGTACTTCTGTTAAGCCCCAATAAGAAACTCTCAACCATACTCTGAGCGAGGATGGAAAATGACCTCGTTGGACACGCGTAATACGGTTGCTCGCTTCTTCACTACTGTGTGCGTACACCTTATCATTTTGTTTGTTGTACGGTAAAAAAAATTTCATCCGAAAAAAGAATTTCCCGATATTTTTTTCCCGCGTACCGCTTAAACAAAGCGCGGCATCTCTTCAGTCTCAGTCAGTCTTCAGGGCCAACAGTTTCTGCATACGTTAAGGATTTCTTTGAATTCGAGCGTTCACAGCTTTTATCACTGCTGGAGTCCTAACAGACCGAGGGCGACCACTTCTTGACCTGTCATCTACACAAAAGTCTTCATTGTATCGTTTGATGGTACGATAAACGAATCTTTTAGTTATATTGAAATTTTTCAGTATGTCAAAAACTTGAATTGACGCGTAACCTCAAAGATGCAACGCAATAACTGCAACACGGTCTTCTTTAAGCGTCCACTCCATATTTAAAAATGAGTAAAATTCTAAAAAGTATGTAGTTTTATTTTCATGAACAATTCGAAATTCGAATTCAATAAACTTTTTTGTTGCCAGCAATTTTTTCTTTTAGAAAAAAGAAAAAATTTTACTGGTGGACAATACTTATGACCTGACTGTGTATATAATATTTACAAAATAAAGTCAACTAAAAAAAAATATCTTCACGCAATTCCCAATACAGGGGTAGACAGAGGTCTAGTCTAGACATTTAAGTCCCTTCGACCCACCTTCCACCGAAGATAGTTTCGGGAAAAAATTGATAATATAAAGTAGTATATAATATAAAGTCAACTAAAATAGCTTAAAAACGCGAAATAACCTTGAATCCCTCTTGGTCCCTCTGGTCCTTGAACGCCCACTCCTTCAAGACCTCTTTCCCCTTTTTCACCTTTCTGGCCATCCGGACCAGGACTGCCTGGTCTACCTGGCTCGCCTGGTTCACCCGGATACCCTCGGGGTCCTTGTATGCCTGGTTCTCCTGGTACCCCTAAGTTTAAGCAATAAAATAAATTTATATTTTTACTTTAAACGAGCTAGTCTTAAATATAGATGTAAATTTAAACACCCTCATTACATTTATTACAACATCATAAAATTTAACACGTTTTACCTCCTGGTTTATCTGGACAGATGACAAGTCTCGTTAAAAATATGCTTAAATACAAAATACGGAATTTATTATAATGTATTTGAGCGCCATCTGTTTGTTGCGAAGTGAAACCTGTTCCAAATGTTATTCTTTGCGAGACATATATTTAATTGTTATTCAAATCAACAAAAAGTAACGCATTAACCAAACATTCAAATATTTTTATGAAAATTATGTTTTAAAGTAATGTACCTGGCGATCCATTAGTTCCACGTCTACCAGGTGGCCCTCTTCTAACAGCACTTATCGGTGCGGGTGGAGGAGTAAATGTCTCTGTCAATTCTCTTATACGAACTGGAAAAAAATCATTTGATATTGAAGAAATAGTTAAACTAAGAACACAGGTAACGGAACAATTCCATGGAATCTTACCCCTTATCAAATCTTCACAGATGTTTCTAACTTCACTTTCAGTGAGAGGGTCTGGCTGAAAAATATGAACTTACGCAAATATTATTAAATCTTAAAACAGACATTGATACACCAAATACTTTGCTTATCCCAAAATAGATAGCTAAAGCACTTGTGTTGGAATTTGAAACAACGAAAGTACGACAAACACCCAGACCCGAGAAAATGCATTTTTCAACTTTGATCCGTCTGGGAATCGAACCTTGAACCCAGAGCTACTCCATGAAAACCAGCGTGTACACCACTCGTAGTTTATATTTTTACTTTAAACATATATAATATATATAGTGGTTCGGTGATCGGATTTCGAGTAAGTAGACCCGAGTTCGATCCCCTGGTGGCCGGCTCGTACCAATGGGTTTTTCAAAAACTTATGTACCATTACATCGTTGGCTTGGACATAAAGACAGCGACAGGCTCACCACCTGTTACGCTGTCCCGAAAAATGTCATCGTTGGAAGGTGGGTCGAAGGGACTTAATTGTCTAGACTTGACCTCTGCCTAGTTTAGACAATTATGTCCCGTGTGGCGTGAAAATATTATAATGCAATAGAAACCGTAAATAATAAGTACATCGAGGACTTATTAAGATGTTATCACATTTAAAATACCTGGGTAGCGATGCTGTTAACTGCAGGCAAACCAGGCGGACCCCTTTGTCCTGGCAGACCAGGGATTCCGTCCACACCGTCCCTTCCAGGCAGACCTGGTATTCCCGGATCACCTTTCTAGAAAAACACAAGGCAATTAAATTTTTATTTTTATTTTTTTTTTAAATATTTCAATTCCGACATACCGGAAGCTTGTTTCGGCTACGATGACAAGGAGACGTTCAAGACCTCAGTCCCTCCCCCCCATGACCGAAACGTGGTCGGGAAGTAAAACAGATTTTAGAAAACTAAATAAAAACGCGATAAAATCCGTAAATAATCGTTTTACTTTAAATGTGTAGAGTTCTCGTAAATACAAGTAATCATTACAAGGAAGTTACAAGAAAATAAAATTTTTTGCAGTGTCCCTAGTTCCAATGAAAGACTGTATTTTATGTGTATTAAGAGGTTTACAAACAATTGATAATTGTTGAGCCGAACAGTCCGATCGGTAGTGTGCGCGCCACTGTCGATTGATTGTCCTAGCTTCTCCATAAAAAAAGTTATAACTGCTAGCTTCCAACGCGGCCGAAATTCCGGTTCACGCGTGAGCACAATAACGATAAAAGTAGGTATTCGTTGTATGAAGATATTTATTGTGTAAATAAAATGAAAAGAAAAATCGTTTATATAAGCTGAGTATAAATAATACTCACAGATTTATTCAAATACTAAAAAATATAAGTACCTATCTTATGTTGCTCTTTTACAATATTTTAAATCTGTCATTAATTAAATAACATCTCAATATAATTTACGAATAAGTTTAATCAAGCGCGCAAACCTTGGAAATTAAGGTTAGGTAAACTAAAAAAAATTACTAAAAATCTCCCCGGCGGGGAATCGAACCCCGGTCTCCCGCGTGACAGGCGGGGATACTTACCACTATACTACCGAGGACATGAAATATCGATTGAAATAGTTAAATATATCTCTTCTCTATAAAATATCGTAACATGACATTAGGTGATTACCTCAATTTTATTATCGAATAGACGTCCTCCAAATTTTAACAAAAAGTAGACATGTGAACGATAATATTTGATAAGAAGTTTCATAGGCATTCGTATATTACATAATGTATATTTTATAATGTAGTACTTAGTTCTATTATTTACAAAAGAAAGTTTAACGGACTCCTGAATTGTTAATTTAAATCGTTCGTTATTCATAATTATCGCTGGAAGAGATCGCTATGCAGCCAAATTGTACATCTTTTAATTGTTCGTTTTTAATATTTTTCAATTTTGTGGTATACAATAAAGCATGTTCATTCGTTTTTTAAATAAAAATTCTAAAATAAAGAACTTTCTCCATTTTTGATAATTGATTTTATTTAAACAAACATAAAAGCTCGATTCATTTTTCTCTGTCATACTTGCCAGTATACTTACATAAACAGTATATATACTTAAAACTTTACATTTTGTCGCTGCTTTGCAACAATGCTTCACTTACTTGTCCTCTTTCACCCTGTGGGCCAGGTGGTCCTGGGATAGCAACATGTTCCGTTGCGAAACCGGCAGTCCCTGGAAGCCCGGGCGGGCCCGGTGGACCCTCCCTCCCTTCGGGACCCTAAAATATTAACTTAAGTTTAAACATACGGGACATCATGGAATAATTTACAAAAAAAGTTACTGTATCATGGTGAAGAATATTTAATAAAGCTATTTTATAGGAATTTACGAGTGTGTGAAAGGAAAATATAAGGATAATAAGTGACGATGTCGAAGTTTGAATAAGAATACCCCACCCCTTCCTGTAGTCGTAAAAGGCAACTTGGGGAAAACGCCATCTATCGGCAATCTATGAAATATAATTGGCTACCGATAGATGGCGGTAAAACCATCCCGAAAAATACCAAAATAAAGTTTAACAGACCGGTGACGGTCCACAGCGTCTAAGATTTGAGGTATTTGGTACTGAGATCGCCAATTCGCTTGCAAAGCGAGATCTTTTCTCTTACGGGAGAGGCCTATGTCCTGTAGTGCACTTTTAGAAGCCGTTAAGATGAGTGACGAACCATTATGTAGAAGTGACGAAACTTACTGGTGGTCCTTCAGGGCCCGGTTCGCCAACATTTCCCGGTAACCCGGGTAGACCTCTCTCACCAATAGGACCGGGTATTCCGGGTGGACCGACCGGACCAGGTAAACCCTAAAACAAAAAAATACATTGAATTATATGTACATAAAAATACAGATATCATATAGGAATCAAGCAGTTAAAACAACTTATAATAAAAAAAATCACGTTATTAATAATAAAAAATTTAAAGTACGGAAAGTACGTTATTAGTAATAAAAAATTTAAAGTACGTTATTAGTAATAAAAAATTTGTAGTAATTTCCTGGGTTAGTATCACACTTTTACCCATTTCTGCCACCAAAAAGTAGTATACCAATAAGCGGCAATAGCCTAATGATTTACGGTACGGACTGCAATACCACCTATTTCCACCATTCTCACCTACTTCCGTTCCGTACTGAAGGGTATCCAACGCCAGTGTAATCTTATTCCCTTAGTCCTAGCGGATGAAAAACCATCTGTGGCCTTAAATTTTTGTAATGATTTTCAGTTGCTATGGGCTGCAGAAGCCACTTACCATCATGTAACAGTTAACTCGGGTTTCACCCTGATACCGTAACAAAAAATGTGTATTTATGTGTCTATAAATACATCTGCTTATAGAATAATAGTGATTTATCCTTAGGTCGTAGAGCAATAGATAAATAAGATTTAAGTAGAATCCTTTCCGAATTGAAACTGGACTAATAGAAATTGTCTACCTGGATCACATAACAAATTATATAACTCACATTTATTCCGTCCAATCCTGGCGGACCTCTTGGTCCAATATCTCCATCTCGACCCGGTCTACCAGGAAGGCCTCTGTCACCTTTAGCGCCTGAAATAATTTTAAATAATTTTGAACAAAACATTTTCAATCAATCGAATGTAACTAAAAGTATATTTTTATTCCTATAGCAGGGAAAGGCAAAGAAGTTTTTAAACGTACTGAAAAAAAAATAAAACATTTTCTGGCACGCAAGTCCCCTCAGGATGTTTTCTTTCACTTAAGAACACATGATTTTTCCAAACTTTTGACAAGCGGATTAGGGATATAGCTAGTCTTCTCGCATCTTAGGGTGCGTCCAAATCTGGCGGATACTCTGTCCGTGCGCCGCTCGTGAACTGCACGCACGCTGCAAGCGCTCACTTACTGCAATTGTATGGCGCGCCTCTTTAGCGCAAATCACACAAGGCCTCGCTCAGAGTGTTTTGTTTTCGTTCGCTTCCATATAGTATATCTTATTTCTAAATATTCAAACTAATAATAATAAGTAAGGATTTTCAAAAAAGAAACTTATGTACGAATTATATCGTTGGCTTGGACTTAAAGACGGCGACGGGCTCACCACCTGTTCCGTGGTCAAAAGGAACTGCGTGAAGATATTTCTAAATATTCAAACAATATTCTACTGTCCGCTCCGTGATATATATATATTCAGGCTGCGGCAATAAAAATGACCGAAGCGGATGAATGGAAAGAATTACAACGCGCAAAATAGGAACAGCGCGCGAACTCAGAAAGCACATTCGCCAGATTTGGACGCACCCTAAGCTGCTAGCTTGATCAGTTCTTAACCAGAATTTTTAATGATTGCTATCACGCCATCTGTCGGTAGTCATTACTATTTTTACTAATAGTATTTACTTTTCCCTTTGTCGCTTCTTAGGACAACCAGGGAAAAAAACAGTTGCAAAATTCTTACGTCGATACCTTACGGTTAATAGTACAACTTACCATAAATTAATGATGCGTTAATATTAGCTGGTGACCCCGGTGGACCTTGAATTCCGGGCTCTCCTCGCGGACCAACTGGCCCAGGTGGCCCAGGATATCCCTGTAAGATTAACAAAAATACAAATCTTCAAGTGCTAAACTTAAAAAAAGTGTCGTAAATTTATATAAAAGATTAAGACTAGCTGGACTGAAGTTAATGAGCGGTGTTTCGACTATTTTTGTCACTGACAGGCGAAGAGTCGAGAGACCCGAGTTCGATCCCCAGGTGGCAGTACCAATGAGTTTTTCAAAAACTTATGTACAAATTACATCGTTGGCTTGGACATAAAGACGGCGACGGGCTCACCACCTGTCACGTTGTCCCGAAAATATCTTCGGTGGAAGGTCGGTCAAAGAGAAATTAATCCAAAAAAAGTCAACGAACATTCCCGTTCATCTTGTAATTAAGTTTTTTTTCTATAAAAAAAACTTAATTACAGATTTCCTATGAAAGGGAGGCAAACGAGCAGGTGGCACACGTGATGGTAAGTGATTACCGCCGCCCTTGATCATCTGCAATACCGAAGGAATAGCGGATGCGTTGCTGAAAGTTTAAGAAATTATTAAAGAAAAACCTATTGCAAAATGATTATAAAATAAATGCTACATGCCGCAGACTAGTGAAGCTATAGGCAATAAATAATAGTAATAATAAAATCATAATATTGTATTGTCATTAAATACTGAAAGAGGCAATTTTTTCACTTGTTTCTGGTTTAAAAAATGACTATAGGAACACAGATTTCACCCACAGAAATTCGCCCAGCGTTGTGAGAATGAACCAACCTTTGTACAGGCTTTTATTAGCGCTTTGATAAAAATTAAAATTTCCAGAACTTTTCTTAAAATAAGTTTTTGCTGATTAAATAATGCTGGTTGAATGCAGTGGAGATGCGATCTCTTCGTAAAATGTGTGGCCTTACCATGGCCGACCGAAAGCGAAACGAAGAGATTCGCAATATATCAGGTTTGAAAGATGACCTTGTCTCAAAAATGGATAAGGGCGTGCTTCGATGGTTTGGGCACGTTGAGCGAATGAGTGAAGACCGAATGGTAAAGAAAATATATAGCGCGAAAGTTAATATTAAAAGGTGTCGTGGTAGACCGAGACTAACTTTCGAAGACCATGTGAGCAAATTGCTCGAAGAGAGGAGGTTCAAGAGTACTCGGATACCTAGACGTGCATGTATGAAGAAGATGATGAATCTGAAAGAAGCGAAAGAAGTATGTAGGGATCGTGACACTTGGCGATCTGTTCTCTCTGGCTACCCCGTCAGGGTTTGTGCGTGAAGATAAATAATAATATAAATAAATAATGCTGGAGTAATAGTTTTCTTTAAAATGAGACATTAGTTCTAAAAGGACTCTATTTACTAGTTCGGTAGTATTTAATAACTTTACGTTAGTTGCCACACCACCCGATCCATTCCATCCAACTTTCTAAGTACATCGATATCTTGAATGCTTCAATTTTATTACATTGCGGTTAAAGTAGGTTGTTTCCATTAAAACCATTTGAATGTTGTAGGTAAATTAGTAATTGCTTAATAATGTTCCTTGTGTTAACCCTCCAAGCTATTATAACGTACATCATATGGAACAAATCAAATCAAAAAGACCTTTTTTCCATTTTGTTTTATTCTATTTATTTATTTAATTTTTACTTGTACAAGAAATTTTACAAATAAAGAAAAATGGGAGACTAAATTCCTTGTATTTACTGCATTATTACATAAAGATTTTCTACCAGTATAGTACGTTTATTTTTTTAAATAAGGTATTTGTTTCGAATGAAGTATCGAGTATTAGGTGCAAATCAATAGAATCACAGAGAGAAAAGTTCCAGTAAAAACAGAAACAGTAACTGCAATAAAATATTGACTCAAGCTAATATTAACAGCTGATAGATGTAATAATTTCAAAACATCGGAGTTATTAAATTAATTTTCATGTCAAGTAATATAATAAATGTAATGAGCCGTTATAAAACACTTAAGGTCCCGAAAAATTTACAATTTGACAACTAAATTAGCGATATTCTATTACAAAATGTTACTCACATCTTTACCATTTGCCCCTGGAAGACCTGCTAATCCAACTAAACCAGGCTCTCCAGGTTCACCTAAAATCAACGAATTTATTACAACTGTCTTATTTATCTTATCGATATTAGTGCGCAGAAACTTATTATCACGGACATAAGAATTTGATGAAATAAACACTGAACAACTTTTAATTAAACATTTAATTTAAAAGCATACAGAGCCTTACTAACCTTTTTGTCCTGTGTCCCCCTTTTCTCCTTTAGGTCCAGGTTCTCCGATTTCTCCTGGTGAGCCCGGGCCAAACGTTGCCTATGACATACACGTCATTAGGTAAAACGTCAATGTAATTTTTGAAGTGTCGATAGCGCAATGGTTTTGGGCGCGGAGTGCGAAACACCACGTCGCAGGTTCGGGCCCGCCATTGAAATATAATCGAGAAAAATTCGAATGATATAAGTTGTGCATAAGTTTTTGAAAAAGCCTTAGGGATCAGACTCGGGTCTCATGGCTCGAATTCCGATCACCCAAACACACAGTTATCGTAACTACAAAGATGAATCTCGGCTTACATCGACTACTTTTATTGCTTTTTTTGGCGCTGTATACAGGCATCACCTTTCGTTCTTTATGCATTTCTCTAACTTACCCGAAGTATCAGAACATGCTTTTAATTGCCCCGCGGCTTCGCTCACATTTAAACATTTGTTAATGGAAGCCTAATTAATTTTCTTATCTAAAAGCAGCCTAAGTTACTCATTATAACATCAGCTGCTAGTGAAGGTCCCGTTGAATAGAGTCCAGCCGTTTCAAAGATTAGCCGGAACAAACAGACTGATAGACAGACAGACAGAGAATTTTTATTTTATATAAGTACCGTTATAATTTAAAATGCATTTAGTGAGAAACTGTTAATTTAGTACTAGAAATAGACACTTCAATTTTATTTAAATGTTTACATATTTTGTAGCCTTTTAATTTTTTCATAATATACGTACATTAAACATAGCTCCTGGAAGCCCAGGCTCGCCTTTATCACCTTTAAGACCGGGTGCTCCAACTGGACCTGGTGGACCTTCTACGCCACGCACACCCTGGAAGTTGTCATAAATATGTTTACATAGTAACAAAATTTACAATATCTTTATTACTTCAAACGAGTTTATCTTGTATATATGAGTGTAATATACGAGTGTATTGGTATATCCGAAAGTTCTCCACCGAATAGGTAATTATTTATTTAGATAGTGTTTTAGGTCCCAAAATTACTTAGAGAGGTGGTAATTGCATGTACAATTTTTTTTTATTCTTTACACATTTTCCCAATACTGACAATAATGACAATTTTATCGCCATATTATTATCCAAATACACGGTACAAGTTACTTACATAGATACATGTATGTATAAAGATCTATATTCATATAAATATATAAACATCCGTGACTCGAGTACAAAAATTCATATTCATCGCCAACATTTTTGCGACTATCGGCATTCGAAACCTCCAACCCTCAGTTTCGAAGACAGGGTCATTAACAACTAGGCCATCGGGTCGATAAAAGAAAAGTATCATTTTTTTAGAGTTCACGGAAGATTTTTGCTTAGATTTCGCGAAATTCGAACCATACTTGTGGTACTAATGGTAAATACTAACCGGCAGTCCTGTATATCCCCTTGGTCCTTGATCTCCTTTTTCACCTGGTCGTCCTTCCGGACCCTGAAAGATATTTTTTTATTATTACACATTTCCCAACAGTGAGGTATAGTAGTGAGAGGTATAGAGTACTTTTATACTTATCGATCCATTTTCTACGGAAGCTTTTTGGGACAAGATGACATGGGCCTGCCGCTGTGTTAGTGTCCAGTACAAATCACACATACGTTTGCTTCTAGCAGGATTCGAACCCGCAACCCTTAGCTTTGAAGATAAGGTCACTTAGCCATATTGCTAAATTAAATAATATGTAGTTATATTAACTATTTAAAATTATTCAGTGTATTTTTAAACATTGTGATTAACTAACCGGTGGGCACGTAGCATTACAAACTGGTGTCAACATGGAAATATATTCGGTGACGAATCTGGAGATATCAACTGGAAAAAAATAAAAAAATATATATGTAATATTAAATCTATGGTTTACAGAAATAATTATATTCCAATTCATAATAAACATCGAACATCGAACGTTCGTTGAAACTATTTTATTCTATGCTATTCATAAAAAACAGTGACATTTCTGTAGGGCAAAAAACCCTACATATTTATTAGACATTTGTTGCAAAAAAAAATTACAGAGTGCAGAGATCGAGAAGTAAAGCCAGATACTGCCTTTTGACATACAGCTTTAATCGAAAAATATTATAGCAGTATGACCCCCTGAGGACAAAAATGGAATAACAATTTCCATAAATGTCCAAGTCACTTTCAAATCGAATAACAAATGCTTGTTAAACTGGATTATAGAGGTTTGGTAACAAAATCAGTGAAAATGTGATACTTATCCAAATTACTTTTAGATAGACAAAGTTTAATTTTTACTTCTGATTTATGTATAGCATAAAAATATATCTTCACGCCATTCCCAATGGGGTAGACAAAGATCTGGACAATTAAGTCCTTTCGATCCACCTTTCATCGAAGACATTTTTTGCAACAACGTTGTTACTGTTGTTGTACTCACAGGTTGTGAGCCCGTCTTCTAAATATCCAAGCCAACGCTATATATCGTACCTAAGTTTTGAAAAACCCCATTGGTACAAATCTACACTTGTGGATCAAACTCGGGTCTCTTAACTCGTATTCCGATCACCCAACCACACGGCTATCGTTATCTAAATGTGAAATATCAAACCAAAACGTACTCACCGGAGAAGGTACAGTGGCAGTCAACGGTTCTGGTGCATCCTACCAACGAAAACCATAAAAATTTTTAAACAATATAGTTTTTACACAAAGTTGTAAAAGAAAAAAACATCTTAACGCCATTCCCAATACAAGGGTAGACCGAGGTCTAGACACTAGACAATTAATGTCTTTCGACCCACCTTCTACCGAAGAACTTTTTTGGGACAAGGTGACAGATGGTGAGCCCGTCGCCGTCGTTATGTCCAAGCAAATGATTGGTACAAACTTGCCACCAATAATTCGTACTTGAGATTTTGAAAAAACCCGTTTGCACAAGCCACAGGGGAGCGAACTCGGGTGTCTTGACTCAAAACCTGATCTCGCAACCACTCAGCTATCTTAACTTAGTATATAAAGCTTTGAATAAGCTAATATTTAAATTAAACTATACAGAGTTATGGTCACGATAGCTGAGTAGTTGGGTGATCAGAATTTCGAGTCAGGAGACCCGAGTTCGATCGCCAGGCGGCAGGCTCGTACCAATGAGATTTTCAAAACTTGTGTACGAATTATATCGTTGGTTTGGACATAAAGACGGCGACGGGCTCACCTCCTGTGACATTGTTCCGTAAATATCTTCGGTTGATAAACTATACACAGAAATATAAAAAAAAATACTTTTTAAAACCCCACTTACGATTTCTTCACAGCTGTCTTCAGTTAGATTGTATCCGTTGCAGCTTAATGACAACCACTGGAGATCAATCTGTAATTGTATGATTAATTATTATAATAGTGTATTTCACTATAAGGTATTTAATAGATAAAGAGTTAAATTCAAAGGAGATCTAATAGACGAGAGAGCGCTAATTCTATGCAAAGTATAATATTAAAAAAAATTATAAATAAAAATATCTTCACGCAATTCCCAATACAGGGGAAGACAGAGATCTAGTCAGTTAAGTCCCTTTGACCCACCTTCCACCGTGGATATTTTCGGGACATATGATATCAAATCAGTCAATATCTAAAAGAAGAGTCTCTTGCCCAGTACCATCCTTTCGACGAATTTTCCAGCAAAGCCTATTTAGGGCAATATGACAGGTTGGAGCAAATGATATCGTCTTTTTAAAGTTCAATGTTACGGTACAGACTAACTTTACACATTTATGTATATTTATAAATATTCATCACCCAAATATTTGCCCCTTGGGAATTCGAACCCACAACCTTTAGCTTTCAAAGGCAGAGACACTACTACTAAAAGGTTAAGATCGTCGATAAAAATGGATCATCTTTATTTTATTAATAAAGGTGTTAGACTAAATAAAGACATTTTGAAAAAAAAAAACTGTTCCAACATAGGTTTGTTCTTTGCACACATTATTCGATTCTATGCTCAAACTAAACGTAGGTACGTAGGAATGCATTTAGACATTAAGTTCGCCATTTTGTAATTTTCTTTTGTACAAATAAAGCTTAATAGATAAATAACATATAGCGTATAATAAAGCAACGTTACTTACCGGGGCTGGTGTCCCGTCATCATTGGAAACTATTGACACGGTTGTCGCGTTGCGAAAGTCATGTCTTCTAATTTTTTCCGGCAATAGCTGGAGAGAAATATTTATTTTATGACGCAGTTTTTGTTTTTTAATTTAACAGTGGTAGAGCCACGCATCAGCTTTTGTTGTTGCATGAATGGGCCGGCTCGACCGGAGAAGTACCACGACCTCACAGAATACCGGCGTTAACAAACTTCTGCGTTTCGTCTGGTGAGTGCAGGTAACCGGTTGGCCACACACCCCCTCCCCCAATTCTGGGGAGGGGGGCACTCTAAGGGAGGCAACGCATCTGCTATGCCTTTGGTATTGCGGGTGTTCATGGACGGCGGTAATCACTTACCATCACGTGAGCCACCTGCTCGTTTGCCTCCCTTTTCTATAAAAAAAAAAACATACATAAATAGGAACAACTTTGCATGAATTAATTTGATCAACTAAAACACTTGTGTTATGAAACAACGAAGGTACATAAAACACCGAGACCCAAGACATATGAAAATAGAAGAAAAGCTTTTCTTTTTCTGTATTGTCTCTTTTAAGAGCTGCCGATGCCTTGACAAGACCGATGTGTTTGTAACATTACTTTTACTTCATTATGGCTTTCAGGAAATTGGCCAAAATATGACTATGGTTATATTCCAAGTAGAATGAAGATCAATTGCGTTTTAATTTGATTGACACAACATGCTGATATGATATTAAAACAAACGAAAAAATGTTGGCGTGTATTCCTTGGATAGTAAAGCTAGGGTATGTTACCTACTATAAAATTATTTTATGCTATATAATTATTTTGTAGATACCTAGTATCTACAAAATAATTATAGTGATACATTGAGAAAATTAAAATACTGCCAGAGTGCAAACTCAATGGAAATTTGCCCATCACTAGAATTTCATAGCGCGCTATGATGGTGATGTTGTGTGTTAGTGAGCATAAAATTATTGTTTTTTTTACGGACAGATCCGCTAGAAATCTATAATTGTCTTGGTTCTAAACACTACAGCTACTCTGCCCACGGTACGATTACGATGTAACGAACATCGCACCGTAACGAAATATAATAAATAAATAAATAATACATAAATGGGGAGAACTTCACATATACTACTCTGATCTCAAGGTCAGTTGCACGCATGTTATTGAATCGAAAACAACGAAGATACCACAAACATTCACATCCGTGAAAATGTAGAGACCATGAACTATTGTGCCACCGTGAACCATTCGGGAATCGATCTCGGAACTGACACGTCCACGGAGATAGTCAATAACACACTCATTTAGTAGCATCTATCGTTTTATGTCGGTAATCAAGTTGTAAACAAGGAAACAAGACTACAACATTTTAGATACAGTCCACTAAGCTTTTTATCAAACAGACCTCGTTAGGAAATTTACATGCTAGAAAAAAAACTATGAATGAAATAATACTTACTTCTTTACAATCAATGGAAACATGAACAGTGTCCTCCGTGACAGCAGCATGTATTTTATGCCATCCAGGTGAAAACAACTGTAATTATAGAAAACACTCGTAAGAATAATAAACCTTGATAGCTGAGTAGCTGAGTGTACGAAATTCAAATCAGGACACCCGAGTTCGATATCTAGAAAGAAGGCTCGTACCAATGGTTTTTTTTCTAAACTTATTTATGACTTGTATCGCTGGCTTGGATACTAAGACAGCGACAGGCTCACCAACATTATCCCTAATAAGCTCCGGTGAAATTTGTATTAAATAAACTAAACTTTATAAACCTCTAACTATCCCAGTATTTGGAAATGCGTGAGATAAAATAGACAATAAGCAATGGGTTAGGTAAGCCGTGGAACGGATAAAATTCCAAAGATATAATTCTCTAGTTGCAAATTACATCTGTAACTATTATAGGACCAAATGTAGTTAAGGAGTAATCCTTTACTACATTCCACAAGAGAAGAAAAATATTTTTTTATGTCATACGTGTTTTTCTTGTGGTAACGGCGTAAGAATGCTGCCACTCACTTTCTTACCGTAGATGTCTTAAGCAGCGACTCAAGAAATATTGAATATCGTTGTGGCAACCTAAGAATGGCGGTTAAACTATCGCAAAAAATACCACACCAAAATCATCAAACGGCAAAAGGGCAGCCGCATCTGAGATTCGAGGTGTTACTCTGCCATACTCTATAAGGGTACTGCGACCGCCAATCCGCTTGCCAAGCGTGGCGATTATAGCAATGTTTTTCTATTTGAGAGGCCTACGTCCTGCAATTAACAGGCTAAATGCTGGCCTTTAAGTAATCATCACCTTTCAAAAGTTGTTACACTCCTTCCCTGCCTATGAGTAATTCGACTTAGTACCAAACTTTCAGATGCAAAACCGCAATGTAACAACTATTGTTTTCTGGTTTACCCGGCTTAGAAACACGGATTGAAAGGAACACGGGTAATTACTCCCGATGAGGCATTCCATCTTAGTCATCGACGATTATAAATCATCTGTAACCTTCTCGGTTTCTTTTTCTTGGTCTTCACAGTCTATCAAGAGTGCACTGCTGAACATAAATCCTATTAATATTGTAAATACGTTACTCTTTCAAAAAAAAGCTCTTTTCGCAAAAGCTGCTAATCGGATTTTGATGAAACTTTACAGTAATAAAGCCTTTACATTGGAACAACACATAGGCTGTAATTTATAAATGCGTTGCCGGCCTTTGAGAAAGGTATAGGCTCTTTTCTTGAGGAAAAGTTCGATTCAGAAAAATTCGGTCATAGTATTACAAAAGGTATCATATATTCCTGCCCCCTGAGAGCTATTTTAGCAATTTTTATACTTTTAGAATGTGGTATAATTTTGGTAAAGGTTGTGTTATAAGTAGTAAGAAGTTCGTTTAGTTTTTCTCGTAATAAACTTCCCCAGGCTAAGGCAAAGTATAAGCTACTTTTTCATAATGAAACCACGCTAACGAGGACTCCTGTAGAAGCTACAATTCTTTGCAGCAAATTGATAATAATTATGTCGCAGAATGGCAACAATTTTGGTTACAATGCCATCTATTAAAAGTCTTCGGAAACGTCAAGTAGTGAGCTTGAGTTAGGTCGATACAGGAAGTGACAGAGCGGATTTGACTACTATGTGTTGTCAATATCATTTGACTTCTGATATGTAGTGTCTTCAGAATATTCTCGGGGTTTTCACTTACGAAACGGACGGCAGTGTGAACGGTCATCTTCCTGTATCGAACTTACTACGTTTCCACCCATTTAGATCAGTTTCTGATATGGCTCAAGACGGATCTAACAACGCGTTGCCTCACGTGGACTACACTATGCCGACAATTAAAATAATAATAATAAATAATTGTTTGTATCAATACAGGAAAACAGGAAATAGGTATAGTAAGAGGCAGCTAAGGGAAAAGCTTTGAAAAAAAAACGTCAAACGGCTACCAACAGATGGCGGAATACCCTTGTCGAAAAATACCAGGTGTAAGGTGTCTGGTACTGCGATCGCCAATCCGCTTGCCAAGCAAAACCTCCTATACGGAAGAGGTATAGGTCCCGCAGTGGATTTTAGCCATGATAATAATGCTGACCGAAGACAATAACTCACCTCTGGACAATCAAACACCACTCGGGATGTCTGCACGAACACAGTGAGCTTCTTTGCATTCGGCAGTAGGGTTAAGGAGAAGAGAAGACTGTGAGAACGTGCTCTAATTATGCTCCAGGGTCGTTGCTGGCCTTGCGCGTTGAATGTTGCCACTACACTAAAATGTTCTGGCCACCCATTCGGGAAAACTTTTCTGAAATTTATAAATAAGATTAAGTTGTAAATTAAAAAAAAAAGTTTAAGGCAAGTTACAAAAAGTTGCCGTGACCGATATCGGTCACGAAGAATCAATATCACAGGTAATTTTAGGTTTCGTCAGTAAATTATTAAACAAAAAATAAAAAAAAACAAATAAGTAATTTAATTAATCTAATACTATTAAAAGAGTAAACATTATTTATTCTTATTAATTTATTATTAAATTAAATAATACATACATACATAGATTATATCTCTGATCCAAGGTAAGCGTTTAAGCACTTGTAATATGGAATGAGAAATGAAGTACCACAAACGCCCAGACCCGAGAAAGTATAGATAATGTGTTTTTCTCTCCATTGACCCGGCCTGAAAGCGAGCGTCTTTATTTTGTTTTTTTTTTTGTGATTAAATTATAGAGAAAAATGTTTTTAAAATTTCAACTGACAACATTTAAAAAAAAAATCCGAAATGAGTTTATTTTAAATGTGACGTGTTCGCATAAATACAAGAAATTAATTAGATAAAAAATTCATTCATAAAATTTTTTGTCTTTTAAAAATTAACATATTGTAAAAATCCATAATCTCTAGTCAATATAACCGAGTGGTTACGTGAACAGAATTCGAGTCGAGATTCGAGTTCGATCCCCAAGGCACGTTCGAATGGGTTTTTTTTTCAAAACTTATATCGCTGGCTTGGACACAAAGACGGCGTTGTCCCAAAACCTGTTCGGTGGAAGGTGAGTCGAAAGGACTTCTCTACTCAATAAAGGACCTCTATCTACTCCTGTATTGGGAATGACGTGAATATATTTTCATAAACATCGATAACTTTTTGCCTAAATGGATTCGAACCCGCAACTGACCCTGCAGTACCGACTCGGCTATCGGCTCGTCTACTCGGTTCTAAGTTAAGAAACGAAAACTTACTTCAACGGCAGAGTGAGATTAGCTCCATCTCCGATCCTATACGCTCTCTGGAGATCCTGTGAGCCTTGTACCAGCGTCACACCGGTGGTGTCAGATCGATCCAATCTATACACCGCGATCAAGTCTACCGTTGAAAGATCCACGTCACCGGGTCGGACAGGGGAGCAAGGAGAATATGATGACTGATCCGAAAAGGGTGAAATAGTTGTTACATTATCTGTAAAAATAAAGTAAATATAATAGAAGCCTGTAATCGGACCCCGCTGGACCAAATACCAAATGGCCTTCTCTTAAACATTCCTTTGAGCCGGGTAAGATGAGCAATCCAGTGTACGTAGTGAGGACTTTATGCATCACCAAAAACTATTTTATTTTTAATATAAGTGAAAATAAATAGTTATGTGGTGTCATCGTAAGAATAATACCATCCCCTCTCTTCCCGTTGTTTTCGTAAGAGACGAGCTTGAAAATGTAGTTGGCCACAGACAGATTTTGCGCCGCAATTTAATTTGTTTCGTAAAAACAATTAAATTACGGCGTAAAAGAAATACGCATCTTTTTCGTACAATAGGAAGTTTATTTTTCATATGGATATAGTAAAAAAACCAGAAATCTGACCTGTAGCTTTTCCATAACTTAATGGGTAGACAGAAACTAAAAACACTAAGAGCTGGCACCTGAAAATAAAAACAAACTTTAAAATAAAATAAATAAATTACTTCACGCAATTCCCAATACAGGGGTAGACAGAGGTCTAGTCTAGACAATTAAATCCCTTTGACCCACCTTCCACCGAATATATTTTCGGGACAACGTGACAATTGGTGAGCCCGTCGCCATCTTTATGTCCAAGCCAACTTATGTACGAATTACGTACATAAGTTTTTGAAAAACCCATTGGTACGAACCTGCCCCGTGGGGATCGAACTCGAGTATCTTGACTCGAAATTCCGACCACCCAACCACTCAGCTATCGTGACTAAAATCCTTTAACCTATCCTTAAAACTTTATTTACTCAGTAAAGTTTTAAAAATTAATTTTAATGATTGTGACCGAAATTCTAAACTGGAAACTCAAGGTCGCACAACAAACATACTTTTACATACATACACATACATTTATATTTATATACTTCATTTGCTTACAACAATGATTGATCATCGTTTTCTTAAAATAATCATCGTTTTCGTAAAATATGACTTGCGAATTATAACCTCTCTAAACTGGCTTAGTTTTAGTATTTTTCAAGGATCCTGAAAGCTTTATTTAAGAACGTAGTAAAGAAAAATATGGGCATCATCATCATACATTGCTCTGATCCCAAAGTAATTAGCTAAAGCACATATGTTATGGAATCAGAACCACCCGGACCCGGCAGAATACAGAAAAAATGGTTTTCTTCATGAATCATCGTCTCGAAATAAAACCCTGAATTTTTATTATGCAATTTTATTGATTTTTAAAGCATATTTATGCTGAACTTTTATGTGTTTAAATTAAAGACAAAAAAGTTAAAATTTCAACTGACACGGGCGGGATTCGAATCCGCGACCTTCGCCGATCCATGGCGACCCTCTTACCTTTACATCCCGCCCGTGTCAGTTGAAATTTTAACTTTTTTCCCTGAATTTTTAATTTAGATAAACTTTTCAATTGTGCAAACTATTGTTCATGGTTGTTGTATTCTATGAATACGCATTTTGAACTCCGAAGAGGAGAGAATAGCTTTGCCTTGAGAATACCTTTTTACTAAAACTAACTACAGTGATAATCGGCTAAAGAACGGCTGAATTGGAAAAAGTTTTAATCACAAAAATTAAGTTACTTAATTGGCCTGTAAATTTGAATCCTTTGCAAAATTTAAAAAAGGACTACCTATAAACCAGGTCTTTCATTGTATAAATAACATGCTAAAAAATCATGGAATGGAATAAAATTTAGAAGCGGAGAAAGATTTTCCCTTTTACTCGACTATACAAGTCGAGTATCTATAATTCTTTCCTCTTAGTTGTTGCCCTCTCTTTTACAACTGTCTCTATAGAATATTCAACAGCATTCACCACGAAAATTTACCAATATTCCAATTGAGATCATTGTTTTTATCACAGCGTCTTGATTCCGATTACTCTTTGATGCGACATTCTACTAACCACATAGCTAAAACATTTTTGGCATACTTTAAATAATCTCCTTTCAATCTATATAATATTGATGTTATCAAAAGAAAATGTTAGTTTTCTGAAATCAAAATTTATGTACCATTTATATCATTAGCTTGGATATAAAGACGTTCTCACCACCTGTAACTATGTCCCAAAAAAAGTCCTCGGTGTCCCAACGGTTCACAAAAATAGTCAAACAGTAAATTAACATTGGCCAAACACGAATCAATCAAATGTGACGTACAAAGTGTCCCATATTCGTTCACTCATCAAATTTCGATACATAGTGGGTCAACGAATGATTGAACTTGACGGAAACGGTGCTAGCGCATGCGGCCCACATTTGAGACCTTCAACCGCCAATCAGAGGCGTTGAGGAATCAATTCATTTGAAATTTATATCTATAAAACATATGTCAGCTACCACAACGAATGTAAAATTGTATTTTTTTCTATTATAAACTGTTAGTGCTCCTTTCCTGGCGATTATGGCAAACCCTGCAAACGGGAAAGGCCCCGTATATCCTGCTTTGGCCTTTTACATGCCGTTATGATGATGATGATGTCCTTTCCTAAAAGCTCTTTGTTTTTGCAAAGAGCTTTTAGAACTTTACATAAAAAAAGCTTCCACTTGAGCTTCCACTAACGAAACAATTACGAAATATTTTCCTCATAAAATAAATATTTGGATGCATGAGGTGTGGTTTCGACGTAAGTGGACCACCTTTCATCTTCCTTTAGGTGTTGTAAGAGGCGACTGGGAGAAAACCCCAAAATAAATCCAAAGAAAGAAAAGGAAGAAAGAAAAAAATTCCAATTTACAGAAGATCTGTAACGTACAGCATCTAAGCCGATCACAAATCCGCTTATGAAACTCTGTGGAGAGGCTTATGCCTTGCAGTTGATTTTGACAAGGTTTAATGTATGTTTAAGTATGTATATTGTGTTTACAGCTCGTACCGTTAACTATAAGAAGTTTGAATTTTATCAGATGGGTGTTTCTTTAACAGGCCGTCCTGACACATTTTTCGCTGAAGAACATATGGAAATTACTTTTAATTGTAACGTTACTTTCAGGTTCTATTTAAAACTTTTATCTATCTCTGAATATAGTTAGCAGAAAACAGTAAAAACTAATTAGGTTGGCGCGTCCAAACATCGAATTTTGTGAAATCTCAGTTGTCCTTTTTGGTTAATTATAACAATATTTTGAATTTTATATGTTCTAGAGATCTTTGATTAAATGTTTTTTTAGTATTTTATAGACGTTATCAAAAACAAAGCATTAATTTCCTAATTACAATACATTCAAAATTGCCCACGGCCTAATTCATAATTTGTCTGGTGCATCACGTTATGAACATAAATTCGTCGATTTATCGAGTATTCTGAAAAGTTGAAGCGAGTTGTGATTGGTCATGCCAGTCAGCCAAGAGTCAATGTGCGTTGGTTATATGATCATGCTCTTTCGTGTGACAATCTTCGACGAAACTTTCTTAGCTGGCAATTGTAAGGTGGGTAGCATAATTGATCAGACTTGATTTGTGAACGATGTATTTATAATCAAAATTTATGAAAATCCTTTTGTATGATTGTATATTCTAATGCTTTATTTTTAAAGTCACGTTAGCCGAGTGGTTGGGTGGTCGGAATTTCGAGTCAATAGACCCGAGTTCGATCCCCAGTTGGTAGGCTCGTACCAATGAGTTTTTCAAAACTTATGTACGAATATCGTTGGCTTGGACATAAAGGCGGCGATGGGCTCACCACCTGTCACGTTGTCCCGAAAATATCTTCGGCGTAAGGTGGGTCGAAGTGACTTAATTGTCTAGACTCGACCTCTGTCTACCCTTGTATTGGGAATTCCGTGAAGATATTTATATTTATTATTTATTTATTTTAAGTTTTTGATGCTTCGATTAGATTGATTTATTTAAACCCAAATTCCTCTTTTATCTGACACTCATTTATCGGTATTCATCTGCCCTAAGAAGGCCAGATGAATTGGAGATAAACAGTTGAATTAGGAATTGAACGATAACTATATAAAAAACATCTTTTCTAGACCCCTAAGATGACAGTAAGTTAAAAAAAACGAGAGAAGAAAGGCTAAAAAAAGTTGCTTGCAGAAAAGAAAAGGTATGAAACAATAAAAAATAACGAGACATTCTGGAAAAAAATCTAGGAACAAAATGGACTCGGTTCTTCTTTTCCAAGGGAAAGATGCCTTCCTCAATATAATAAGGAATCCAATTACTGGCTACATGCTTTACCATCAAATAGCCTTGGTACATTACTGGATAGTAAAATTTTACGAATAGCTGTAGGAATACGATTAGGAGTATCGATTTATCAACCACATCGATGTCCACACAACGCGATGTCCATACAGCGACGTCGACGAGATAGGCCTCATAGACATACATACCAAAAAGTGCCGGCAGACTGTCTCGTCACGGCTCCTTGAATGAAATCATCCGAAGGGCTCTTGTTTCCATAAATATTCTCTCGGTTTTAGAGCCTTGTGGAATGTTTAGGGAGGATGGTAAGAGACCCGACGGCTTCACTTTATTCCCTTGGGAGAGCTCTTGTGTGGGACGCTACTTGCATCGATACATTAGCGGCCTCTCACATCAAGGGTACTTCGATAAGGGCCGAGGCGGCATCAGAGGCAGCTGAATCGGGTAAATGGCGTAAATCTGTTTATTTGAAAGGAGACTATATATTTGTTCCCTTTGCCGTAGAGACGATCGGACGAATTGTATCCGCGACTGGTCGTAGCCACTGGTGACAAAAGGGCTGGTTGTTTTCTCGCTCAACGGTTAAGTCCAGCCATTCTACGTGGAAATGCAGCCAACGTTTTTGGAACCGTGCCACGTGGAGTAGGGCTCTACACTTATAATAGTTTTTAGTTAATAAGTATTTTAAATATTAACATAATTTTGTTTCTGTAAATAAAGTATTGTCCGATAAAAAATTCTAAAAAAATATAGAGGTTAAATTTTTAAATTATTTTTGATAAAAAATTGTTTTTTAATATGATTATTATTATACAAGTTACTTTATTTTATAATAATGATTATTGAACATCTTGGAACGTCTCAATCAATTATTTGATTCTAATTTATGTTTATACAATCATCATCATTCATCACACACAGTCATCATTCATCTGACTTATCAATTCTTCAGCATCTTTTAAATCATAAACCATTTTGGGTAAATAACGGCCTTCCTTATATCTTCTTGAGCGGAGCAATCAAATACTATTCTGTGTGTTATTTTATGTAAAATTCTAAAAAAAAATTTGCGCCAGACCAATTAGTCAAAAACAGTCTCGATTGAAGAAAACCCAGATGCACTTTAATAATACAACAATAAAAATGAATTCTGCTGTCTAATAAAAATAAATTATATTGAACGCATGGCGGGTTCTAAATTACCACTTAAAAGACGAATCAATTACGACCGCAAAATTTTAATGGCAATTTTTAATGCCCGCAACATCAGATTTATTGTCTCCTTGAATGGAAAAGCAAACTTGAAAAATTATTGTAATTTTTGAAAAACTTTTATCCGAATTATATCGTTGGCTTGGACATACAGACTGCGACGGGCTCACCATCTATCACATTGTCCCGGAAATATCTTCGTTGTAAGGTGGGAGAAAGAGACTTAATTGTCTAGACTAGACCTCTGTCTACCCCAGTATTGGGAATTGCGTGAAGATATTTATTTATTATTATTTTATTGTTGTCTCTAGGTGAAATTCCATGACCCCTACATTCCGATTACACATTGCCCAAACAGGGGTGGACAGAGGTCTAAAAAATTAAGTCCTTTGAACCCACCGTCTATCGAAGACTTTTTGGGACATCGTAATAGGGGGTGAACCCTTCTTTATGTCCTAGCCATCGATATACATCGTACATAAGTTTTTGAAAAAAAAACCATTGGTACGAGCTGGCCATCTGAGGATCGAACTAGGGCCTTTCGACTCGAGTTCCAATCACCCAAGTGCATATCTGATGTCGTAATTGTACACTTTAAATTTTTTGTAACTATTTATTAATTTAAACCGACCTTTAAATAATTCAACGTTAAGTTGCTGTACAGCGAAAATGGTCGGTTTCAATAAATGATTTATATGCACAAGTGTGCAAATTGTTTTTTTACCTATTCTCTCCCACTGCTGGGCGAAGGTCTACCCCTTTCCTTCCAAATAGGTAGATTTTTTTAAAAAATTATTGAAAATTTAGTATCTAACATACGAAGACGGTTTTGAAAGGGGCAGTGGCTGATCTTCAGTCCTACCGTACATAGGTTCACATCATAGCCTTCATAATATTATACCATGATACTAAGCTGTGGGGTATCAACTAGACTACTGGTTCGACTTAAAGTAAGTACTGGCCAAATCGTAAGATTGATAGTTACACATGATAGGTGGTTGATAGGTGGATATTAAAATGCTTCGTCTTAAATTCTAATCGAAGTCTCTAAAATTATTGTCCTTTGAGTATTTTATCATCTGTTCACGAAATCACGGAAAAAAAAGTAACATGGGCATCCGCATCAAAACCGAGGAAGCCAAGATTGTCGTAATCAGATAGAGTCATGGAGCAGTACGGTGAAGTGGTACTGGATCGGCCACGTTAGTTCATAGACCTGACAGGCGCTGGGGAAAGAAAGGTTCTCGTGTGGCAGCCTCTTTTCAAATGCAGTGAATGACGACGCCCATCAGCATGAAGCGAGTCGATGGATGCTGATGGCATAGGACAGTTCCATGTGGTAATCTTTGGGGGATTCTTTTTGCCTATGTACAGCAAATACAATTTCTTTACTATATTAAAAAGAATTAATAATTAAAAAGTCACGATAGCCGAGTGGTTGGGTGGTCGGAATTTCAAGCCAAGAGCACTGGGGGGGAGCAAGCCAAGAGGTGGCTCGAACTCGGGTCTCTTAACTTGAAAAGGCTCGTACCAATGGGTTTTTCTAAAACCTATGTACGAATTACATCGTTGGCTTGGACATAAAGGCGGTGACGGGTCAACACCTGTCACGTTGTCCCGAAAATATCTTCGGTGGAAGGTGGGTCGAAGGGACTTAATTGTCTAAACAAGACCCCTGTCTACCCCTGTATTGGGAATTGCGTGAAGATATTTTTTTTTATTTATAATTAATAATTTAAGCTTAATATTTAAAAAGAGAAAAACAGAAAGTTATGTATTACATTAAACGATTGGAAAAAAATATTGTTATATTATAAATATTTATTTACAGAAAAAATTATGTTAATATTTACAATACTTATTAACTAAAAACTATTATAATCGTAGAGCCCTACTCCTCGTGGCATGGTACCAAGAACGCTGGCTGCATTTCCACGTTGAATGGCTAGACTTAACCGTTATTGATTATATTTTAGATAAGAAAAAAAACGCCATTTAAGCGTACCTTTCTGTATAGAAAGGTACGCTTAAATGGCGTTTTTTTTCGACATGTTAACCAGGAGCAGGCCAGTTTTCAAATATTGCCAATTAAAAGTATGGCACAAAAGGGCCACAGACACATATTTTTAATCTTATTCCTTCCAAGTGATGTCACGATAGCCGAGTCGTTGGGTGGTCGGAATTTCGAGTCAAGAGACCCGAGTTCGATCCCCAAGTGGCTGGCTCGTACCAATGGGTTTTTCAAAAACTTCTGTACGAATATCGTTGGCTTGGACATAAAGGCGGCGACGGGCTCACCACCTGTCACATTGTTCCGGAAAATATCTTCGGTAGAAGGTGGGTCGAAGGGACATAATTGTCTAAACTAGACCTCTGTCTACCCCTGTATTGGGAATTGCGTGAAGATATTTATTTTATTTATTTTATTTATTCCTTCCAACCCACGGGACAATGAATAGTTGAATTCTTGGAACATCATCTTATTTTTTTTAAACAATTACATAAACACATAAATTAAAAAAAATGTTTTTTTATCCAAAGAATAACTCACCAGTACGAAGACATAGTCACGCAATATTTAAAATTAAATTACTAACATCGCACATGCTTTAAATAGTCCATCGCAATTAAAGACGTGGAGTTGACGCTTGCAACACTGGCTGACTGACAGCACAGCTGGCTAATCAACGAACCCGAGATTTATCTAGTTCAGCCCAAAACAATATATATCAATTAATTCGCGGTATGACAACCTATGTAATAGCTTACTGTATAGTAACAGATAGCTACAGCAAGAGTAAATTAATACTGTAAGGATAATATGGATGGTAGTATGTTAATAAGCGTGAGTAACACTTAATAAATAATGCGATATGCTTCTAAAATATAAATAAAAGCAAGTTAAATTTTGACGGTGCTCTCCAAAGGTCTCCAAAGACTCCATCTCTTTCTATGAGTTGTCTGAATCAGAACCAGACTCTTACTTATTTACTTACTTACGTCTTACGTCTTCTTCTTCTTTACATCATATCAAGAGTCCACTGCTGAATATAGGCCTCCGCCCCAAAGCTTCCCAAAAATATTTACCTTACTTACTCTTAATGTAGAATGGGAAATGAGACATAATGGGAAAGACTGAGACTCTTAATGGGAAATGAGACATTCCATCTTGATTCACCCCAAGGTGACAACGGATCTGTAGGTGGACTCTTAGCTAATTTTTCGCTAGAGCAGGAGCCTTTAAAAAAACACGTAAATAGCAGTACACCATATTTTTACATCCTGCAAAATGCATCTACTGCAGAACATTCATCATTACTTTTTTACTTTCTTTTAATGCTTCTTTTGCTTGATCTTGAAAATCGATGACCTAATTGGCAGTGATCCTGCCTTCCAAGTAAAGGGTTATAGGATCCAGAAACCAGTATTGCGAGAAGATAAAAAAAAATTCCGGTCCGCTTTACCAAAAAAAGAAGTTTATGTATGTAATTGCGTTGGAATCCTGATATTATCCCAAGTGAAAATGGCCATAATTTTTTTAAAACAGCAAGTGGTGTGAGTATGGCTCTATTGAACACATCAGTAATTTTTTTTTTATTTTGGTAGAGCGGACATAATTTTTGCTCACATCTCCTCGCATTACTCAATATTTTCCCGCCATCCGTATCCTATAACCGTATTGTATGTATATACTGAACCTAACGGTCTTAAATTGTCCACAGCTGGACATATACCTCTCCTGTAGGATGGTTTGCTTTAATTACCACACTCAGCGAGCAGATTCGCGTACCAGACATCTTGCAACTTAAACGCTGCTGCCCTTTATCGGTCTGCTTATTTTGGTCTGGTATTTTTTTCGAACAATTTGGAGGTGGCTATACCGCAACCTCCATTGATTTTGTAAAGGCTTTTCTCTTTATCGCCTCTTACGAGACCCACGAGAAGAAAGAGGCAGCATATTTTTAAGCCAATACCATGACGGCTTCTAACGCAGTTATAACATTCAATAGTAATAACAAAATTAAGTCAGTAGCATACATATATCAGGTACATGATCCCAGAAAAAATTATACTTCCCTTTTGAGAATTCGTGTTATAAATACCTTTTATTGTTTCCGATAGTCAGCCACGTTCTTTCTAAACCGCCGCTACTAATTGGTTGTTTAATGGTTGTTTAAATATTTTAGCATTAAAAAACTAGGTAAAACTTTTGGAGTAAACTCGCTCCATCATAGACATAATCTAAACCTTTATGCCCGATGGAAATCAAATGTTAGCTTATTTTTAAATAAATAAAAACTTTGAGAAAGACTATGATCAGCAAACTCAATCGACTAATTGTTTTACAGTGTCAAGGGTAAACAACTATGTAAGAAGACTGCACAACTGAGCTTCCTGGAAATAATGACATATTTATGACATAATATGGAAGTGCAACTGTCCCGTTCAATGAATTAAGAAGAACTGGATCTGATAAATTGTGGAATGTTTATTAATTAATAAGTGCATACATGTAAAGAAGCATTTTGTAACTATATGGAATGTTGTGTTTTTTCTTCATGCATTTAAATTATTTGTTAAAAGAGATTTTGCCTTTAATTTTCTTAAAACATTATAAAAGATATATCACAAAAAACAACATTTTACCCCAAATTTAAATCAAAATAATATTTTAACGCGTAACACGATTATAGGTCCTACGGCACTAAAATATGAATATGAATGTCGCGACTGTATTATACTCCTTCGTCCTTCCAAATCACAATTCATTAAGTTATATAGACGTGAGCGAGGAAAAAACTGTCGTCGTCTTAATGACCATCAACGTTAGATATAATGTTTGGAAAAGCAGTGTCGGTGTAACAGACTTAAGCGTTATGTAAAATATACAAAATTATAAATTGTAATAGAAAAGAAAGGCGTAAAGTAAATCAAAGCTACAGCCTGTAAATTCGAGATTAGAGCAGGGGAATTTCCCTTATGCTGTTCCAGTGCGGTTTAGCGGACTTCCCAAGTCCTCTAAATTGTTTTTTTTAATTACATCCCAGTGTCATTGTCGTGTCATTAGTGTTTTATTTCGCCACCGATCCATAAATATTAAATTCAATACGTAAAATTGCTATTAACAATTTTAGCAGTTCCAGTCAGGTAAACAAACCCCCTTAACTAACTTGCAAGTTGCTGCCAAATTTTGTCAGACAGAACAGTTTTTGTCTTCTCAAAGTTTTTATTATGTCTCTGTCAACATACTCAGGTTCATAATACATATTATCTCAGGGCTGCTTTTGTTGTTTCTGATTGGTACTTTATGATGATTATGACACAAATGCTTTAGATACTTTGAAATAAAAGTTGAAGTAAAAGTTATACATAAACTAGAATAACTGTTTACTCTATGACAACAAACAGATACGAGAAGCACTACTAAGACGATAACCATCGTACTGTTTTCGACAGCCATCACAAATCGTTCGTAGCAAACGGACCGGCGATTTTCTGAGTACAAAACAAGTCAGATTCAGAAAAAGCTATAGAATAATTACATAGGATTTATTACCTATGATAAACCTCATCCATCTGAAATAATAATCGCCAGGAATAAATAGCGGGCGCTATGAAAAAGGCCAATTTTATCGGTACCAGACTGCCGAAGTATCGAAGTGTTGAGATGTTTATATCGTGAGGCTAAATCAATCAAATTACAAAAAGTGCAAAACCTATTCCTTCAATTGTAGGAATGTAAAAATTAGAACGACTTAGTTATTGTTGGGAACCCGGACGACCCGGAAGATTTCAGCATTTGAGATGGCGTTATCAGCTCCTAACTAAGAAAGTTGCAGACGGTGGGACAAAAACTATGTAACTAAGCTTCTACAGACAATCTGTTAAGGATTGCAGATATTTTCATTCTCAGCTAAGCAGTATTATATGATGACTCCAAAACACAAACAACTGAATAACATTAGAAAGTAGTTATGCTATCTTCTATTATAAACGAATGTATATTCCTTGGCCGAGCATAGCACCGAGCTCACTTGTGGACAATTCATACGTACTTAACATATGCATTGTCGGGTACTCCTTGAGAAAACTTTCAAGTTGATATATCCTGTTTCTAGTCACAAATAAGAGTTCAGTCGCCGAACTTAAAGTGGTAGAGCCACGCATCAGCTTTTGTTGTTGCATGAATGGGCCGCCTCGACCGGGGAAGTACCACGACCTCACAGAGTACCGGCGTGAAGTAGAAGTCTAACAAACTTCTGCGTGTCGTCTGGTGAGTGCAGGTAACCGCCGGCCCACCCCCTCCCCCAATTCTGGGGGTGGGGGGCACTCTAAGGCCAGCAACGCATCTGCTCTGGTATTGCGGGTGTTCATGGGCGGCGGTAATTACTTAAAATCATGTGAGCCACATGCTCGTTTGCCTCTCTTTTCTATATAAAAAAACCAGGAGAAATGGTGAGTATTCAATACGTTATATATTTGTCGACAGGTCGGCGAGGGATTCAACAGGCATGCGTGGAATCGCCTTGAGAAACATGTCAGAACTAGGATTGCGACAAGCCGTAAGTTCCATTAAATTACTGGCTTGAGACAATTAACTGTTTACAATAGCTTACGCAATTAACACACGACAACGAAGAAAGGGAACCTCGTGAAGGCTAAAGCAGAACATGGTGACTCGCTAGAACGTGAGGCATAGGACCGTACTGCGTGGCAATTTCAGGGGGAGGCTAATTTAAATTGTGGACCCTTAACTGGTGAAAACGATACTGGTATTTTAGAGAACATAAGATGCCTGCCAACCCTCACTGGAGTATGTGTCGGACTTTATTTTTTTATATCTTCAGGCAATTTCCCATACTGGGGTAGGCAAGTGTTGACAATATCCTTTTGAAGCTTATTTGAGACAACGCGACAGGTAGTGAGCCTGTCGCGGTCTTAATGTCCTAACTAACGGTAAAATATATTTAAGCCTACATATATGTTTACAAAAGTCACAATAGCCGAGTAGTTGGGTGATCGGAGTTCGCGTCTAGAGACCCGAGTTCGATCCTCAGGCGGCAGACTCGTACTAATGGATTTTTTCAAAACCTATGTACAATTCATATCGTTGGCTTGGACATAAAGACGGCGACGGGGTCACCATCTTTCAGGTTCTTCGGTGGAAGGTGGGTCGAAGGGACTTAATTGTCTAGACTAGACCTCTGTCTACCCCTGGAATGACGTGAAGATATTTGTTTCTTTATATATATATATATGTATATATATATATATATATATATATATATATATATATATATATATATATATATATATATATATATATATATATATATATATATATATATATATATATATATATATATATATATATATATATATATATATATATATATATATATATATATATATATATATATATATATATATATATATATATATATATATATATATATATATATATATATATATATATATATGTGTGTGTGTGTGTGTGTGTGTGTGTGTGAACTGCGTAGTCAGAATCTTAAAAAATCATGGGAAATCATTATAATTATTTAATTCATATTATGCATATTGCATTTGTTCTTGTTACTCAGTTGATTGCGTTTGGAAGTTATCTTCTAATGCTACTAAGCTGATTATGAAAGTCACTAGATTCCCTAATATAATATACATTGAAGTCTTTTATGTTTTTTAATAATGAAATTGTGTTACTTTTTTTGCAAGCTCAATGCATCTTTATTGCGGCCCATTCAATGGACAGATTTCAAGAATTATACTACAGATTACGTTTGGTCCAACAGTACAGATGCCTTGAAAATTAAAAAAACGCAATCAATCTTGGAAATAATTATTTTCTACTCTTAATGTATAGGATTTAGACAATAATACTACAATTTGTTTGCAGAAACTACCTAGATGATAGATTTTGTATAGTTAGAAACGAATTGAGTGCTTAATAGTTTCCACTGATTGATTTGTAGGTTTTCGTCATCACTATAAACCAGACCCGAGTTTATCTACTATCAGGTATGTTACTTCCCAAATTTGTACCTTTATGGTAATATTGTTGTTCTCGCTATATACATTCATTTACTTACGAATAAAAATGGAAAATGTATTTATTTTACGTACACGAACTTCAAAAAGACAAACAGATAATAAGTATCGGATGTAAAACGACGCGCATAACAAAACATTGGTATGTTCTTCTGGATTTTATAGTAATTTTAGTAAATTTTGAGAACAGTAACACTGCTATTCTGTCCTGTCAACTGTCTGTCAAAGTGTCATCGACGATCAACGTGAACGCTTTTAAACATTTCATCATTTTCTTTAATTTCATTTATTAAACCTGAACTACACTATAGTGAATAACATACAGTAATTATTATATTTGTTTACATATTTGAAATTAAAATATTGTTCGAACTTTCACTTTAAATATAGGTTATAATCATTTCAGAGATGCCGTTGTCGTGTCGATTTTATCAAGAAAAGTATCCCGAGGTGGAAGATGTTGTTATGGTGACTGTGAGATCCATAGCAGAGATGGGCGCTTATGTCCACCTGCTAGAGTACAACAACATCGAAGGCATGATCTTACTTTCCGAGTTGTCAAGAAGGCGTATTAGGTCTATCAACAAACTCATCCGTGTAGGAAAGACAGAGCCAGTTGTAGTTATCAGAGTAGACAAAGAAAAAGGTTAGTGAAGTAGGTTCCTCTGCAAATACCTATTATGACTATGACTTTGTTATTTTACTACCATTTGTGAGAATCAAAACGAACAACTATACAGTTTACCTCCAAAAATTGTTACTAAACAAGTTTCTGTTCCATCGGCATCCAGTTAGAACACCAAAGTAATCCCCAGAGAATGTAAATTCTTTGAAATTAGATTTAATTGGGACTATGTTTCAATAATATTAGCTTATAGGCAATAGAAATTCATGCTTCTTTTTCTTCAAAGATATTTAAGTGCAAAGTCTTATTACAGTAAGAGATTTAATGACATAACATTTTTAAGTATATTCTTAACAAATTATAGTACATTCTGAGACTGCACTTAGCTTATAGATATATAGTAAACTAGCCTTAGAGATAATATAGTATTGTATTAGTGATAGAATTTTATGATTGCATTATTATTTTGTCATGATAGCCGAGTTGTTGGGTGGTCGGAATTTCGAGTCGAGAGACCCGAGTTCGATCCCCAGGTGGCAGTACCAATAAGTTTTTCAAAAACTTATGTACGAATTTCATCGTTGGCTTGGACATAAAGGCGGCTACGGGCTCACCACCTGTCACGTTGTCCCGAAAATATCTTCGGTGGAAGGTGGGTCAAAGGGACTTAATTGTCTAGACTTGACCTCTGTCTACCCCTGTATTGGGAATTGCGTGAAGATATTTATTTTATTTATTTATTATTATTTTGTGGTT